>JARLTB010000175.1:6302500-6715000 GCA_030141615.1 Unio pictorum | reverse complement strand
AAACATCAATCAGTGGAGTAAATCTTTGCATTAGGATAAATGTCAAATATATCTATATCTGGCCCTAAATAAACATATTTCGCTGTATGAAACCACACATGCTTTGTGAATGAAAATGACAATGGAATGGATTTAATTGCTTCTCGCTTCCATTGATCACACAGGTATAGATTTTCCATCACAGCTTTCATGAAAGGATGTTGTTTTCTGCATGCTATAAACGCATATCTAGCCTGCCAATGGAAATTATTGCACACTATAGAATACGCATATGGTTCTTGTCCTAGGAAGCAAGTATATTTCTTTATCATCGGATCTAGAGGATGCAGACATGTTACGTCTAAATCAATGTACACCCCTCCGAAGTGAAACAGTACTATATATCTCAATGCATCAGGGCTATTTAAAGGGTGGGCGTAACTATCATAAAGGTATACAAATTTCGGGTACAAATCGATCAAAACTCTTCTGCTGATTGTATCAGTCCAAAACATGTAGTTCTATGTTACATGATTTAATTTGCAAGATCCAACATAATTGCTGAATTTTGGGGGAAATTTTGTCCGTCTCCAAGATTGATGTATGATTTTTTTCTAATTTGCCATTGCCATATCTTGGAAGATCTTCCAACATGTCTATTGTATTAGGGGGAATAAACTTCACAGGACTGAAGAAAATTTCACCTTGTACAACCATGATGGCGCTGTTTAACCGACTGCTTTAAATGTCTCCAACATCAATAGGATCAAGGGTCTGACATGGGGTACACACCGAGAGACCGCATTGTTTTCTCTTTTCCTCAATGTAGTAATTCTGTGTTCTCCAGTGAAATTCTTTGGTAGACATAAGCCGAAATAAGAGCACACAAGACAAAAATACCGTCGATAAAACTCCTGTTCTCATACAGTCATTCATCCTGAAGATATGACTGCCCAATTCAATAAAGGACGTGTTTGCAAATGTCTTCAGTAACGCCATGAGGGTAATTCAACTAAGAATATAAAATAAATATATGGATATGACTTGAAAACATTTCTAACTTCTTGTAAATTATAAGACGTTGTAACTGGATGGGCAAAAGTGAAAATAATACGGGTGTCCAATGAAAAACTTTGATCATGTTTCCCTTCAGTTAACAATGATTATGATTGTTATTGTAATTGAGGATAAGTTGTTCTGCGGGGTCTTGCTGATTGGTTATTCGCAATGATACTTCACTGACACCACATTGATCAAATATCATATGAGACCGCAATTGTAGACTATCATCGCCAAACCCCAACTCGCTTTTGAGTTCTATTAACATTTTGCAGCGCAATAAAAACATGTCTCGGCGCGGAAACATTTTTTGTAAGTGCAAGTTGCCAAGTAAAAACCCCAACAACGTTACTGGTTAACGTAGCTGTTGTAATATCAGACGAACTCAGCAATGACTTTTCTCCGTGATCCATAAAAGATAGCAACCGCGTCTCAACCGTGAACGAGGGAGTCATAATTGGCATCCATAGCGCTACTTTTGTTAATTCTACATTACCATCAGTAGCAGGAGCAGCACCACGCCAAAGAACATAATCATCAGTTGATCTTCGCGTGAGCACTACAGTATGACTAGCACCAAAGATAACTCTTCTAACATCTCTACAAAATCCAAATATATGAGACAATGGAATCACACATGAAAATCTACCATGGTTGTCTATATTCTTTTTTCGTGCTGCAAATCCTGCGTTGTAATTAGGATTATTACCGAAAACGACAGGGTCAACTTCAGCGTCAGCGCTTTTAGCATTATTTTGTGGTGATCTTAGTGTAAACGGATTATGACCAGCGCTGTTGGTAGTATCCTTCGCAAACTTCATTGAATGACCCGCAGATTTAATAAATATAAGTCAGTCACAAAAAACAAAACAGCATATGAATGATTTTCCTGTTTCAATAGAGAATATGAAAATATGAAGACAAAAACCCACCTGACACCATTCTGAAACCTAATTTGATATAATTTTGCTCACATGTACTCGCAGATAACTTCAACTTTGTATATTAGCTCTAGCTACCGCAATGTCTTACTCCAAGAGTAACAAAGAGTAATACGCTAACCATGACAGAACGAAAATGGAGAATCGAAGATTACAACAGAAACTCAAAATAGCGCTTTTGTCTGATAAAAATATGTTCTAGCTAATTAAGGCATTTTGATAACATTTCACTTTTGACAGAATAAAAAGTAATTTTACATATAAAATACACATTCAGTGCATATTTAAATATCAACAATCAGTTCTAACACTAGGTAATGAAAATAGTGTCCGAAATCTGTCCTGATAATAATTTGAGCAACGATAAAAACAATATATTAGAAAAGGTCGGCTAATATTCATGAGCAAAATAGATACTATAATGATCAAGAGGTCAATTCAACTTTGATCTATAATGTAATATCCTTCCATAACTGACAATGATAACATCAAATAAAAACAATAACAACTGAAACAAACGAATGAATTTGTGTGCACAATCCAGAATATTGCTTCATAGCAGTAATTGTGAATATATGTTAATATGTATACTATTGCTTGCCTAAAACCATTTGTACCTGTATCAGAATATGTGCTTACCTTGTCTGGCGATGAATCAAAGAAACTGTCTATACTGACTAGATATGTGTGCTTCAAGGGTTCATTAGATATGACAACGCACAATTAGATTACGATGAATAACGTTAAGACCAACAGAAGAGTAGTTGCTAATGACTCACAGTATCTTAGTTTCTGTATCCATAAATACTGATGCAGTTTCATGGCAAACTGCATATCACCTTTGTTGATTGTGCTTTTATAACTTAAACGATTTGACTGAAATTGAAACTGATACTTGGTGTTAATAATTGTAATATTTAGTGTTTTTGTCATTGTTAGATTTCATCCTGGTTATACGAATGGGTCTAGGAAATTACCCCCTGTCAATTACCCGCACGCAACTACCCCACCTGCCATTACCCCTATCAATTGCCCTCTCAGTACATTACCCCCTGGTTTCCTTCCCCCATCTATCACTATACAGCATTTATCATTTAATTGTTATACCCTAAGAATAAAAAATAAATTAAAATAAATGTCAAATTGCAGAATTTTATTTTAGTAAATGAATTTCAACATTAAAAACAGAAACCTGTCATGTAATGTTCAATATTAAAATCATTTTTTTTGTTCTGAAGCCAATACTCTTATCAGATGGTGTTTGTGTACACTTATTTAGAAACCATTTCTGCGTTCAAATTATATTTATTACAAATTATTACGATGCTAACTATGAGACATTGCACATTCTACAGTGTTACGTGTTTAGGCTCTTATAAAACGTAACAATACAAACGTGAAGACAACAAGCCTCGTACAGTGTTAGTATCAGCTCTGGCTAAACTCCTTTTTGGGCTGAAGTTTTATTTACTACCACAATCTCATCTATTGTCTTTTTTTGTAATTCGTATGGTAAACGTACCTAAGTTGTTTTTAATATGAAAATTTAATTTGAAACCAGCATTTAATATTATTTATTTGAAGAAATAAAACCCATTATACAACGCTTGCCTTTGTGAAATGTTGTACAATAATATTCAATTAAAACTTTCATCTTTTGTCAAGGATTTCATAATACTTAAATACATACATGCATATTTCCAAGACAGCATCTGTGACCTGATATACCTTTTATATCAATGGTACTTGATGTATGCTTTCTTTTGTGGTTCTTTATGTGGGTTCTGTAGGGACTGGTTGCATTGGCGATATCTTTGGTGTTCACCAGTGTATACTACTACCTCAACTACAAATGTCTTAGATATATGTCTTCATTAACATGATTAATTGGTGGAACTGCATTATTGTCACTGAACGTATATGCGGAACAAATGCTCTAGAATCATATGTCAGCGCATTATATCAGGGCATATACATATGTTCGAAGTTTGGTGAAAGATACGGGTGGCTTTATATGGAATAGATCAACGGCATTTATCAGTCAACTGATTTAGTTAAATTTTTCTTGAGTATAATAGAACAATAGTGTGTAATATGTATTATGAAAAATGTATTATTCATAATGCAACATGGCATCACCGTTTAAGTCCAGAGTATTACATGCTTTTGCTCTTCTCATGGATAAGTCTTGCAATCATCGCAGGTTGTATTTATTTCTTTATTTCCTTCGGTTTTTTTTTGAATCTGTACGACTGTTTGTCTTTCTAAGCAAGACTACAGAAGATATAACCCACCTTGCTTACGGCCTGGCAATTACAATTTTTTTCTAAACAGCTAGTTTGCCACATAAATATTTTCATTTTATGGATTTTAGCTGGAAAAATTGAAGTATCAATAACGACAGTCAAATAAAATGTTGGTCAGAAATCATTTAATTATTACAAAATTGGTTTTACAGAAACATCAAGGCTTAGACATAATGGAATCAACAAAGATTAATTAATGACGACAATGATCATAATGGTTTCCACCAGAAAGGTTCACTATGCCGGTTATGGCTATTAGGTAGAACCATTCGATCTTAGAATAAATTATATAGTTTATATATATATATTTCTCTTTCTTTTTTCTACCTCGCGACCATCTATATCTCTTCTTTTGTCTTTGTCTGTTTGTCTGGCTATTTGGTTTGCGCTTTTTCCACAAGTGAATAATATTTTATGTTTGCTCACCTTGCAAAAAGCCAAGTTTGAGTTTATTCAGTCATTCTATGTCAGTTTGTTTTACCGGGTCATTTGCAGGTATTATTCGTCATTCATCTGAGGTGAAAACTATATTTACTATCTTTATTGTCCGAAATGAAGAATGGTTTCAACTACTACTTTATTGTTGACATTAATTTAAAACAAATACATTCAATTTTGTGTAACATATTGCTCTAGTATTATTGAAGCAGTGCCACATATAAAACCATATAACCAAACAAAATTTCGATTTTATTTTAAATGTCACAATTTAATTGAAGATGTCGCAATTTAAGGCAGTTCCATTTAAAATTAGTACAGGCACTGACTTCTAGATCTGATACGTTCTTGATTATATCATTATGACTGGGAATATGCACCTATATAGTAATATAGCTAATATATGACTAATGCTTGCTCTATGACAAAGTAAGGGTTAGATGAAATTATCCGATGAACCTAGTTGAAGTTACCTTCAAGGGATATGCAGGTATAATTTCTTACATCATATGCAATATCATACATGAAACTGATAAATATATATATTCATAATTAACTACATGGTTGCTTCACTAGTTGTTTATTCTTTAGATTTGTATGTATGATTTTGTGTTGTTTAAATAATTCTAATGTGGCATTTCTCCTTTATAATTATGATCAATCTGGAAGAACGCGTGGGTCGAGTGAACAAACCTGGGTTAACCTAATATTTTCACGTGTATGAACATAATCTGTTACCTTCCCTCATTAAACTGTACACCAGATTACACCACCATTTGAAGCAATATGGCCAAAATACATGTCAGTACATATTCCCAAAACTAGATTCACTTCGATGTTGAAAAAACTTGTTAAATTTATGCCATGATGATAAGCTGATGATCTGGTTACATATTGAAATTCGTACATCATTTGTTTTGTTCACACACACACACACACACACACACACACACACACACATACATACATACATACAAAGAAACGTAAAAATGCAAAGAAACGTACGTACGCATATTATAGGTCTCACCACTGTGAGGTGAGTGCGAGTGTAGGCTTAACCAGCGTTGTTATGTGCGAAGGCTTGCAAGAAGTTATCCATAGTTATCCCTTGTTTCTTATAGATGAATTATATCTAAATATTTTATTTAAATACCGTAATAAACATAACTCAGTTATCTGAGGGCATCATAATGAGGAATTGCTGTATGATTTTACTGCACTATCTCTCTCTCTCTCTCTCTCTCTCTCTCTCTCTCTCTCTCTCTCTGTCTCTCTCTCTCTCTCTCTCTCTCTCTCTTACAAGTAATAAGGCTAGATCTCCACACTTATGCAATACTGTATTTATTAGAGCTATTGTGGGTCTTATTTGTCTCTGTTGTTTTACATTTTCCGTTGACAAAGACAAATTGAAATGTGAACGTGTTTAGGCTGACTAGTTTTGCACTGTTTGGTTTCAGGTTTTACTTTAATGAATCCCTTACACTCACGAATCTTTACACACACACACACACACACACACACACACACACACACACACACACATATGTATCGAGAATGTTTCTAGTCCCTTTGAATCGTTTAGGATGTATTTGCCAATTTCGTTTCTATTTACTACTAGAAAAAATATACATCTTTCCTTCATGGCCTTAAGTCCCTTATAGTTCAAACATATGCTAACAAGATTTTTTTTTCAAATTTGACCATACATTTGGCTCACTTTAAATGATTAAATATAAACTGAACCGTGTTTGTCCGAATTAACATAAGTGAGTATAAAAGCACATATTATAGAGTTCATTCAACACCATTTTAACAACTTGTATATTTTTCTTTTTTCAGCTGTCTTTGTGGCATTATATTTTGCTGCAAAGGGTTATCATGTGGAGACCTACCAAGGAAAGGAGAATTGTCGATAATGTGTTTGTCTTGTTAGCAGCCCTACAGGAATGGATGACTGCGTCCAAACAAACACAAATCCTAAGTGTAATATTTGTTTGTTTGGAATAGATGAAGACATGCATGTATCAAACTCTATTCGTACTCACGGACATTGGTCCAATGACCTCACACTTAAAGTTCATGCAGCCTTAACGTTGGTTCCTCGTTCACTGACAATGGGGCCAATATTTGATATTTTTCACTCTATGCATGCGCTCTTAGTAAAAACATAGTGGCAATCGAAGCAGACAGAAGGAATGCAATGATGATCTACAAGGGATTGGCTCTGAACAGCTTTGAAGACAATATAATTGTGACTGAACAATGCGATATCCAATGCAAGAACTACTGTTTACATGTCTGAAAATGTCGGAAAAACATGGGTGGACTGGCTGTCGCTATGGAAGGATCGACTGCAAACGAGAAAACTTCACCAGCAAACCAGTCTTTGATAGCTGCAGTAACTCTGGAGGACTTACAGTCATACGTTCATTCTAAGGACGTTGTGATAAAGATAGACATTGGTATACATACATAGATCCTATTTCGGGTTATTATTTAAGCTGTATATATGTTATGGTTCGCAGTCTGTAAGATTGCCATAGAGAAAGTGTAAAAATGTTATGAACTATTGTCAATTTCACCTCTTTTTCCCATCACTATAGCCATATTATGCTTTGAATATATTTTGGAAACTAATTGCAATATTTAAGGACAATGTACAAAAGTGTTTCTTGTTATGGTAACCCGGGCTGTCCGTTTTAGCGTAGATTTTCATTGAGAATAGTAATTTAGTACACGCAATAATATCTACAAAAACAGACAAGTTGAAGGCAACTTGAACAATTGCTAAATTATAGATAACCCAAATTACTAATTCTCGTAACAGTTTTCTACCAAAATATGATGGTGTTTCCAAAACCTTATCACTTTATTATCTAGTAAATGTCTCGCTCATAGCCACAATTTGAGCTAACTTCGTTTGTAAGTTAGTGAAAGTATAGAGGTCTAAATTAACACGCAGTAAACCAAGGCCGTTTTATTTTCTGGTAATGTTAATCACTTTAATGTTCTTAACTTAAGCTGATGATACCGATGGCTTAGCAGAAGATGAACATGAACTGTAAAACTTAGTTAACCGTCTCAATCAAGCATCACTCAGGTAAGTAATGGAGATCAGCGGTGACAAGACCAAGATAGATACAACAACCTCAGAGGCACCCAGAAAGTAATAAGAGTGAGTGGACATATAAGCTGGGCACAGTGACAAGCTTCAAGTATCTAGGTGATAAAAACTGATGGAAGTTCCCAACCTGAGTTTCATTCCAGCCAACAGTAGCACTGGCAGTACTGAAGCGAATTTGGTAGAACAACAACATTACGCTTGGGTACAAGATCAAGTTTTTGCTCTCCATCGTCACGTTCATATTCCTATGTCCATGTAAGACATAGACCCTTAAAGCAGAACTAGAGGTAGACCCATGCCTTAGAGATGAGATGTTGTAGAAGCATCCTCAAAATTCTCACACCTAAACCACGTCATAAATGAGGACTTGCTCATTGTAGTCCAAGGTGTAATTGAACCATATATAGATTTTCTCTCCATCGTGAAGAAACGCAAACTTCGGTTGTATGGCTATATGCTAATCTGATTCGTCAAAGGTAATTATAGAACGAACAGTGGAAAACTGAGCACAATGGAGAGAAATTATCACAAAGTCATCATTGGCGCCATTTCGGTTAGAAAGGTTAGGAGAGAAATGAAAACAAAATGATATTTTACATCCAAGAGATTAAAACATGAGACAAGATCGCGACAGTTTTCGCGACAAGTTCATATTCCATTTACAATTATGTTGTTAATGATGGTGAACCAAACAAGATGCAAATACTATCATTCTAAGCAGCAGAGAGGGTGAATCCTACAACGTTTTGAGACAAAATTTGATTGAAATCCTAAAACGAGCCGTCCTATAATCTCATTTTAACCAAAAAGAGGGTGAACCCTACAACGTTTTCAGACAAAATTTTGATTGAATCCTTAAAACGAGCCTTCCCTACGAAATCTCATTTTAACTAAAAAAAATGAAAACGGAGATTTTACGATTTTTCAATCAATTTTTTGATTGAATCCTTAAAACGATCCTTCCTACGATCTCATTTTAACCAAAAAAAATGTCTCAGGGGCAAACCCTACAACGTTTTCAGACAAAAATTTGATTGAAATCTTAATGAGCCTTCCCTACGAAATCTCATTTTAACTAAAAAAATGAAAACGGAGACTTTTACGATTTTTTAATTAATTTTGGTCGCAACTTGTTGTCATCCACCCTCTCTGCTGCTAGAACTTTCAGCTCTGGGTTAACAAAAAATAATAAATGATTTTAACCAGTCTTTAGGATTTCACAAACAGACTAATCGCTAACACCTCTTCTTGTAGATCAATTAGATTATTTGACTGGTCGGTGAGTTTGAAATTAATTCTGGTTAATGAATTATTATGGCATCGCATGTAGACAGGATTAACCGGAGACTCAATTATTAAAAATCCTGGAGGAGCTGTTGGTGCAAACGAATAAAGAATATATCCTTGCTGAGCTTGATTTGATCGTTCGAGATTAATCTGATAGCTTCCTTCGATAACATCACATACTAAATTGAGCGCAATCACTGAGGATATATTCACGTTGAACGGAGCGATATGCCTACCGCCACCATCTGGATCATTATTATGTTTGAGGATTTTTATTTCCGGTGATGCTGTTTTTTTCCATGCATCATGAATTATTTTAAAACCAACATCGATGGTGTCACTGAGAAGTTTTTTTAGTTCCGGTACGTTATATCCCGGTAGTTTGAATGTGGGGATATCCTTCACGGGGATTTTATATTCTGATGCAAATTCTGTTCTCGATTTTGGGTTATCTTCATCTAATATATCCTGAATAATTTTTAAATTAAATGTTTCCATATCGTCGATAATTTTGTTGCATGTTTCTACGACGCTGATAAATTCATCTCGGGTGAGAGAGCCGGATTTAAGAGATATTAACAACAGTGAAAAATCATTATTCATTGCTGTGAAATTTTCAACGATTCTAGATTTGCTAGCAAAAGGATACTCTGGCAATGATACACCATCCACCGCCCTATGTTCGAATATGAACCCAAAAAAATCTGTAGTGACTTTGTGATCTTTATAACTCTTTATTGGATTATCAGATTTTATCACGTCGGTGACATAATCAGATTTTTTAGGTTCTGGTATTACAACAACGGTTTTTCCCCCTGGTGGTAATTCAGGCCATCCTAATACGGTTCTAATAGAACTCTGATAGATATCTACGACGTATCCTTCTGTGTTTATCTCAATTGCGGATGATAGCGTCGGTTCATGAACTGTTATAGCGATTTTTGACTCTACTCCAGTAATCGATTTTATTCTACGCGCGAATTCATTATTGATTTGTTCGATTTGGTATGACCCTGTTGGTATCGAAACGACGTTCCAGTCTGGGGTTCCGTCGGGTTTATTCTTATTTGCAAACACTAAAGAATTATTGGGTTGTTGACCACCAAATGATTTTGATCTGATATTAGGCCAACTGTGATACACTCGTAGTTTTGCTAGCGCTATCTCCTTCACGGGGACTGGGCTAGGGAAATTCACACTAAACTCGGGTTCCGTTGATGTTATTGATATCATGCTTGTTTGTACTGGGTTCGTGTTCTCCACTATTTGTTGAAGTAATTCCATCGGTGTTGTCATCGTTGCTATACTGTTGTTGTCGCTCTAATTTTGATACCGCGGAATCATAAATACTGACCATCACTGAGAACTCACAATTTGGTATAGTTGAGGTTATTGAGATCATTCTGGTTTTTGGGTTCGTGTTTTCTAATTCCATCGGTGTTGTCATTGTTATTATATTCATGTTGTCGCTCTAATTTCGATATCGCGGAATCAAAAATACTGACCATCGCTGAGAATTCACTATCTGATATAATCGTATTATCGAGTGACGACGATATCATCAGGGATAACTGCGAGTATGTGGTTGATGCAATATGAAATTGAAGTAAGTAATTCTGCAGTTTACTCTGGCTGCATGATGATATCTTTTTTGCTATCCCGGTTGATATACCCCCGATTGTAGCCACCGCAGAAATGCAAATTGGAACTACGACCGGGGCAATCATTGTAACCGATGCAAGTATTATTCCGGCGCCAGCGAGAACGCTTGACACCGAGTACACAATAACATCAATTGCGGTGATTCTTCGTCGGTATTTTTTTATTTTTATTTGATACTCCTCAGTGAGGGTTTTGAGTCTATTTTGAAATTCTCTGACCTGATCATAGCGACATTGAGTTGATGAAATCATTGTTATTTTAAAAACACTAGCGTTTTCAATTGTGAAATCCGAACGATTTTCCTTTCAATTTAGTTATTTACTTAAATCCGCTACGAATTCCACATACCAGGTTGCTGAAACCCTAATCAAATTTTTATCAGTAGCTGTTATAGTGAACTTTTCAGTTGTATCCTTGTCGATGATCGTTGAAATCGTATTATTGACCCCGGATGAACTCGACGATGATATATTAAATTGAGTCAATGGTGTTACTAGTGTTAATCGATAAATACCCTTGACGGTTGCAGTGATATCTAATTTGTTATTTGTAGGTGTCCAGGCAAATGATCCGTGTTGTATTGTGTACACGACGTTGCTGGTTTTCTCATGAGGAATTTTTGTTTTTTCAATGATTGTTATCATCCTCGAAAAATCACCTTTGATGGCTTCGATGAAAGTTTTTGTCTCATCGATGGATTTTTTAATATCCGGGAGTTTTATTTCAATTTTATCCAACGGGGTTCCAATAAATTTATCAATGACATTTCTACGAAATGATGTAAACTGTTTTCCGTGTTCTTCAATTTTAGATTGAAGTGTTGCTAGTTCTAACAGAGAATTATTCAACTCATTGTCATGGGTAGCAATCTTATCAGTGATCGTAGACATAAGTGCACCTGGTTTAAGTCGTCCGTCGTTGGAATATAGCGCAATAGAGTTTTCAGCGGCGTCGCGCTGCCGTATCAAAATGTCATTCAATGACACATCACTGGATTTCAATTTACCCTGTTTGTCCTGAAATACAACTATTTCGTTCGGGTCAACACTTGCTAAATTTAACGTCTCAGCGATTTCATCTTCAATTATTTTTTATATATCCTTGACAGAATCAGGGGGTGCAGTGTCATCGGGTTTGGGTTTCAAAGATCTCCCCCAAATATCAATCATGTTATTGTAAAACTCTTTCTCTCTCTAAAATCGTTTTTGACGACTTCGTTGAAAAATCTTCGATTTTCTCCAGCGATTACTAGTGTATTCATTCACGACAATGTGTGGAGGTTTTCCCCTTGGGTTACTCAAGGAGTTAGAAATAGCGTCAAGGACATTTAATACTTCGCTGCCACATATTGGTGGGTCATTCATTTGTTGTGTTGGTAGCGTAGAATACCAAGTCTTCATTGGAAGGGTTTTTATATAACGCAAAAACTCTTTTGGTGGGGCTAATCCATATGAATCGAAATAAACAATCCCACGTGGATCAATAGCGTATGCAACCCAGTGAGTTCCGGGTCCGGTGCTGTTATCTAAATTAATGATTCCGGTTTCAACGCTGTTTGGTTGATGAGGTAATTGATCTTTCATAAAGACACCTCTGAAGTTTTTAATCGCGAGTTTTTTAGCAGCATCGAGTAAATCAAAATTAGACATGGGAACCATCGAAGATTTCTGAATTAATAAATCGTTCCTGGTAGTCTTAGACCCTTTCCGCTGTACCACGAATACGGGGTTCCTGGTAGTCTTAGACCCTTTCCCTTTTTTTTATATCCTTTCCCAGTTGCCTTCTTTAGTGCCATTCCTGCTGCAGTACCAACGGCTCCTAACGCTGCCGCTTTAGCCACCGCTGGGGCTGCTGCTGCAATCAATGCTGGTATCGCAGCTAACAACGGGAATATACCGCCTGTTTTAATCATATTTTTGATAGCAGCCGCAGAAAGAGTAATCTGAACACCCTTTTTTGCTACTAGTGCATCATTGAAATGTTTCACCTGACGAGTTGTCAGCGATAGTTTATTTGCACCACCAGTCATTTGATTGGGTTTCAACGTGATTGTGGTTCCACATTTTTTAGCTGATTCCGATTGCAATTTTTTTATTTGACCGGGAGTTAACGCAACACTAATAACACTATATGACATTATACATAATTGATTGATTCTAAATCGTTTACAATTTCAATTACATGTTTTCCACTGGTGCATCTACCACTCTCATTCTTCCACCAACACCTTCAAGTAGCATTGATTTATCACTGAGAATGACAGCAACCGCTCTATAATCAGCAATAGCACCACGAGTCACATTAGCTCTAAAATGTATATCAACAACAGATTGTCTCATCAAATCGAGATGTTCCAGTGAGAAGTAATAGATCGGATACAGATTTTTAAAATCATATTGTGATATTTGCAAACCAGTATCCACATTTTGATCGCGTGCCATAAATGACAACAGACGATGATAAACTCGTGCAATATGATTTTCTGTGTAATTAAGTTGTATATCCTCGGATGGTTCCTGTTGGCCGTTTATTCTCAGTGAGACGTCTTTCACACCTAATTGATCAAATATCATATGACTGAAACGTTGATCGCCAACTCGTGCGTTATCTTGTAACGCAATAAATATATGACGTGGCGCAGCAACACCTTGTTTTGATGCTAGGTTCCAAGTGAATAACCCGTTGATATTTGATTGTTTAACATCTGTACTCACGGTTAGCCAACTTAGTAATGATTTTCCTCCTTGGTCCATAAATGATAGTAATCGTTCTTCTGCGGTGATTGCTGGAGTCAACACTGGCATCCACAATGATATTTTTGTTAAATTGACTTTACCGGCATCAGCATTTGGATTTGCATTGTCTGCTGGAATCCTCCAGATTGTGTCGTTATCATCACTCTTTCGTACAAGCGATACTGTATGCTTCGCCCCGTAGATAACTTTTCTAACATTTCTACAGAATCCAAATATGTGATGCAGTGGAATCGCGCATGAAAATGATTTACGCGCTCCTTGCAACATTGAGTTTCGTGTTGCAGCTCCTAGATTGAAATTAGCATCGTTGTTTATAATCATATCTTCGGCATCAATATTAGCGGTGCCAGCATTATTCTTTGGTCGTCTTACAACAAATGGATTTCCTCCAGCGGTATTCTTACCATCTTTTGCAAACATCATAGAGGGTCCTGCTGATCTTGTATAATCATCAGAATATCTCGCTAACCCGATTATTGTTGTAGCCACATCAACATCGCGATCTATCGACTCGATTTCTTTTCCATCAATGAGATATCTAGCACTCTCAAATAGCGCCATGATACCATTATTGACAAAACCGACTTGAGTACCAGCTGGATACTGTGCTGGTACAGCAGGAGTATCAGCAGCTGATACAAGTTCTCCTTCGATTTCAATAAACGCTTCACAGGGTAGAAAGTATTTACTGGTATCATGGACTTGAAGATCAATTCTTGCTCGACTATTTGAGTCTATGGCATGATAGGCGTAATATTGATAATCGCGTACAGAATCATCCTTGCCAACTGGGGCGTCTATATCAAATGCTGGATCACGTGACTGTTTGAACATTTTATTCTATTTATCAGAGTCTAAATCGCGATTTTCCATTTTCATTGTCGTAGTTTTTTAAAGCCACTTCCTGCTATCATATTTGCAATATTGCTTTGGTCGGGGGTTAAAACCATCGACGCTAATTTTTCATCTACTGCGTTATTTATAATTCTACTAACACTTGCAGGCATTTCCGCTGTAGACGGTAACGGTTTTGAAAATCCTTTGGATTTCATCCGTGATTTCACTAATGATGTTAATTTATTCTTTGCGGCTGAAAACGCTTTTCCAGCAAAATCAGCAACAGCACTAATACCCTTATCACGAATAACATCAATGGCTTTCATTCCTAGTTGTTTAGCTAACGGCATCACTTTTGGAGCCATTCTCGCAAATAATCCTAAAATGGTATTACCTAAACCATCTCCGTAGTATGCTCTATAAACCGGAAACCGTGAATTAACTACGTAGACGGGGGTTGGTTTATCATGATTGTAGTGTATGATCATTATTTGAAATCAGAAACAATTTTTCAATTGTTATTTATCTAATCGAATGACTTCGTCATCAGATTTTTCAATTCAGTCACTATGATACCCACTTTCCACTAACTCGCCAATGAAATCTCGATATGTGCTGATATCCATGATACCACCCTGAAATAATCGTCTACAGATATCAGCTGCTTCATTAATTATTTCCGGTGAGTTATTTCCGGCTCGTTTCCCTCCGATGAGAACCTCTAATCGTGATATATCACTAAGAACACTACCAGGACATACCCCACTTTGGGGTCCACTGGAATCTTGCAATCCGCTTCCGCTATAACCAGTTGCTTCATCCTGTTTTTCTTCATCCTGTTTTTCTTCATCCGTGGTTTGTAAATAATCAAGAACATCATCATCTCGATCAGGTGGTAGTTGTTGTTGTTTTTTAGGTGAAAAAGATATTTTCTTTGCAGGTTGCTGTCGCCGCCTTTGCAATTTTTGCGGTTTTTGTTGTTGTTTAAACTCTTCGTATTGTTTATACACTATATCCACCGCATTGATATATTCAATGTATGATGCACTATCTGTCTTTTTTTGACTTTTTTCAGTTTTGATTTTATAGAATATATCAGCCCAATGAGTTATACTTCTAACATATTTATGATATTCTGGTTTCAACATTTTTTTTCTGTCTTCATAAGTCGTAACAACAAGCGCAGGAATTTCTGTTGGATCAGTCTTATCGATTTTTGCTAACCCTTCCTCGTTAAACCTCATGCGTAAATCATCTACTGTTCTTTTTGATTCTATTTTTTGTACATCCTGTTTTGTTTGTTCAGTTTTCACTGCTATTTTTTCAAGTTCACCGATAACAGATTTTCCCGTCTCGGGACCATCTCCCAGTATAGCGCGCTCTACTCCCTTCGTTGCTGTTGTTACTGGTTTAAACAATTCTTCAGATCCCGCAGCAAAATCAGTCTGAAGACTCTGTCGTTGTTGTAGTTTATTCCGTACAGAGTCACGAATTGGTACAAATCTCTTAATTGCATCCAGTCGTTCACGAGCCAATCGGGTTGTTAATGCTTCATTGACCATTATTTGAAATCAGAAACAATGTTTCAATTGCAAAACAATTTTTCAATCCGACCTAACACGATCATAGAAGCGTTATTTCATCGTGATACACCTTCGTTCATCGATGGCGAAAGTGTCCAAATTGTATATAAAATAATAATAATGACACTTTCGCCATTCTATTTTTGATCAATCCGAAAAAGCCATCAATTTTTTATTCACTGTTTCTGACATTATCAATCAAAAAATGCTAAAAAAAAATTAAAATCTCTATGAGGGACGGTCACAATCAAATAATGATAAATGGTCGGTCAATCAAAATTGTTCATTTTCTTGAATTAACGCCCGTAGGTTTCTAACTTTAGAATTAACCTCCTTTTTCAATTCGTATTCGTACCCCAATTCTTTTCGTATTCGTTCTACGATGGTATACAACGGAGCGAACACACTTACGTCACTGGAAAATGCGAGAGAGTCCCGAATAGAATTCTGAATTCTTTTGATGAGCGCATACTTCTTTGGTAGCATATATTTATTGTTGTTAACTCCGTATTCTATATCCTGAAAATCAGACATGATTTGATCAGGATTTAACCCATCTGATAGTTCAATATCCCAACTTTTCAATTTTGAAATCTCGGATATGATGCTATTCATGTTTTCAGAATTCATTATTCTATAATAATGATATATTTCTAAATGAAAAATATGACGCATTAGACATAACTAAATCGAATTTTCTGTCCCGTCCCTTTTGAAATCGCAGATCGATAAATCCCCTCTGCAACATATCGTACTGAGGCTCTACAAATATCGAAGTGCCTACCGGCTTCATATAATGATTGAAATATTTTTTCTTCGTTAGTTGTTGTATTCAAAGATTTTACTGGTCTCGCTTTTTTTGAACAAGTGCCAGTCTTCCCTCTTTTCAAATTCTCACTTTGTGTGACAGCCTGCAGATTTGATAAAGAATTGTTCTTTGGATTAGAATCGATATGATCAATAACAAAATCATCCTCGATCAATCCATTGAAACATTCATACACGAAACGATGATTGAGATAAAATTTCTCTCCAGCGCGAAACTTCAAATACCCTTGATTATTCACAGCACCAACTGGTTTCTTTAGTCTACGGTTTCTGACAGTATCATCACTGGATGCTTCATAATTTGGAATCAAGGGATGTTGTCTGAATTCTTGGTTCATTCGTATACATAATACTATTGTTTGTCTAATTCATCGTTTGGTTCAATAATGAATCTTTCAATGTAGTCTTGAGGGGTTCTTATGATTTTATCCTTGATGTTGTCAGGGTCAAGGACCTTTTCAGGGTCAAAATTTCTGATTGATTGTCCATTTTTTATTCTTTTATCATAATAACGCTTCAATTCCCTGTATCGCTTACCACCGCAATTTAGACACAACTGAGATTTTCCCCTAACCCCAACCCCACATCGTATGCAGGGTAACGGACCAAGGCTTCCACGACGAAAGCTTTGCATATGATACCCACAGAACTCATTTCTGCATGATTTGTTACACGGGGTTATTGATCCAATCATAAGCCACTTACAGTGATTCATTATATAAAAATCTTTCATTTAAATGCTTGTTTTAATTATAGCATGAGGGAATTAAGGAAAACGCCTTCGAAAAATGCTGAATTCAATGCTGATAAAGAGTTTAAGAGATTGTTGAAAATCAATCCTAAATTTAATATCGATAGACCCAAAAAAAACAAAAAACGTCCAATAGACGGAAACATGAAAGAGTTTAAGAGATTATTGAAAATCAATCCTAGATTTAATCTCGATAGACCCAAAAAACCCAAAAAACGTCCAATAGACGGAAACATGAAAGAGTTTAAGAGATTATTGAAAATCAATCCTAGATTTAATCTCGATAGACCCAAAAAACGTAACAAACGTCCAAGAGACGGAAATATGAAAGAGTTTAAGAGATTATTAAAAATTAATCCTAAATTTAATATCGATAGACCCAAAAAACGTAACAAGAGATTATTGAAAATCAATCCTAGATTTAATCTCGATAAACCTAAAAAACGTCCAATAGACGGAAACATGAAAGAGTTTAAGAGATTATTGAAAATCAATCCTAGATTTAATCTCGATAAACCAAAAAAAACGTCCAAGAGATTACCCTGGAAGGATGCTCAATTCAATCTCGATATGGTTTCTAATACACCAAAGAATACAATTCTTGATAAAGCCATGATTAGTAAAATCAGAGATTGTTTTAATGAATTTAAGCGTGATGGAGCATCTTATTGTTGGTCAACATTTCGAATTGATGGTGTTGTTGATGCTACCATGAATGATGAAAAAGCAGCAGTGATAATTTCACGTGTTGGGGAAAAACGGTATTTTTTCCGAATAAAATTCATTATCGAAGTCGATGGCAAATGGATTATTAGGGATAAATTTGAACCAATCCTCAAGAATAAAAAAGCTGTCATTGTGAGTAGAGATTCCAAACCAAGGATTCTAACCGGCATTGACAAACCATACTACGAAAGATCTTATCCCGTAACAGCAATGGTTTATGGGATATATCCGTTAAATGATAAACCCGATATCGCAAAACTAGCTCCTATGAAATATTCGTCAGGGCTTAATTGTGTAGCAGAACGAATAATAGAACACTTCACAAGTGCGTCCCGAGGAAATAAACTAACTGATCTGCGACGTAGGAAAATAACCGAATGGGAACTGACAGTGAAACAGCATGGTGCAAAGATTTCTGACATAGCTAAATTAGAAACATCATTAAGATTTCCAATAACCGTTATGACGATAACCGGAGAGGTTTTATACGAACCGAAATATAACAAAAATGGAGCGCCAATACAGATTATTGATCATAACAAACACGCCTGGACACCTGCGGTAACAGTATTTCCACGAGAACGAACCGTGAAATATATCCCTAAGGAGTTCATCGGGGATGTTTTCTATGAAGAGAGATTATTTGATGCTATTCATGCGTTGTGTAAGGATGATCCTGTGTCAGTGTGGTTACTTAGAAGTGATGAAGATCCCGAAATAGGATTCGATCAATTTGTAAAACCAAATGGTGAATTATATCGCGTTGAAGAATTAGATAATAGAATGAGAAAAATCGCTAGTGATTTTTCACCGGAGAGTTTCCATGAAAAACTACTCACGGATAGTTTTACTATTCCATCAGTGGTAGCTCACTTCGCAAGAGAAAAAAACTCATGGCGTCCAACACGAAGTGATTTTCTCGAGGATGTTAAATTGAGTTGCGTCGTATTTGGTCATGGAGGACTGTGGAATACGAAATACTCACGTGACGGAATGATTTCAATTGATATAGCCGCATGTTATCCCGGAAGTTTTCTCGGGCATGGGGAATGCGCTGAGTACTTCAAACGATTTGGACACCCCACGCATGAAATGACTCGTGTTGCGATTAATGGACCATTGCCTGATTTTGATTTAACCGGATTCGCTCGTGTGATATCATTTGAATTAGCTACAGGGTTACATCCGTGTAGTTATGTTTGGCTCGGTGGACATCTATCTGAAAAGGCCTGGATGCCAATAGTGCTATTGAGATATATGATTGATTGTGGTATGCTAATATCGTTGATTGTTTCCGAGGCTATTATATGCTATCGAGCTCAGAAAGAAGTTTGGCTACCACAACCCGATCTAGATAGAATAATCAGCGAACAGCGAAAACAATTCCCTGATTTCAATGAAGAACAAATCATGAATCGGTCTAAGAAGTTATTTGAAATTAAAAAAGAACAAGCAAAGGATCTCGGACGAAGAATAATCGGTAAATTCACTCAAGGTGGACGGTACGACAACGCAAAATATTCTTCGCGGTTGATCATAGACGTCACTGAATACGATTTTATTGTAGCGGATTTAATGAAACAGGGAAAACTTGTATCCCGTAAGGATGCTTTTCTATCCAATGGTGAGAAAATGGGTACGGTTGTTACCTACTGTGATGGATATAATTCCCAGTACACACATTTGAGAAGTTCAATGCTAGTCTATGCTTCTATTAATCTATTTTCGATGATAAATAGATTTCCTAATACAGCGGTTAGAGTGGCCACTGATTCGATGTATATACACAATAAGTACAATTCAACTGTTGCAAAATTCACAGATCCCGAAGAAAATTGGGGGTGTTGGCGATTTAAAAAGGAGATGCTACATGAATATTGTGAATCCGCAGACGTTGCCATGGATGATAAATATCTTTGTTGTAACCGTATTGAAATTCAATCAGAATTTTCTAATGCATCACCGGTATCTGATCCAGTATGTAGATACAAGACAGTTTATTTAAACGGTTGTGGTGGGTCAGGAAAGACAACTCGTGCAATTGAATTATTTGGTCGGTCAACCATGATTGTGCTAACACCGACTCACAGACTCGCCAGAGAGATGATACAGCGAGGGGTAAATGCCTGTACTTACCATAGTTTCTTTCGATGGAAGGGTGACAAATGGACTCCTGAGCGTATGGGTGATAAATTCATTCCTGAAATCATAATTTGGGATGAAATATGCACAGTGTCATTAGATGTATTACAAACATTTCTTGAGTGGTTGTTAAAGAAAAACACAAAAGTCGTCATGTGCGGTGATCACGGCCAACCACCACCATTTGTCGGTGCATCTCCACATGAATGGCTAAGGGGTTTTGTAGACTATTATGAAGAAATCACCACTGATTATAGATCAATTGATGAACGATTACGAGAATTCAAAGCGCTAATTAGATTACAACCGGATAGAATCCAATGCGAAATAGCGCGTGAAGTGATTTCAGAAACTCCAATGAATGATTTCTGGGAAACATGGAGACCAAATGATTTGATAATTGCAAGTAGAAAAATAGTCAGAGACACACTTCAGATGAAGTTGTTTGAATTGCATAAAGAAAAATTTGCAACGCTTCCAGTACCCCTTTGTTATAGGCCATCGGATACACGAAAACAGAACATTGAAGTTGATATTCCAGGACAGAGTGAAAAACAAATTCTCGTATTAAATGATATTGTGCTGGTTGATATCAGCGTCGTCGAAAATGCATTGCGTGCTAATAAATCCCCGTGGACGCTAGGATACGCAGCAACAATACACTCTTCACAGGGGCTGACTATATCGGATACAATTGTTTGGATGGTGGATAATCACATCGAATGGTCGAATTTAGTATATCTCGCAGTATCCAGAGTACGAAAAATAAAACAACTTCGAAGAGTTGTTTTCGATGATAATGACACAACAATAAGTGATATTGATGTTAGCATCATTAATAAAAAAACTCTCCGGTTACAAACAACAGGACAAAAAAAAACAACGAGAATTTGATATTGATGCTGAATTAATAATTACGCTGAAACAACAACAGAATAATCACTGCGCGAGTTGCAATTGTATAATGCGGTGGCAGTATTCGGATAAGGATCCTCGCCAATTTACCGTAGACAGAAAAAATAACAGTCTCGGTCATGTCAGAAACAATGTGATGTTGACTTGTCTTGAGTGCAATAGACGCAACGGCGCTAGTTAAGACCATGCGGTGGCAATTGAGTATCCTCGGGAATTACCTGTAGTTGTTGTCGAGTAAATCCTCGTTGAGGGGCAGTTAAATCCAGTTTATAGACTGGAGGTCTACCCGTAGATCGTGTTATACTAGATATCTTATGCGTAGTGACGCTCCAAATAGGATCAGTAGCCCTTTTTCTACCCCCTTCAAGCTCTCCTGGTTCGTATAAGTACCTAACAGTGACATTACTACCAAGAATTGGTTCTTTGAAATCTTTTTGTGGTTTTTCAGGTATTGACTTCTTTTTAATCGCGTTGATAGGTTTCATGTTGATTGTTCTAGTAATCTCGTTATTCAGTGCAGTAATCACAGCTGGTAATCTTTTAACCCATTCACGGGATCTTTTTTCTTGGATGAACTCTTTTGCGTATTGATATCCAAATAACCGCTCAGCAATCGTCCGATTAAATCGTTCTACAATGGCCTGATCGCGATGTAGCGCAGTATGCCCTCGTCGTATGGTGACATTATGATGTTTCATTGTAGATAACACTGCACCCTGAAATTCCTTGCCAGGATCAACCTGCAATAGATTTGGCCAGCGTAGTGGGCCTCGTCGATAAATCCTCTCAAATGCAGAAGCAACTTCAGTGGCTGATTTTGTTTTTAACGGTTCTGCTTCTTTGTATCGACTTGCAATATCAACTACGGTTAAAGCGTATTTGTAACCACGATCATGAGGCAGAAATAATATATCAGCCTGATGAACTTCATTAGGAGCGGTCACATCAAAATGCGAGAATTGAATTTGTTTAGGCGGTGGTAGATAAATTTGCCATAGTGCCTGTTTGGATAACCAATTAGCCGCAGTGGTTTTTTCACTTTTGCAGCGCTAGCGAGTTTATGGACTGCTGATTTACCCCTCCAGTATCCTCTTGGGGAATAATAAATTGATTCCATATTATTAATTACCGGCACCTAACATCAATTTGCTTTTCATAGCCGATTTTATCAAAAATGAAGCCAATTTTTCTTTGAAGGATTTATCAGGAATAGCATTTAACGCATGAATTAATTTCACATCTGAGAGATGCCTGTGTTGCAGATTGCTGCTTTTATAAGCAACATCATGAAGGTGACAGGCCTTATCCATGGCGTTTATTGGTTCTTCACCGGGGTTGGGTTGATTTTGATTATTGAGTCTGATATCAAGTCTGGTTCCCGGTCCACATTAGCTATATCCCGGAAGGTGCTTTTCTCCGGGGTACTTTGCCCATGGGGTTCCAGGGAGCTTTGCCAATTTGGCTGCGATATCACCTCCTCGTTTTTTTTAAAATCAGATCTCATAGACACAAATCTAAATTTCTTTGTACCACATTGCACGCATTTACCAGAAAGCGCTGATCGGTTATTTTTAGTTGTAATCGTCGTCAAGTCATCTGTGCTAGTACGCGTTTTACACTTCACACAATATAGATCCATAATTTATGTATAGAAATATGAATATAATTGATTTTTCAGCGACTAAAACAAGAGAACCAGTTAAGCATCATGCAGCGCTACCAAACTCTATCCGGATGATTATAATCGGGTCATCTGGATCCGGTAAAACGCAATTGTTACTCAATTTAATAATGAGATGGATGAAGTGGGATAAGTTGTATTTAATTGCCCCTAGCGTAGATGATCAACGATGTTATGAAGTGCTAAAAGATTTTAACGACAGCGCGGTAGAAAAATCCGGAGAGGGTATTATTGAGTTTATAACCGATATCGATGAAGCACCGAGCATTGATGATATTGATGGAGATATTAACAATTTAGTCGTATACGACGATATAATGTTGGATAAACAAAAAAATCCTGCTAGAATATTTTCCCGTGGGCGTCACAAAAACACTGACGTGATATATGTCACTCAACGCTACACTCAGGTTCCAAAAGTCATCAGAGATAACTGCAATATTCTTTCTGTATTCAACGGCGTTGATACACATACGCTACGAAATATTTGGCAGACATGGTGTTCTGATATGGACTTCAATCAATTTCGAGATTTCTTTAGTCATGCTCAGTCAAAACCACACGGGTTCGCAACAATAAATTTGCATGATCCTCGGACACAATATCGTATCGGACTGGATCAAATATTCGGTTAAAATCATTTATTATTTTTTGTTAACCCAGAACTGAAAGTTCTAGCAGCAGAGAGGGTGGATGACAACAAGTTGCGACCAAAATTAATTAAAAAATCGTAAAAGTCTCCGTTTTCATTTTTTTAGTTAAAATGAGATTTTGTAGGGAAGGCTCATTAAGATTTCAATAAATTTTTTGTCTGAAAACGTTGTAGGGTTTGCCCCTGAGACATTTTTTTTGGTTAAAATGAGATCGAAGGAAGGCTCGTTTTAAGGATTCAATCAAAATTTTGTCTGAAAACGTTGTAGGGTTCACCCTTTTTTTGGTTAAAATGAAATCATAGGAAGGATCGTTTTAGGATTTCAATCAAATTTTGTCTCAAAACGTTGTAGGGTTCACCCTCTTTTTGGTTAAAATGAGATTATAGGACGGCTCGTTTTAGGATTTCAATCAAATTTTGTCTCAAAACGTTGTAGGATTCACCCTCTCTGCTGCTTTCTATTATCATAATTTGGTTTTGTTTTCAGAAGAGTATGAAGGCAAAGCTATTGAATCATGTGTAATTTTTCCAAGCGAAAACAGTCCATTACATGTTTATGGAATGGCTTGTCGAAGGAAACAGGCTACGGAAACCTAACACATGATGTCATCTAGAAGCTGCAAAAAACATGGTAGCTCGCCTCACCGTCATGGGATTTGTTCCTGCAGAGTACAGTCCTGAACAGCGACTGCTAGATGTAAAGAAAATGGCAGCATGGACGGCATATGATATTGTGTGGTATCGCAGAGGATCTTCACCGATCTAGAAAGATCATCTCACGAATATTTATAGACGTTAAAACAACTGACTGCAATCAGAAACCTTTTTCTTAGATCGTATGGTCATATTTCCCTTATGGATGAAAAGGTTTCATTCGTTTGTGCCATCTAAATATATTTTTAAGTCCTTTTAGGGTTCGGGTGTTTGTTTGTTTGTTTTTGGACATTTTTTGATAGAATGTTTTGAAAACAATAAGTGTTAGTTTAATTGATGAAATGCCAAGACTTACAAAATATAGAAATAACGATCTTCATGTTAGATATATTGTTGTGTGCAGTAGTCGAAATAAAAACAAAACAAGTTCACCTGTGTGATTATTTACTTTAATCTGAATATAAGCAAAGAAACACACATACGTACACACAAAGGAATAAATAGAGCAGCAGAGGGGGCGAATCCTACAACTTTTTAGAAGCGTCGATTTAGCAATCTGAGGCCTCCTCGAAATTCTTAATAGAAGCCTCCATTCAGCAAAATAAAATTTAAAAAAAACGACGCCACCCACCCTATGGATTTAATTTATGTAGTTAACGACGAGTTATGAGTGGCGAATCCTAATTTTACAGGAGATTTTCAATAAACTGAGGCCTCCTCGAAATGCTTAATAGAAACCTCCATTGGGTACAAATGACGCCAAACCTCGTTGTAATTCGCCCCCTCTGCTGCTATGGATTTAATTTATGTAGTTAACGATGAGATAACGATTGACAGACCAACTCTTTTTGCGTCTGATTTTGGTAAACTGAGTCTTCCTCGAAATGCTTAATAGAAGCCTCCATTGGGTGAAAAGAACGACACCATTATGTCAAACAGCTCTCTCAAACAAGACAACACACGGGATACAATTTTCATATATCAAGGGAGATAATCCATATGACAGAGTTATGTCGCGTGATTGAAATGTAGTCCTATTACTGTCTATTACGATTAATTAATTTTCCTTTACGATGAAAACTGTTAGCTAACAGCTGTATTATATTTTTTTAGTGTTTTATTCAAATATTAGGTCTCATTTAAATACTGTGAAACACCTTTGACAAGTATTCTAGGGAATAAAATAACACACCGTGTGGATTGACGTTGCTATATTAGACACCTTATATACCATTTGAAAGATATAAAGCTTGTGGCTTTCAAAGGCCAATCTGACCGATCAAAAGTAATCAACGCCATTTGACACGGAGGCGTGGTTGTATTTTGTCAATCATACAACCGGGTTAATTTCGTGGGTTGCTTTTGATTGGTTGGAATGCCTTTGAAAATCAACCGACGTTTCATGTGATATAAAATGGACGTCAAAATAAATAACAACCATGGATGTAATTAGCTCTCTGTCACATTTGGGTAGCCCCGTCGTGTAGTTCAGAATGAATTACCGGCCAAAAGAAACGATCATAGGGTCAAATCGAGACTGAAGAAATCTCAGTAAAAAATGGAAATTTGAGAAAAATATGCTGATTATATAACCAACAGAGAGAAAAATACTCAAAAAAGAACCCCATGAAAGGCCTAATAAGGGGGCCAAATGACTGACGACCGCTCATCATAGGTTGTTATTTATTTTTGAAAAATTTTATTTTTGCAATTATCAATGAATTCTGAAAATATCAACCGTATATTATAAATGAAATAAATAAATTGAATTAATTCCAAGGCGAAACATGGGATTTTATTTTTTTTTGAAATTAGAGATAAAATATATTATAATAATAATGGATATCCAAGATGTAAATAATATAATTGTTGAAATTTCAAATTTTAAAAATAGCGGAATAGTATTATCTGAAAATCTAGACTGTGAACGCATTATATCAGAATATGAGCATATCGATGACCATTCAAAACGAGGTCGTTACGTTTTACCTAAGATGTATTCTCTGTTAAAAAGAATACAAAAATCAATTAATGTCTCGTTGTATCGTAACGACGTTAATGATTCATACAGTTATTAGTATCGTTGAATTAATTAGACAGAAATTAGGGAAACAGTACCAGATTAGATCCGAGATAGCCTCTAAAGTTCGTAATATTAAAAAATTGATAAATGACCCCCCACGCGACCGCAATGACTGATCATACCTTCAAGAGGCATACATACATACATACATACATACATACATACATACATACATACATACATACATACATACATACATACATACATACATACATACATACATACATACATACATACATACATACATACATACATACATACATACATACATACATACATACATACATACATACATACATACATACATATACATGAATGAAATTCTTATGGGGGCGATTCTTCTTTTTTCGTTGTAAAGTCATGCAAGACAACAAAGATTTTCACGATTTCATATTTGAAAATTCAGTGGGGTTTTACAATAATGATCGAAGAAGCATTGAGGACTAAATTAGCACGAGAGAGATTAAATGCTTTTAAAAAGTTTATACCGGCCTGAAATAACGTACGTACTAAACTTCAACGTAGACAGGAAATGCAAACTGACTTTTCTATTGGAAGTGAACATCTATTCGCCCCAATAACGAGTGCTACCAAAGATGTGAAAACTGCTACAGAACGTGCTATATACGGAGATATTCCTGAGGAGGGAAAACGAGTAGAGAGCCCTCTTCTTGGTGAACTTGAAAAAATAGCAATGGAAACTGAACAAACAAAACATGCTGTACAAAAACTTCACGGTGATATATCAACTCAGATGGAAATAAAACGACAAGGTGGTATTGATGTTAGTGAACCACCTAAATCAAAAAAAATAACGGATATATTTACCGATAGCGCTAAGAAACAAATTCTCAATATGAATGAGGACGATTTAGGTGAATTTGCTGCTAACATCTATAATTTAAAAAGGGAGTTTTTCGCGGACGAGTATAAGGATCATACAATGTCACCCGAAGACTGGGGTGATATGTTATATACAATAAATACTGGGAATTCAGATAAAAGGGTAAAGGAATATAGAAAATTCAAAAGAGATTTTAATTACTATATAAAACAACTAGAAAGGGAAGGAAAGAGATTTTCTAAATCAAAGAGAGATTCCAGTTTGACTCTCAGAGACTTTCTGGGGGGTGGTCGAAACGTCAGTTGTCCTGGTAATGTTCTTAGTGATATATCACGATTAGAAGTACTCTTAGGAGGGAAACGGGCAGGAAATAACCACCGGAAATAATTAATGAAGCAGTTGATATCTGCAGGAGGTTATTACATGGTGGTATCATGGATATTGCAACATATCGAGATTTCATTGACGAATTAGCGGAAAATCATCATGGTTATTATAGTGATTAAACTCGAAGAGTTTCCAATCGAACAACAATTCAACACCAGTATCTTTTTATAGGAATGATCATACACTACAACCATGATAAACCAACAAGCGTGTATGTGGTAAACTCACGATTGCCAGAATACCGAGCATACTATGGAGATGGTCTCGGTGATACTGTAACGGGATTATTTGCAAGAATGGCTCCAAAACTAGCTCCGATAGCAAAACAACTATCAATGAAAGCCATTGATGTTATTAAAGATAAGGGTATTAGCGCTATTGGTGATCTTGCCGGGAAGGCGTTTTCTGCCGCGAAAGATAAATTAACAGCGTTAGTTCGACGGCAAAAGAAACCACAGTAATCACCGTTACAATCAACGGCAGTGATGCCTGAAAGTGTTAGTAAAATAATAAATAACGCAGTAGATGAAAAACTAGCATCATTGGCGACTTCGTTGTTGAAATCCGAAGGATTTTCCAATCAAAGAGCTTTCGATCAGGATAATATAACGGCAGATATGAGAGCGGGAAGTGGCTCAAAAAAACCACGACGACGATTTAGACCGGCAGATATATAATAAAAAATGTTCAAACGGGTACCTGATAGCGCATTTGATATCGATGCCCCAGTACTTAAAGATGATTCTGTACGTGATTATCAATTTTATTCTTATCACGCAGTGCAACCTGATCTTCGAGGAAGAATTGAACTTCAAGTTCATGATACCAGTAAATACTTTTTGCCATGTGAAGCATTCATTGAAGTAGAAGGTGAACTTCTACAAGCAGATGATACACTATACGCAGATAACCAACTGTACGAGTTGGTTTTGTTAATAATGGGATTATGGCGTTATTTGAAAGCGCTAGATATCTCATTGATGGAAGAGAAATCAAATCTATTGAACGTGAAGTTGATATTGCCACGGGGATAATCGGGTTAGCAAGATATTCCGATGACTATACAAGATCAGCGGGTCGATCTATGATGTTCGCGAAGGATATTACTGATAATGCCGATCACATCCAGCATATTAAAATACGAACACCGCAGGATACTGCTGCTGATGTTGTAGGCTATCCCACTACCCCTGAACACAGAGCTAGACCAGGTGCTGCCTTTGATATTCTCGGAAGCACTAATCCCAATTACAACCTAGGATTTGCAACACGACTAGCAACGTTGCAGGGACAACATTTACGGTTTTCATATGCGATTCCGTTGCATCACATATTTGCATTTTGTAGAAACGTCAGAAAGGTTATCTATGGAGCAAAGCATACAGTAGTATTAGTGAGAAAGGGTACTGATGATAATGCAATCTGGTGCGATGCTGGTGTTCCTGCCGGTAAAGTCGTTTTATCAAAAATATCTCTGTGGATACCAGTGTTGACTCCGTCGTTGTCAACAGAATCGCGGTTACTATCATTCATGAATCAAGGAGGAAAATCATTGCTGAGTTGGTTATCAGTCTCCACAGATAAACTGAATTCTAATATGGATGGTGTATTCACATGGCACCTGGCAGCACGACAGGGATTTTCAGCTCCGAGTCATATATTTGTTGCGCTACAAGATACTGCACGATTAAATAATCAAGAACGTTCCCATATGATATTTGATCAAATTGGATGTAATGAGGTCTCACTGAGAATAAACGGACAGCAAGAACCATCTGAGGATATACAACTTAATTATGAAAACAATCACGTTGCACGAGTTTATCATAACCTGTTGTCGTATATGGGACGCGATCAAAATGTCGATTCTGGTCTACAAATATCACAGTTGGATTTTAAAAATCTGTATCCGATTTATTACTTTTCGCTGGAACATCTCGATTGAACAAGACAATCCGTCGTTGATATACACTTCCGAGCTCGTGTAACCCGTCCTGGTGGTATTGCTAATTATAGAGCAGTTGCTGTCATTCTCAGTGATAAATCAATGCTACTCGAAGGTGATGATGGACGTATGAGAATCATTGATGCACCAGTGGAAAATCTTTGAGTGAAAACTTTATAGCAATTAGATCAATCTGTGTTTGTATAATGTCGTATAGTAATATCAATGTCACGTTGACACCTGGTCAGTTAAAAGAATTACAATCCAAATCAGCTAAGCAATGTGGAACCACAATAACGCTGAAAACTAATCAAATGAATGGCGGGGCAAATAAATTATCGCTGACAACTCGTCAAGTGAAACATTTCAATGATGCACTTGTAGCAAAAAAAGGTGTTCAGATTACTCTTTCTGCAACAGCGATTAAAAACATGATATAAACCGGTGGTATATTCCCGCTGTTAGCTGCGATTCCAGGGTTGATTGCCGCAGCGGCCCCAGCGGTGGCGAAGGCGGCGACGTTAGGGGCTGTTGGTACCGCGGCAGGAATGGCACTAAAGAAAGCAAAGGGAATGGGGTATACAAAAGGGAAAGGATCTAAGACTACCAGGAACTCCACACACGTGGTACAAAGGAAGCGGCTTGAGAATCCCAGGAACGGTTTACTAGTTTAGAAATCTTCGATTTCCAAATCAATGGTTCCCATGTCTAATATTAATTTAATTAAAAACTTCAGAGGTGTTTTTATGAAAGATCAGTTACCGGCACAATGAATAATGATTTTTCAATATTGTTAATACTCGTTAAATCTGGTACTTTCACCCGAGATGAATTTATCAGTATCGTAGAAGCATTTAGAAAAATCAACAACGACATGGAAACATTTCCCGCGCAAATTATTCAAGAAGCATTATTAATGGGTAGCTCCATTAAAAGGGTGTTTGCGTCATCATACAAAATCCGTGAAGAAGATATTCCCGCCTTCAAATTTACTGGGTATAGCGTCGACGAATTAAAAAAATCTCTCAATGATGCCATCGATATTGGGTTCAAAAAAATCCACGACGATTGGAAAAAAATACAACTACAACAAATAACAATCCTCAAACATGATAATGACCCAAACGGCGGTGGTAGGCATATCGCTCCGAACTACGTCAATATATCCTCGGTGATTGCATTGAATTTAGTATGTGATGTTATCGAAGGAAGCTATCAAATAAATCTTGAACAATCAAATCAAGCTCAGCAGGGATATATTTTATACTCATTTGCACCAACAGCTCCTCCAGGATTTCTAATAATTGAGGACCCAACTAATCCAGTCAATATGCGATGTCATAATAATTCTTTAACGAGAATTAATTTTAAACTCACTGACCAATCTAATAATTTAATTGATCTGCGAGGTGAAGTTTTGCAAATCAGTCTGTTTGTAAAGCTGTGAAAATCGTAAACGATTTCAACAAGGACTTTCATCATAGCAACTGTTATCGTAAAAAAAGATTTCAAAGATAAAGTTTGCCTGACATAAAAAAAACAATATTAGAAAAACCCATTGAGGGTAACTCTTACATAAGCCGTACAAGACATACCTGCACGAGTTATGTGTTGTACACATAATACAAAATAGAATTCATACGTAAACAAATTGAATTCTGTTTTGAAACTTTTTAGAAAAAGCGCATTGAGTTTTATTCTGTGCGACAAACCGTACTGAGGCTCTACAAATATCGAAATACCTACTGGCTTCATTCATTGATTTAAATTCAATTTCATCGTTAGTTTCTGTATTAAATGATTTTACTGGTCTCTTCCCAATTGATTTACAAGTACCAGTTTTCCCAGCTGTGGTATTTTCACTCTGTGTAACAGCTCGTAAATTATCTAAAGAATTATCAGTCTTAATACTATTTATGTGATCAATAACAAGACCATCTTCGATTAATCTGTTATACACTTCATACACGAAATGATGATTATAATATTTTTTTCTTTCCAGTACAAAACCTCAAAAAAATCCCATATTACACACAACACTAACAGATTTTTTCAATCTGCAGTGTCTAGCAACACCATCGCGAGAATCTTCATAATTGCTGATCACGGGGTGCCGTTGAAATGTTTGTTCCATTTATATATAATACTGTTTGTCTAATTGATTGTTTGCTTTAATTATTACATTATTTGGAAATCTTCCAATGTAGTCTTGATGTGTTTTTATGATTTTGTTGCTGACTCTGTCCTTGACAAAGTCAGGGTTATTGATGGAATTCTTAATTCGTTATCATAATAACGCTTCAACTCTCTGTATCGCTTACCACTGCAACTCTGACACAATTGCAATTTTCCTCTCACACCTACCTCACATTGTATGCAAGGGAAGGGCCCATAACTCCCGTTACGAACGCTTTGTAAATGATATCCACAGAATTCCTTTCTGCATGATTTGTTACATGCTGTTACTGATCCTATCATAAGCCACTTGCAATGGTTCATTATATAATAAATTTTCTATTTAAATACTTGTTTTAATTATATGAATGAAGAATTCGAGAGACTATCATCAATTAAGCCTTACAAAAATATTAAATTCAATCTCGATAGAACCCTCAAAGATGTGCCAAAACGGGCAATAAATGATAACAGCTTGATAAAAAAAAATCGTGACTGTGAATTCAAGCGTGATGGAGCATCTCATAGCTGGTCAACATTTCGAACTGATGGCGTTCTTGATGCCACCATGAACGACGAAAACTCAGCTACAATAATATCACAACTTGACAGTAAAAAGTATTTTTTTAGAGTGAAATTCATTGTCAATTTAGAATCAAGTGATTGGATTATACGAGACAAATTTGAACCAATTCTCAAAGACAAGAAAACAGTCGTTGTTAGCCATGATTCTAAGCCGGGTCTGTTAACTGGAATTGACAAACCATACTATGAACGAGCATACCCTGAAACAGCAGTTGTTTATGGGATATATCCGTTAAATGAGAAACCTGATATAGGAAAACTAAAACCAATGAAACAATCAACGAGGATAAATTGTGTAGCAGAACGAATAACAGAGCATTTTACAAATGCATCTCGAAGGAACAAACTAACTGATTTACGACGTAGCAAAATAGCTCAATGGGGTTTAACAGTCAAAGAGCGCGGAGCAGCTATTAGCGATATAGCGAAATTAGAAACATCACTGAAATTTCCAATAACCGTTATGACGATAACCGGAAAAGTATTATATGAATCGAAATATAACAAAAATGGAGCCCCAATTAAAATTATTGATCATAACGAACACGCATGGACATCTGCGAACACAATATTTCCACGGAACAGAACAGTAGAGTATATACCCGACGAATTCTTGGGAGACGTTGAAGAAAAACTATTCGATGCTATTGCGCATTTGAGTAAAAACGACCTCGTGTCAGTGTGGTTACTTCGCAGCACAGATACGTTTGATTAGTTTGTAAGACCAAATGGTGAATTATACCGCACTGAAGCGTTGCACAACAAAATGAAACAAAACAGCTAGTGGTTTTTTTTAACGATGGGCTACGAAGCCATCGATGACAATGATGAACAATTTCTGACAAACTGCTTTACGATTCCATCGGTTGCAGCTCATTTTGCGAGAAAGAAAAACGCATGGAAACCAACACGAACTGAATTCTTGCCAGATATTAAGTCTAGTTGTCTCGAATTTAATCATGGCGGTTTATGGAACAAAAAATACGACCCTGGAACTACAGGTTCCTCGAGTATCATATCAGTTGATATGGTTGCTTGTTATTCAGCTAGTTTTCTTGGTTATGGATCCGTCGCTGAGTATTTTAAAAGATTTGGGCACCCCGTACATGAAATGACTAATGTTGCAATTAATGGACCATTATCCGACTTTGATTTAACAGGTTTTGCTCGTGTAGTATCATTTGAATTCGCTGCAGGACTTCATCGCTGTTGTTATATTTGGATTGGTAGACACGTGTCTGAAAAGAAGTGGCTGCCAATAGCGTTATTACGGTTCATGATTGATACAAAAATATTAATTTCGTTGACAGTCAGTGAAGCAATTATATCATATCGGAAACAAACTAATGTCTGGTTACCAGAACCAGAAAGTCTTGATAGTATAATTGACGAATCCAGAAAACATATTGATGCCGACGAAGAATATATCATTGACTTGTCCAAAAGTGTATTTAATCAACGAAACAGTGAAGCAAACGATATCGGCAGAAGAATAATTGGAAAATTCACTCAGGGAGGGAAAAAATGTGACTATAAAAGATATTCTTCACGGTTGATTATAGATAACACCGAATATGACTTTATAATCGCGGATGCAGTTTCTAAAAACATATATGTGGATCGCAAGGACGCTTTCTTGTCCGATGGAACAAAATTGGGTACAGTTGTTACTTACAGTGACGGTTACAGTTCTCCGTATACACATTTGAGGTCGTCTATGCTGGGGTATGCTTGTATCAATTTATTTTCAATGATGAATAGATTTCCTGACACTGCGGTTAGAGTTGCAGTTGATTCATTTTACATCGACAAAAAGTACATCAACGAGGTCACTGCCAGTAGCAATGCTACTGACAAAGAGCGCTGGGTACATGGAGAATTAAAAAGGAAACACTGCGTGATTAATCTGAATCAGCAGACGTTGAGATTAAAAACAGTTACTTACAAGAAGATAATTTATCAGAACGTTCTAATGCACCACCGATATCTGATCCAGTTTGTAGATATAAAACAGTTGATTTAAACGGCTGTGGCGGGTCAGGAAAGACGACTCGGGCAATTGAATTATATCGTGGGCGAGCAAATATGATTGTGCTGACACCAACCCATAGATTAGCGCGAGAGATAAAACAACGAAACGTTGAAGCTTGTACTTATCACAGCTTTTTTCGATACAAGGGCGATGAATGTACCCTTGAAAGAATGGGTGAGAAATTCATTCCCGAGGTTATTATTTGGGATGAGATATGTACTGTTTCGGTGGATGTATTAAAAATGTTTCTTGATTGGTTGCTGCGCGCGAATACAGCAGTGATAATGTGTGGAGATCATGGCCAACCACCACCATTTGTCGGTGGGAGTCCACATGATTGGTTGAAAGGGTTTGTTGACTATTATGAAGAAATTGATACAGACTATAGAGCACTTGATGAACAATTACGTGCAGTCAAGAAATTAATTAGATTACAACCGGATAAAATCCAATGTGAAATAATCAGAGAAATAATTCCTGAAACTCCCATGGAGGAATTTTGGGAAGCATGGAGACCAAATGATTTTGTAGTGGCAAGTAGAAAGATAGTAAGAGACAAACTTCAGAGAACGTTGTTTGAATTACACAAAGAAAAATTTCCAACACCTCCAACGCCGTTGTGTTATAGACCCATGGATACACGGCGGCAGAATATTGAAGTTGAAATTCCAGGCCGGTTCACAGAGTCAGGACCAGAAAAACAATTGCTAATGTTAAATGATATTGTGCTGGTTGATATCAGTGTTGTCGAAGATGCATTGCGTGCTGATAAATCGCCATGGACGCTGGGTTATATAACAACAATACATTCCTCGCAGGGATTAACCATCACGGATACAATTGTTTGGATAGTTGATAATCGCATCGAGTGGTCGAATTTAGTCTATCTTGCAGTATCCAGAGTACGGCGAATAAATCAGCTTCGAAGAATTGTTTTCGACGACGACACAACAATGGAAGATATTGATGTTAAAATCATTAAGAAAAAACTCTCCGGATATAAACAACAAGACAAAAAAAAACAACGAGAATTTGACATTGATGCCGAATTAATAATTGCACTGAAACAACAGAATAATCACTGAGCGAGTTGCAATTGTATAATGCGTTGGCAGTATTCGGATAAAGATCCTCGACAATTTACCGCAGATAGAACAAATAACAGTCTCGGTCGCGTGTAAACCCCCGCTGAGGGGCGGTTGAATCCAATCTATAGATTGATGGTCTACCAGTTCATCGTGTTATATTTGATATTTTATGCGTAGTGACACTCCAAATAGGATCAGTAGCTCTTTTGTTAATACCTTCAAGCTCTCCTGGTTCATATAAATATCTCACGGTGACATTGCCGAGAATTGGCTGAGAAACGTTATCTTTTTGTGGTTGTGGTATATATTTCCTTTTTATTGCGTTGTTAGGTTTCATATTGATTGCTCTGGTAATCTCGTTATTTAGCGCTGCAACTACTCCTGGTAACCTTTTGACCCATTCACGAGATCTTTTTTCTTGGATGAATTCTTTCGCGTATTGATATCCAAATAACCGCTCAGCAAGAGTCCGATTAAATCGTTCAACAATTGCCTGATTTCGATGTAGCGCAGTATGACCTCGTCTGATGGTGACATTGTGATGTTTCATTGTGGATGCAACTACACCTTGATATTCCTTGCCAGGATCAACTTGTAATAGATTTGGCCAGCGTAGTGAGCCTAGCCGATAAATCCTTTCAAATGCAGAAGCTACTTCATTGGCCGACTTTGTTTTCAGCGGTTCTGCTTGTTTGTATCGACTCGGTTAGCGCGTATTTATAACCGTCGTCATGTGGTAACAGTAATAAATCAGCTTGATGAACTTCATTGGGTACAATAACATGAAAATGTGAGAAGTTGATTTGTTTAGGATGCGGTAAATAGATTTGCCATATAGCCTGTTTGGATAACCAATTAGCCGCAGTGGCCTTTTTCACTTTTGCGGCACTGGCGAGTTTACTGATTGCAGCGCTACCCCTCCAGTATCCTCTCGGAGAATAATAAATAGATTCCATATTATTAATTACCAGCGCCCATCATCAATTTGCCTTTCATAACTGATTTTACCAACCATGAAGCCAATTTTTCTTTGAAAGATATATCCTTGACGGAGTCAAGAATAGCATTTAAGGCATGAATTAATTTCACATCTGCTAGATGTCTATGCTGCAAATTGCTGCTTTTATATGCAACATCATGAGCATGACACGCCTTATCAATAGCGTTTATTGGTTCTTCACCACGTCGGGGCTGATTTTGATCATCGAGTCTGATATCTAATCGTGTTCCGGGGCCACAGTAGCTATATCCTGGAAGGTGCGTTTCTCCTAGATACTTTGCCCATGGGGTTCCAGGGAGTTTTGCTAACTTAACTGCATTATCACCTCCTCGTTTTTTTTTTAAAACATCTCCGGATTTCATACAAACAAATCTAAATTTTTTATACCACATGTTGCACACCTACCAGTAAGTGCTGATCTGTTATTTTTAGTTGTAATCGTCGTCACATCATATGTGCTAGTACGCGTTTTACACTTCACACAATATAGATCCATAATTTATTTATAATAATATGAATGTAATTGATTTTTCAGCGACTAAAACAAGAGAACCAGTTAAGCATCATGCAGCGCTTCCAAACTCTATCCGCGCAATTATAATCGGGCCATCTGGATCCGGCAAGACCCAATTATTACTCAATTTAGTAATGAGATGGATGAAGTGGGATAAGTTGTATTTAGTTGCTCCTAGTGTAGATGATCAGCGATGCTACAAAGAATTAAAAGACTTTAACGAAAACGTTTTAGAAATTAAAGGTGAGAACGTCATTGAGTTTATAACCGATATCAATGATGCACCATCCGTGGATGACCTTGATGGGAGCATTAACAATTTAGTCGTATACGATGACGTAATGTTAGACAATCAAAAAATACCCAGCTAGGATATTTTCCCGTGGGCGTCACAAAAACACTGACGTGATATATGTAACTCAACGCTACACTCAGATTCCAAAAGTGATCAGAGATAACTGTAATATTCTTGCTGTATTCTACGGCGTTGATACACATACGCCACGAAATATTTGGCCGACATGGTCCTCCGATATGGACTTCAATCAATTTCGAAATTTATTTAGTCACGCTCAGTCGGTCCCACACGGATTTATAACAATAAATTTGCATGACCCTCGAACACGATATCGTATCGGACTCGATCAAACATTCGGTTGAAATAATTTATTAACCCGACGCGACATAATTAATGAAGTCATTTTTTTAAAATTTTATTTTGCTGAATAACTCATAACTCAACGTTGACTACATAAATTAAATCCATGGGGTGGGTGGCGTCGTTTTTTTTTAATTTTTTTTTGCTGAATGGAGGCTTCTATTAAGAATTTCGAGGAGGCCTCAGATTGCTAAATCGACGCTTCTAAAAAGTTGTAGGATTCGCTCCCTCTGCTGCTAATAGTTACATTTACATCAGTTTTCTTTATCTATTTATCGATCTGTTGGTCCTTTCATTTATCCTTTTGCATCATTTATTAATCAATTTGTATGTATTAGTCAGCTAATCCATATTCTTAATACTGTTTGATATTATAATTGCTTGCCTGTCGATCTATATGTCTTCTTAAATCCTGATTTCGTTTCTTACTAGCTTAGAATGATGAATTTATTGTCAGTCACATTGTATAACGATTTATTTAATGTCTATTCTCTTGTAATTCGTCTTCTGTTTCTCGCTTATTTTAAAGTTCAAATTACGCTACAACATTTCGTTTGTCTAAGATGCATACAGTACTGAATCTTTGTTTTGACTGTTTATAATTATAATTATTCATATAATTATTATTTAGACTCATACATTATGTTACATTTATATTATCGTACAAGGTTACTTCATCCGTATGGACCATTGCTACAGAAAGCTCATGATGTACCGTTTTCTTATTTGCTTGTCGATTTCAATCGTTCATTGATGTTAACTTATGTGGAATCATGCGCAGATGATTCACATGTCAACGAAAACTGTACTGACAATGGCATTTATTCACTATCAATACTATCGAAATTTATTTTATTTAACAATACAGAATAATTGTTTGCTATTAAAATATAACTGGTATTTTATGTTAGTTTTATATATTTTGTTTAGGGCATACTATTTTATAAACGCTTACCTATGGGACGAGTGAGTTGCAGTAGCTATTAGTCTTTGTTCTAATTGAATTCAAAACAGTATACATCTTAATAATTCAAAGGAAATAAAGCATCAAAAGAACACCAGCCACAATACGTTAAGCATGTGTGTCTGCTGGCAATATAATGTATATAATGTAAATTATATTGCTATCTTTTCCACTGTATTGGACTATTTTTGGTTTCTAGTTGTTATTTGTATCGACTGTATTTGACTCTTTTTGGTTTCTAGTTGCTATTTGTATTGACTGTATTTTACTCTTTTTGGTTTCAAGTTGCTATCTGTTTCGACTGTATTGGATTCTTCTTGATTTTAGGTTGATCCCTCTACTGATCAACCTTTTAACCTTTCGGTCTTATTAGATCACGAATATTCTGACATCATCTTATATTTTAAAAACAGTTGCATTATTCCATCTCGTCCGTTTTTTCTTGCGGTTGATGTACGCATATTGGATTTACTCACTGATTAGACCACTCAGGTTCACTGTTGCTTATAATAAATCGTGGAAAAACCATATAAATATTCATCTTCATTTTATTCTTCGTCCTTCTCCTCTTTTTCAGCTCCCTTCTCATCCATCTTCTTATTCTTCCTTTTTAATTATTAGTATTAATAATTATTCCTATTGGTAGTAATAGTGAATACAAAAATAACTATTAGAAAGATCAGTAGGGATCTAATGTCACAAGTGTTGGCAGGACGATGAAGTAAAATAATTCAAGGAACACGGCAACGCGATTCGTTAAATAAAGATTTGTGTTCGGGAAGGGAAACCTTAGTCCTTCACAAAATACAAATATTCAATCATTGGGTTTCATCAGAAAATGACTATATGTAGGACGATTTTGATAACAAGTATCGTTCATATGGATATGAAAATCACAAACATGATTTCTACACTTCTTGTCTTTTAACAATTGATTTGCAGATATATATCTATATTCATACTTTATGTGATTTGTCACCATACTGCATATTGACATACTTCCATGATCATGTTGTTTTATTGGAGTCGTTTTTACACAATCTGCACCGACGTCATCTTATCAAACAGTGAAGAATTTTGCAGGTATATTTTCTAAGTGAATGATAATGCTTTCATTCTGCTGTATCGTTAACGTAATATGTAATATGTAAAATATATCCCAATAAATGAAGTATAAAATTACAACCTATAAAACGGATATACCATAATACAATTTATATATAAAAAAAGTTTGTTACATAACACATTGTACGCCAGTATACAACTAGCGTTTCCTTTTCTACATGATCATATATAAAATGTCATGGAAATTGTTTTAATTTTTAAGCAATTAAATATGAAATTTTGCCACATTAGAATACTTTTGTTAAATATTTGATGGAATTTAAATCAAACTGTATGTTGCTACATGTGTGTAAATAAGATTATTCTTCTATGATTATTGGACTTCAATCAAGCCTACTCGATATTGGTCGAAGCATTTGTCGAGTCTGATTCTTGGGATCTTTTAACTACACATCTCTCTCTCTCTCTGTCTGTCTGACTGTCTGTCTCTACGTCCGTCCGTCCATCCATCCATCCATCTATATAGGATGATCAAGATTACGATAACCTCAGAATACTCATATTAATTTAACAGTCCAATAATAGCAATGTCAAGACTTTTTTATTGACGAGCGAAAATTCGAAACTATGGACAAATGATGTTCTTACATCTGATGATAGTCATTGACTAACAAAATTACATTTGTCAGTATTTTTTCCTCTCAGCCGGAGTAATGGTAACATTCATCTCACTGTCAGACGAGTACTTAAATCTCTTAATCTGACCCTTTAGGAATTAAACATATGATACGATGATTAGAAATGTCATTTTTCCCAGCGTGATATATTGCAAGAAAAAGGGATATTATTTATGATTGCTACTGATTGAAGAATAAGCAACAGAATGAAGACAAAGCAATTCCAAAGGTCTTCTTTCAAAGAGGTCAATCTGTATGTTTAAGAATTAAAGAAATGAATCGGTTAGATCAAGCAAACCCCAGTCCAATTTTATTATAGATGATTATGAACCATTCATGGGTTAAGGTTCTATTTAACATATTCATGAATCTCTATTACTATTAAAATATTAAAGGCACGTGAGCATGGAAAATTATTTTATTATGAGGTACTTAGCCTTTTGCGGATAATCAAAGTGTTTAAAGCAGGGATTATAGTGCGGCGGTGGGAATATTCCATCAAATTTTGTCAATATGGCATCATATTTAATATCAGGACCCTTGGCTCTGAGATTGATAACTTCTTTACCCATTGAGGAAATTCATTAATTTCCAGGCAATTACTCTGCTTTAGATATAGTCGTGGGTATGTCACATGTAAATGTCAAGCCTTGTTTAAATCAAAAAGTTTTTTCTATTGAAAATAAAATCACTGCTTTGTACTATTTGTGTACAATTACAAGAGCTATGACAAAAATTAAATTTTGGAAATGACATTGGACATGACAAATTATTTGCTTTAACTGACACATTTGTATTAGTCAGTCTTTTGAGGTCACGTTCGTTCCTGGTATTGACCAATAAAGTGGTATTAATCACTGTGATCCTCTTTTTGCTAAACATTCTTGCTATTGCAATTAAGTAGGCAAACGATGCTCATTCAGGAACAATATCCTAAGATTAACCGGTACTGTGTTTAGAAGGCTATTAGTAAAACTGAAGCCACACCAGCACCAGTCATTTGGTGATGAAAATGAGGTCCTTCTAAGAAAAAAGAGACTACCCCAGGTACGAAACGAAAACCGATTTCACTTCGTCATATAAATATAATGATGGCGTATTTTGGTAGATTTAGCCCTGTAAATCATTCGATTAATTTCATTATACATGTCCCACACAGTGAGGATGTAAACAATGGCATGCAATATGTCTTGAGTGATTTTGGTTTAAACAATATTTGGCATTAGAAATATCAGATAATCTGGACCAGATTCTTTCACTTCTACAGCAATGAAGAAAAGAGGGAACAAAAACAGGTATTATGTGTATAGGTATATTTGTTTAAGGACGTTCAAATTCGAGCAAATAAAATCTACCAGAACGTACAAATTGTAGATTGTGAAACAGCATCCGTACAGGATGAATCATGTCACGCAGGAATGCTTCAAACAAATATTCATTATCTCTACTGTATAATACTTTTCTCAACCAAAGTAGAAGCAAATATGGATCACCATGTTTGTCTATGCCGAATGCAGATAATATGTTCGGTATGTGTACTGACAATAGAAAAGTCAATAGTATCTACTAAAAAAATTAATTTCCATTGCCAAGAATCGATGACTTCATTGACAAATTTTAAAATGCAATTATACAAGTGGTTTAGATAATTGTGATGCAAACATCGATGACGGCATCATCTCCAGTGATACCTGAAAATTCCATTTGAAACCATTCGAAAATTCATTGATCTATTCAGCTAGACAAATCTGATAATTAATTCAAGTAAAATTGAATTTTTTCATAACTGCTTAAAAAGTTTTGACATATTGTGGGACATCGTAAAGTTAAACTTAGACAGGTTAAGGTCAAAACTATCTCTGAATTAACTTTGCCTATCCGTAAATTACAGCTGATGTAATGTTTTTTGCATAGCTGTAATTATTTCTATAATTGCTCAAATATTTTTAAAATTGCTGAAACCTGATAATCTTGTTGAGTACGAAATCCAAGTTTCGTTGATCTTAAAAATGTCAGGGCTATATTCATTCAGATATAAATGGCAGTAGAAGCAGAGGGGGTGAATCGACAACTCTTAGAAGCGTCAGTTTGGCAAACCAAGGTTTCATCGAAATCGTAAAAAAGCGTCTGTTTGGCAATCAGAGGCTTCCTCGTAAATGCTTTATAAGCAAATCAGAATAAAAAAAGACGCCAAAGTCGTTGTCGCACCCTCGTTGCTGATATGGGTTAAAACTAACAATTTATATTTCATCCAAATATTTGATCAAGTCCAATACGATATCTTGATCTCGGGTTGTGTAAATTTATCGTTGCAAATCCATGTGGATTGATTGAGCGTGAATAAAGTAATTTCTAAAGAGATTATACTCCATATCTCTACTGCACCAAGTCTGGTGAATATTTCGAAGCGTATGTGTATCAACTCCGTTGAATACTGCAAAAATATTACAGTTATCTTTGATCACGTTTGGTATTTAAGTGTATCGTTGAGTGACGTATATCACGTCAGTGTTTTTATGTCTGCCTCTGGAAAATATCCTAGCAGGAGTCTTTTGATTGTCTAACAATACATCATCATATACGACTCAATTTTTAATACTTCCATCAATATCACAAATGCTCGGTGCTTCTTCGATATCGATTATAAATTCAATAATACCCTCGCCGGTGATTTCTGCTGCCTTTTCGTTGTAATCCTTTAACACCTCGTAACATCGCTGATCATCTTCACTCGGGGCTATTAAATATAACTTATCCCATTTCATCCATCTCGTTATTAAAATAAGTAGTAGTTGCGTCTTGCCGCTTCCAGATGGTCCGATTATAATCATAGGAATATAATTTTGTAGCGCTGCATGATGCTTAACTCATTCTTGTGTTTTTGTCGCCGAAAAATCAATTACATTCATGTTATTATAAATATATTATGGATCTTTATTGTGTGAAATGTAAGAAGCTTACTAGCACAAACGACGTAATGGGTGCTGGTAATTAATAACAATATGGAATCTATGTATTTTTCTCCAAGAGGATACTGGAAGGGTAAAGCAGCAATTGGTAAACTTGCTAGCGCCGCAAAGGTGAAAAATACCACTGCAGCGGATTGTTTATCCAAACAGGCGATATGGCAGATTTATCTACCACCGCCTAAACAAATTAAATTATCGCATTTTGACGTGATCGTCCCTAATGAGGTTCATCAAGCTGATATATTATTTCTGCTACATGATGGTGTTTACAAATACGCTCTAACCGTAGTTAATGTTCCGACTCGATACAAACAAGCAGAGCCGTTAAAAACAAAATCGTGAACTGAAGTTTCTTCTGAGTTTGAAAGGATTTATGGTAGGGGTCCTCTGCATTGGCCAAATCTATTACAAGATATTCCTGGCAAGGAATTTCAGGGTGCAGTGTTACCAACAATGAAGCATCATAATGTCACCATCAGACGAGGGCATACTGCACTACATCGCGATCAGGTAATTGTTGAACGATTTAATCGGACGCTTGCTGAGCGGTTATTTGAATAACAATACGCGAAAGAATTCATACAGGATAAACGATCTCGTGAATGGTTCGAGAGATTACCAGGCTTAATTATCGAGCTGAATAATGAGAAATACTCGAACAAACAACATGAAACCCAACAACGCGATTAAAAAGCGGTATAAACCCGTAAAACCGCAAAATGATATTTTTATTATAATGAGTTTTCCTGCAGCAACACCAGCACCGCGCCAGATTGCATTATTATTATCATCTTTCCTCACGAGTACTACTGTATGTATCGCTCCATAGATAACATTTCGGATATTTCTACAGAATCCAAATATGTGATGTAGTGGAATCGTGCATGAAAACTGTCTACGAGGCCTCTTCAATGTTTCTACGCGTGTTGCAAATCCTAGATTGTAATTGGCATTAGCGCTTTTTATAACATCAAAGGTAGCAGCTGGTCTTGCTTGGTGTTCAGGATCATCGGGCTGTAGATCGGATGCAGTATCTCTTGGTGTCCGTAATTTAATATACTGAGGGTGTTCAGCGTTATCAGTAACATCTTTAGAGAACATCATAGATGGATCTGCCGATCTTGTTTAGTCATCGGAATATCTTGCTAACCCGATTATTATTGTGGCAATATCAACCTCACATTCAATAGATTCAATTTCTCTTCCATCAATCATATATCTTGCACTTTCAAATAGCGCCATGATACCATTATGGACAAAACCAACTCGAACATTTGGGTCATCTGCATATGGTGGATCATCATGAGCAGCATCATTTGTTACGAGTTCTCCTTCTACTTCAATAAATGCTTCACACGGTAGAAAGTATTTACTGGTATCATGAACTTGCAGTTCAATTTTTGATCGAAGATCAGGTTGTACTGCGTGATAAGAATACAATTGATAATCATGTACGGAATCATTCTTGAGCACTGGGGCGTCCATATCAAACGCTGTATCAGGTGACCGTTTGAACATTTTATTATATATTCGTTGATCTAAATCATCTTCGTCGACCACGTCGTGGCTTTTTTAAGCTACTTCCCGCTATCATATTTGCGGTAATATTATCTTGGTTACTTGCTGTCAATGATGGAGTTGTCAACGAAGTTGTCAATGATGCTATTTTTTGATCTACTGCGTTATTTATTATTATACTAATATTTGCAGGCATCGCCGCTGTAGATGGTAGTGGTCCTAATGATGCTGGTGGTTTTCTTCGCCGCCGAACTAACGCTGTTAGTTTATCCTTCGCGGTTGAAAATGTCTTCTCAGGCAACATCTCCAACAGCACTAATACCCTTATCACGAATAACATCAATGGCTTTCATCGACAATTCTTTTGCTAGCGTCGCTACTTTTGGAGCCATTCTTGAAAATAACCCTGCAATGGTATCACCAAGACCATCACCATAGTTCGCGCTATAAACAGGCAATCGTGAGTTTACTACATAAACGCTGGTGGGTTTATCGTGGTTGTAGTGTACTATCATCTTATTAAATTACTAGTAATTCAAATGATATTTATCTAATGTGGTGATGAAAAATCCTTTGGATGTTCAGTCACTGTGGTAACCATCAACTAACTCGCCAATGAAATCTCGATATGTTTCAATGTTCATGATGCCACCTTGAAACAACCGCCTGCAGATATCAGCTGCTTCATTAATTATTTCCGATGAGTTATTTCCAGCTCGTTTCCCTCCGATGAGTATTTCTAATCGTGCTATGTCACTGAGAATATTACCAGGACAACTAACTAGACCACTACCTGATGTCCCTCTTGAATATCCCTTTTCGGCTTTTTTAAGTGATACCAGTTGCATCTTTTTCAGAATCAGCTTCTGCCATTATTTCTATTTCATCGGGGGTTGGGTATGCTGTATATACTGGTGGTGGCTGTGTGACACCTTTTACCAAAGCCATAAATTTAGCTAAATTAGCGCTTATTTCTTTTGTTATTTTAGTTTTATTTCGGTTTGCTATATATATTTTGTTTGCCCATGTGTCTCTGTCTTTTATAAAATCTCTAGATCTGTCGTCTTATATGTTTTAAAAGTTTCTTTAGTAAAATTAACTAATTCAGAGTCTGTTCTGATTCCTCTAATTCTTCTTAACGCATCATCCGTAAATATCTTATCAGGTGGATTGTCTTCTCTTGCAACAGCGCCTTGTTGTTCAAGTGGGTCGGGTGGTGCGCTATCATCAATATCACCTAGTCGTTCAACGTCTTCTCGAAGTTGTCGTTCTTGTTGTTCTTGTTGTTGTACAGCAGTTACTATATCACCAGGAAGTATTTTTAAAGATTTTTGGTTTGTTTAGATCTTTCTGTTATTTTTTCAAGCACACCAAGAAGAGGTGCCTTTTTTTGTTTTCCACTCCTCATGGACATCTCCCCATATAGCTCTTTCAGTGGCTGATTTTACTTCTTTGGTAACGCTGGTTATAGGCTGAAACAATTGTTCTGTATCAGCAGAAAAGTCGATCTGAAGACTCTGTCTAGCTTGTAGTTTTTCCCGTACGGAGTCGCGTACAGGGAGGAATTTCTTAACAGTGGTCAATCTTTCTCTCGCTAATCTAGTCGCTAATGATTCGATTACCATTATTGAAACAGTAAAAACATTTCTAATTAAAATACACGATTTAAATCCGTAACCCACCCCACCCCGAATTTCACTATTAACTTCCTTATAATACGCGTGAGTATAGAATTTCAAAGCCGAGGTACCTTTACAATTTTGTTATAGTTGAACTCACATATGTAACCTGTCCATTGTAATACTTGTTCGACAGGTATTTATACATGTAAATGTAGTATGAACAAGACACGTTATACACGATTAGTATACTCAGATCAGAGTAAAATGGCGAACATAGAAAGTGTTTCAAGTGAGACTTTTTACTCAGTCGAGGGAAAATTTCGTTATGTTGGATCATCATTTTTATACTCTTGATTTTTGAATTGAGTGCGCGTTTTAATTCATACTCTTGCCCCAGTTGTCTTCTGACCCTTTCTACAACAGTGTATAGCGGCACAAATTTGCTGACAACGCTTCAGAATACAAGGGACTCACGGATAGAATTCTGGATTCGCTTAACAAAGGTATACATTTTCGGTAACACGTATTTGTTATTAATAGCGCTGAATTCTATATCTTCAAAGTCTGAAGTAATTTGATCACAATTAAAATTATCTGATAATTGAAACCCTTGACTTTTCAGATTTGAAATTGCGGTTATGAATTCATTGATATCTTCAGATTTCATTATTATACATAATACAAATATATTTCTAATACGGCGTTGATATATCTTTTTTCAAAATTGGTGGTCAATTTTGACCCGTTTTTATAGATAGTACAATGCCATTAAAACCGTTTCATTGGGGTGTTTCTAGGCATACACATACTTAATTAGGGACAGTACCATGCCGTTACAACCGTTTCATTAGGGTGTTTCTTGGCACATTTACATATATATACAATTACAACTCCACGTTTGAGTTTTATGGCAGTTGTATAATGAATGGACTGCACATTTACTTATATACAATTACAACTCCACATTCGAGTTTTATGGCAGTTGTATAATGAATGGACGGCATACACATACTTAATTAGGGACAGTACAATACCATGAAATATATTCCCCTGAGAGTGGATCTAATTCGCCAAATAGCGGGTTAGATCCACAAGAGGATATGTTTGATGAATGACGTCACAAGACACAACACATGTCTCATAGGACCCTCAGGTGTCTTCACATCTGACCAGGTCCAGAACTATCTCGAAGCATATTCCCTTGAGAGTGGGTCTAATTGGCCAAATGGCGGGTTAGATCCGCAAGAGGATATGTTTAGTGAATGGACGGCACATTTACATATATACAATACGATTACAACTCCACATTCGTGTTTTATTGCAGTTGTAAAATTAATGGCGTCAATGGCGTGGTATTATATAAACAATGACAATGAATGGCGTGGTATTATATACACGATGACAATGAATGTATGATAAAGGACAGCACAGAACAATACAACATATAACAATGAATAAAGTCAATGGTATGATATATACAATGGATGAGGGGCATTACTACACTTAACAATGAAACCAAAATAAACCTGCAAAATCGACCTGGTTTGAATGTGAAAAACATTCATACCACGTGACGGTGTGATTTATTTTGGTTTAATTGTTGAGATTTGCGCTAAAGCCCAATTATATAGAGAGAAATTTCGCTTATATATGTAACTATTACAAATTGGCAGAAATAAATAAAGAAAGAGGTGTGTGATCTATATATATTTCGTGTACTAATACTGACTACTGATAACATTAAAGCAATACCGAACACTTGAAAGGAAACACTAAAAAAAGAATACAATTGTTTGTAAGCACCTCGTATTTGATTCGTTTTCTTACAAAAGCAGATAATTAATTATATCCGCTGAGAATCATGATAGTTAAAGTCAACCAATCAGAAATCAGATGACACAGCATTTCAAAAAATCTATTGAGATTACCTCTCTTTGCTAAGCAGACATACCCATACGAGTTTTCTCCCTGAATGCTATATAGAATAGTGCGAAACGAAATCTATGTATAAATAAAATTAATTTTATTCTTAAAACGCTTTGAAAAAGAAGATCGATATACCCCTTTTGTTACTCTTTGTACTGAGGGTATACAAATATCAAAATATTTCCTGCTTCATTCATAGACTTGAATATTTTTCTTCATTAATTGCCGTATTAAAAGATTTTACAGGTCTCCTAGTGACTGATTTACAAGTACCATTTTTCCCAGATGTAGTATTTCCACTCTGTGTAACAGTTCGTAAATTATTAATTTTGTTATTCTGAGGACTGGAATCATTGAGATCAACTACAAATCCATCCCTGATCAATCCATTAAACACCTCGTACACAAAACGATGACAATACTATTCTTCTTCCCAGCACCAAACATCAAGTACCCCATATTAGTTACAAACCCAACTGGGCTCTTCAGTCTTCGGTGTCTGATAATACCATCACGGGACACTTCGTAGGTGGTGATCACTGGGTGGGGTTGAAATTATTGGTTCATTTATACACTATAATATTATTTGTCTAATTTATTGTTTGGTTGAAGTATTACTTTGGAATCTATGAATATAATCTTGATGTGTTCTTATGATTTTGTCGTTGACGCTGCCAGGGATGGAATTCTTTCTTTGTTTATCGTAATAAAGCTTCAACTCTATATACCGCTTACCACCACAACCGAGACACAACTGCGATTTTCCTCTCACAAAGACCTCACATATTAGGCAAGATAAGAGCCCATAACTTCCACGTCGTACGCTTTGTAAATGATATCAACAGAATTCATTTCTGCATGATTTGTTACATGGGGTTACTGATCCAACCATGAGCTATTTGCAATGATTCATTATATATAAATTCTTTATTTAAATACTTGTTTTAATTATATCATGGGGGAGATCGAGAGATTATCGAAAATTAAGCCCTGGAGAAATGCTAAATTCAATATCGATAGAGTCTTCATAGCACCAAAAAGTCTAATAGGTGATAGAACCATGTTGGGTAAAATCCATGATTGTTTTTATGAATTCGAGTACGATGGAGCATCTCACTGTTGGTCAACATTTCGAATTGATGGTAGCGTTGATGCTACCACGAACGACGAATACGCAGCAGTGACAATCTCACATCTTGGGCGAGAAAGGTATTTCTTAAGAGTGAAATTCATTATCCGCGACGAAATGGGGGGCTGGAATATCAGGGCTAAATTTGAACCAATTTAGAAGGATTAAAAAACTATCACTGTGAGTTGAGATTCCGAACCAGGTATTCTGACTAGAATTGACAAACCATACTACGAGAGATCCTATCCTGTAATAACAGTTGTTTATGGGGCACATTCGATAAATGATAAACCGAATATTGAAAAACTAAAACCAATGAAATATTCGTCTAGAATAAATTGTGTAGCAGAACGAATAATAGAACACTTCACAAATGATTTGCGTGGAAACAAACTGACTGATCTAAGACGCAAAAAAAAAAATGAATGGGGACTTACAGTGAAGGAGCAAGGAGCAACAATACAGGATATAATCAAATTGGAAACATCATTAAGATTCCCAATATCAGTAACGACGATAACCGGAGAAATATAGCACGAATCGAAATATAAATCAAAAGCAGCTCCAATCAAAGTTATCGACCATAACGAACATGCATGGACACCTGCAGTAACAATATTTCCGCGAGATAGAACAATAAAATACTACACGGGAAATCTATTTTATTTTATTTACCAGCTGAGTAAAAACGATCCCGTGTCAGTGTGGTTACTTCATAGTTTTGAAGACGAAGAGGACAAATTCGATGAATTTGTAAGACCCAATGGCGAATTATACCGCATTGAAGTCCTGCACACCGAGATGAAAAAACTAGCTAGTAGTTTTTCAACAGAACACGACGAACAGTTATAAACAAATTGTTTGACAATTCCGTCTGTTGCAGCTCACTTCGCGAGAAAGAAAAACACATGGAAACCAAGAAGAGTTGAATTCCTGTTAGATATCAAATCAAGTTGCATTTAATATAACCATGGCGGATTATGGAATACAAAATACGACCACGAACATATTATTTCAGTTGATATGGTTGCTTTCACTCCGGGAGTTTTCTTGGGTACGGAGAAGCCGCTGAGTACTTCAAGCGATTTGGACATCCCACACATGAGATGACCCGTGTGGCTACCTGATTTTGATTTAACCGGATTCACTCGTGTGGTATCATTTGAATTGGCTACAGGACTTCATCCGTGTGGTTATATTTGGATTGGTAGACACATATCTGAAAAACACTTGATGTTAATAGTGCTATTACTATATATGATTGATTGTAGCATGCTGATATCGTTGATTGTCAGTGAAGCGATTATATCAAAACTAGCGCAGACTGAGGTTTAATTACCACAACCCGATAGTTTTGATTGTATAATCAACAAAAACAAAAAACAATTTCCCGATCTCGACGAAGAAAATATCTTGAAATGGTCCAAACAGCTATTTGAAGTCAGAAATAGACAAACAAAAGATCTTGGTAGAAGAATAATTGGTAAATTCACTCAGGGTGGCAAATATGAGAATAACCGGTGTTCTTCACGGTTGATTGTAGATAACGTTAAATGAGATTTTATCATCGCCGATGTAACATCTAATGGTATATACGTCGATCGTAAAGATGAGGTCTTGTCTGATGGAATCAAATTGGGAACAATTGTTACTTATAACGATGGATGCAGTCTTCAGTATACACAATTGAGGGCATCAATTCTGGCTTATGCTTCTATTAATTTATTTTCGATGATAAATATATTTCCTGACACAGCAGTTAGAGTCGATACTGATTCATTTTATATAGACGCGAAACACATTAGCGCAGTGGCTAAATTTACTAATTGTGACGAAGGTTAAAGATCATGGAGAATTAAGCGGGAAATACTGCGTGACTATTCCAAATCAGCAGATGTTACGATTGAAAAAAATTACTTGAAAAATGATCAGATATCAGAACTATCTAATGCACCTCAGATATCTGATCCAGCATGTAGATATAAAACTATTTATTTAATCGGCTGTGGTGGGTCAGGAAAGACGACTCGTGCGATTGAATTATTTCGTGGGAAATCACCACCATTTGTCGGTTTGTCTCCACATGATTGGCTAAATAATTTTGTTGCCTATTATGAAGAATTTAATACTGATCATAGAGCACTTGATGAACAATTACGAGAATTTAAACAACTAATCAGATTACAACCTGATAGAATCCAATGTAAAATAGCCCGTAAAATAATTTCAGAAACTCCATTAAACGATTCTGGGAAGCGTGGAGACCAAATGATTTGATAGTGGCAATTAGGAAGATAGTCAGAGACAAACTTCAGATGAAGTTATTTCAATTGCATCAAGAAAAATTTGCAACACTTTCAACGCCTTTGTGCTATAGACCCAAGGGTACACGGCGACAAAATATTGAAGTTGATATTCCTGGACAAAGAGAAAAGCAAATTCTCGTGCTAAATGATATTGTGCTGGTTGAAATCAATGTTCTCGAAGATGCATTACACGCTGATAAATCCCCATGGACGCTAGGATACGCAGCGAAAATACATTCTTCAATGGGATTGACTACATCCAATACAATTGCTTGGATGGTAGAAAATCACATCGAGTGGTCAAATTTAATTTATCTTGCGGTGTCCAGAGTGCGAAGAATAAATCAACGTTGAAGAGTTGTTCTAGACGCTAATGACACTGCTATAAGTGATATTGTCAGCGATGACATAATAAGAAAAAACTCTCCCGTTATAAACAACAGGATAAAAAAAATAATAGAGAATTTTACATTGATGCCGAATTAATAATTACACTGAAACAACAACAGAATAATCACTGCGCGAGTTGCAATTGTATAATGAATTGGTGTTTGTCGGATAGGGACTCTCGACAATTTACCGTAGATAGAAAAAATAGCAGCGTTGGCCATACGAGAGATAATGTGATGCTGACTTGCCTTGAGTGCAACAGACGCAGAGGTGCTAGTTAAGGCCAAGCAGCGGTAATTGAGTATCCTCGGGTATCACTTGTAGATGTTACGTGTAAACCCACGCTGAGGAGCATTTGAATCCAATCTATAAATTGCTGGTCTACCTGTAAATCGTGTTATACTGGATATTTTATGCGTGGTGACACTCCAAATAGGATCAGTAGCTCTATTTTTGCCACCTTCAAGATCTCCAGGTTCGTATAAATACCTAACAGTTACATTGCCGAGTATTAGTTGTTTTGAAAAATCTTTTTGTGGTTTTTCAGGTATATACTTTTTCTTAATGGCGTTGTTAGGTTTCATATAAATTGTTCGAGTAATCTCATTATTTAGCGCAGAAATAACGCTTGGTTATCTCTTGACCCATTCACGAGATCATTAATCCTGAATGAATTCTTTCGCGTATTGATATCCAAATGACCGATCAGCAAGTATGCGATTAAATCGTTCAACAATTGCCTGATCGCGATGTAGTACAGTATGTCCTCGTCTGATGGTGACATTATGATGCTTCATCATTGATAGAACCGCACCCTGAAATGCCTTGCCAGGATCAATTTATAATGGATTTGGCCAACTCAGAGGACCCCTATGATAAATCCTTTCAAACGCAGAAGCCACTTAAGTGGATGATTTTGTCGCTAGCGGCTCTGCTTGTTTGTATCGACTCGCAACATCAACTACGGTCAGCGCGTATTTGTAAACATCATCATGCGGCAGAAATAATTTATCATCCTGATTAACTTCATTAGGGACAGTCACATCAAAATGCGAGTAGTTAATTCGTTTAGGCGGAGGTAGATAAATTTTGCCATATTGCCTGTTTGGATATCCAATCCGCTGCAGTGGTATTTTTCACCTTTGCTGCGCTAGCGAGTTTACCGATTGCTGCTTTACCCCTCCAGTACTGTAGTATCATTTATTTTCGTCGGGCTCAATTTTCGTGGTTTTGTAAAAAAAGGCATTTTCGTGGGGACGTAAATTCGTGGTTTTTCCTGTCAAATTTTGCATATTATAAGGTAGTTAATTTCATGGTTTAACCTCTACAAGTACCCCAAATAAGAATACAAAAGAATAAAATGATGCCGACGCAAACGGCAGTCACATTAATGTTTAAAACAATACTACCACATATCTAAGACCCGGCAAGTTCAATACTTACAACGTGTTTTTGACTAAGTGATTAACATCTGTCAAAGCAGACTCAACCAACAACACTTAAACAATACTTCCACCTATGTGAGCACATATCAAACACCCGTCAGGATTAATCAGTTTCGCCATGTTTTCGTTTGAGTGTTCAAGATCAAAGGAAGCCGACGCCGCCAACAAAACCAGACCAATCAGTTATTAAAGTACATTTGAATGATAACTTACTTAAACCACTGTCCATAAAGTTGCAATATCAGTACTTTATGACTATCATAGCCTTAACACCGTGGCTTAAGAGTGGTCAAATTCAAGTTAGATCACCCTCGGTTCCTGGACTTCCTAACCCATCAGAAGCTGAGAACCCGGCGCAGGCTCTCGATTACCAGGCAGCTAATGACGCAGTAGAACCACTGCTTCAGTCTGTGTCCCGCAAAAGAAAGCGAGGAGAGTATACCTGTTATAGCGAGGAATTACGGGCAAAGATAGCCAGATATTCCATCGATAATGGTGTTGCCAAGGGTCGGGAATTGGGGGGGGGGATCATCAACCTATGTGGCTCATTTTTCGTTGGGGATTTAAATTCGTGGTTTGTGGCAACCACGAAAACCACGAAAATTGATCCCCCACGAATATTGATGATACTACAGTATCCTCTTGGAGAATAATAAATAGATTCCATGTTGCTATTAATTACCAGCACCTAATATCAATTTACCTTTCATTGCCGATTTTACTAACCATGAAGCAAATTTCTCTTCGAAAGATTTATCAGTGATAGAATTCAACGGGTGAATTAATTTCACATCTGCGGTTTTTATAAGCGACATCATGAGCATGACACGCCTTATGAATGGCATTTATTTGGGTTTTCACCTGGTCGGGTTTGCTTTTGATCATCGAGTCTGATATTGAGCCTGGTCCCGGGTCAACAATAACTATACCCTGGAAGTCCTGGATTCTTCGCCCATGGTGTTCCTGGGAGTTTAGCTAACTTGCTGCAATATCACTTCCTCTTTTTTAAAAACATCTCTTGATTTCATAGAAACAAATCTAATTGTTTTTGTACTACATTGTACACACTTACCAGAAAGTGTTGATCTGTTATTTTTTGTTGTAATAGTCGTCAAGTCATCTGTGCCAGTACACCTCTTACATTTCACACAATATAGATCCATTATTTATTTATAATAACATGAATGTAATTGATTTTTCGGCGACAAAAACACGAGAACCAGTTAAGCATCATGCAGCGCTACTAAATTCTATTCGTATGAATATAATTGGACCATCTGGAAATGGTAAGACGCAGCTGTTACTTAATTTAATAACGAGATGGATGAAATGGAAAACGTTTGATTTGATTGCTCCTAGTGTAGACGATCAGCGATGTTACGAAGTGTTAAAGGATTACAACGAGAGAGCAAAATTAAAAACCGGCGAGGGTGTTATTGAATTTATAAACGATATCGAAGAAGTACCGAGCATTGACGATATTGATGGAAGTGTTAACAACTTAGTCGTATATGATGATGTGAAGTTAGACAACCAAAAAGTCCCGCTATGATAGTTTCCAGAGGCAGGCATAAAAGTACTGACGTGATATATGTTACTCAACGATACACTCAAATACCAAAAGTGATCAGAGATAACTGCAATATTCTTCCTGTATTCAACGGAGTTGACACACATACACTACGAAATATTTGGCAAAATTGGTACGGCGGTGATATGGATTATAATCTCTTTAGAAATTTCTTTAGTCACGCTCAGTCAAAACCACATGGATTTATAACGATAAATTTGCATATACCTCGGACGCGATATCGTGTCTGACTTGATCAATTTTTCGGTTAGAGGGGGCGCAACAACAACATTGGCGTCTTTTTTTACGATTTACATACAAGCCTTGGGTTTCCGAATCGACGCTTTTTTTACGCTTCTCGAGGAAGCCTTGGTTTTCCGAAACGACGCCTGTAAAAAGTTGTCTGATTCGCCCCCTCTGCTTTTTTGAAATCATACCAACTCTCATCGTAAAAAGACTGTTAACTCATAGCAGCAGAGGGGCTCTCGACAACAACCATGGCAAATAGTTTGTAAGAATTTTTTTTCGTTTTTCGTAAGAGAGTTTTGCTTAACAAGAATTTTCCTAAGACGTTTGTCCGATTCGCCCCCTCTGCTGCTATAACTAATCGATTTAATTGGTGTAATTAAATTTAGTAATATTTAATTTATAACAAAAAGAAAGTCCGATACATTTGTTTCTCACTGAATAATATCATAGCTTAAGTTTGGAATATGGTCGATATATAATACACTAAATGTTTACGTCAGTGATAATCACAGCATTATAATTCTTCGATATGATACACGTTTCACAAAATCAACATATTATGTTTGGACAAAAAGTCAAAGACAATATACCTTCATTTGTGTTTAAGTTTTTTGAAATATTTTTTTTTTTTACAGTTATCGAATTTAAAATTTAGTCAGATATGGACCATACAAAAACCAGCGTTTGAACATATTGTTCTTCTCTTGAATGTAATCCTTGGAAACAGATAAATCTAAGATTTCTTTTGTTTTCACTAGTTAAGGAAACTATTATGTTCGTGACTAAACTCAAATTGTACAGTAGTTTTGGAGATGGCACAAAGGATTAATATGCGGAGCTATATACGTGCAATTAATGTCCTATTTTCTTGCCATTTCCGACATTAAATTAGATAGATAGCACAACCAATTAGGAGTGATATAAATACTCGCGGGGGTATAATTATGGTTTGTAGTTTTCAGGAATGTCGTAGATTTACCTGCACAAAAGAATGAAATACTTTGAATTTAAACATTTGCAAATAATATAAACTATCTACCAGCAGTGTATCGAACTCCATCTCTTTGTGTGATACCTCCATTATTATCATATAAAGAGCAGCTAGTATTGTTGAAAAACAAAACTTTGTTGGCGGCCATAATAAGAACTTGCTAACTTCCAATCTGGAAATTATAGAACTAAACAATTAAAAAAAATGACGAATGGATCTACTTGAGTAGCAACTATTTCAGTATCACGTTCAAGTATATTATTGTATCACCTAATATTGATATGTTTGAGGGTTATTTCAGCTAATGGTAAGTGACCAACAGTTAACGTTTTTAATGACCAAATTATACTAAAAATCAAAGTCTCGCTTTAGATGGAAGATATGGCTCTATAAACTTCCTGCCTTTCAGAGACTTAATACTTTGATATTAAACTTTAACTCGATAAAAACTTTTAGTACGTGCTTTGATATCAACAAAGCAAAACATCAATTTGCATAAAGCTTGTTCGAAATAGCTGACGGATTTATCCCCACAAGACTATAAACTGTTCCGTCTTCCAATAAAGATTGATATAATAGCGTTATACGTCGAATCCCTAGAAATAGTTCGATTGCAGAATTTAGCAATTAAAACAAAAAATCAAAAGACTCTTTTAATACAAAACATTCTGAAATATGGCAAACAATCAACGATACAATTTTGCAAAGGAGAGTCATTATTAATGATACAAAAACATTGATAGTTTCAATACCAAATAAAAAGATTCTCACTTGATACTTAGTTAAACAAACTTGTTTCCATAATAAGCCCCACTTCAAGTCACCCAAAATGATGACACGTTGTGCAATGTATCCACCGACTAAACGAAGTCCTATAAATCAATTCGTTTTTCACTCCTGGCTATACAGTCAATTATAATTCTGTAACTTTTCCAGAATTATACTTCCAAATATTGATAAAGGGACAACAATTGTAAAGAGTTTCTAGACGTTATAAGAACAATTCTTCACAACTAAAGCTCGTATCTCTAATAGGATAAGTCACACTCATCTAAATGAATCTGAATCAACAATGATAAGACCTCTGTGTCTTTTATTCGAGACATCTCTTTATGGTAAAATGTTCTCGGTTCTCTGGAAAACAAACCTGTAGTTTTACATTAAAACATTAGCAAAGTATATGTCACACATTATAAATAAATCTATTTGCTTAACAATATAGCCACAGTAATGAAAAGAGTCACTTTCAAACGTGTTACTTACATGAAAATGGTCTTATTTGCAACATTTTCTCAAATCACTTGCGTATCAATTGTTATATATATATATATATATATATATATATATATATATATATATATGCTATACTTTTCTGAAGCACTCAATCGTGGACAAGAAATGTGTTTGGCATTACATCAAATCTAGTACAATTGTCTTACCAATACATTTTAAAACTTTCAGACAGACTCAGATCTGAATGAATCTGATTCTTTCTCTGTTCTTGAAAGAACATAAACTTTAGTTTTGAAAACCACAGTATCCACGGTTCACTCTGTTTCAACTGGTGTGCTTCATGGTTCAGTTCTATTACCGCTTTTTATTCTTGCAAATATCAATGCTTTTGCTGATAATCTATTTGAGCAACAGTTCAATGTCTTCAAATTCTAGAAGTATGCATGATATACGATATATACTCAATGTTGACCAAGAAACTATACAAGACAGGTCAAGTGCTGATTACTTTTAACCCAGCAATACTGAACTTATATTTTTCAGTTAAAAGAGTAATTCACTCATTTTCCGAATTGGTATTCTAAATGAAGTACTTGCATTTGTTGACAATAAAAGACATTTGGGTATTACATTTAGTAATGCACGCAGTTGGCTCCTAAATAGTAAACATATATTTAAGAAATCATATACATTTTTAAATATTGAAAGATATCATACATATAAGCCAAATGGATGAAAACTTTGTGTTGTCATAACTGAAAGAACGTCAAATGAACTTGCTGTTTCATTGTGATATTAAAAGCAATATTCATATTGCACTAGTATGTGTAGAAATTGTTTTTCACCTATGCATGCAATTTAGGATTTTGAATCCAAACTAATCTTGAACATTCTATAGAAGTAAAAAAACATATAAAATATTCCATGCATTTCAGATCCACTAATGTACGTATACCAAAAAGATTGTTCATAGACCCTTTGGTCAGTTCTCTCCTTATTTACATTTCCGTGAGTCTAATTCGACTACTTGGGCAGTGGCAGATGATTAATATGCTCTGGAAATGGAAAAACCCGCCCATACAAGAGTCTCCTGCTGCCTTGAAGGTTTGCTTTGGTTAGCGGAAGGCTAAGGAAGAAAATCCTGAAAGAAAATCCGGAGTGGAGACCCTCTAGTATTTGGAAAATGTACTACATACCCTTGTGGCAACTCCTTTGTATGGATAGGGATGGGCTCCGCCAGAGAACTTTACCAAAGAAACACTGATAATTGTGGACAAATCTGAAGTTACCATACCGGATCGGACGTCGCCCGGGTCAACAAGGACGGTCCTTGCCGTTTTGCACCAGGGTGGAGGTGACATGAGTGCTATTGGTACTTTGCATATAATTAGAGCGAGAGACAGCGTTGACATCTGGAACATTATAACTCTAGCGCGAACTAGAAGAGTCTACACATGAGATTTAACACTACAAATGGCACATTATTGGACTCTGTAAAGTATGATGGAAAGCCCTAGGAGAACACCAAACTAAAGATGGACATATATTATACTATATTGGAGAGTTGGACAAGTCCATAAATGGAGTAGGCTTCCTTGTAAACAATGTCATCAAGGGATCTCTGCATGAATGGCGCCATATCTAGCAGAATCATCTCGATTCATCATAAAGCATCTCCTTTTAAGTCTATTCTCCGACTACTCATCATGATGATAAGTAATACAGGAGTTGTACAACAAACTTAAGATTATATTAAACATGTTAAGTAAAAACGACATTCTTTTCATCCAAGGAGACTAGAATGTCAAAGTTGGCAAAGATGTTCTGAAAAACTGGAATAATAGTTGTTGACCTTCTTGCAATGAGCTTGCCAATGAAAGAGGGAGTCGGCTGCTTAAGTTCGCATGCTACAACTTGTTACTAGCCATCACCTTTGGCCAACATAAAACTTTACGATGCTTGACATGACACGCACGAAATGGCATCATAACCAGATCAACTATATACTGGTTCAAAACCGTTACCGATCTGGCATCAAAAGAGGAAAAACAAGAACGTTCCCAGGTGCTGATGTTGGGAGTGATCACGACCTCCTCATTAGGAACTTCGGTGTGAAGCTGAATAAAGTTAATAACCCATAGAAAAAAAAGGCTCAAATTCAACCTTGAACAACTGAAGGCCCCAAACATTCGCAAGTCATTCCAAGCCACAATTGGAGTAAAATGTGTCCCACTTATTGTGATAGATGATGACGTTAAAGAGACGACAAACACTTTCAACACAGTCAAGACAACAGTTGCTTAGGACATCAATGGCCTCCATCACCCAAAGAAAAAACTCTGGGTTACAGAAGAGATTCTGAATCTGTGCGATGGCCGAAGAGACCTCAACAACACCAGACAAACAACAGGGACAGTTGAGTGCCGAAAAATAAACAAGCATCTCAGAAAAAACTTGAAGAAAGCAAAATAAGACTGAATTGGACAAACGTGCACAAATATAGAGAGCAGTCTAATAAAGAATAACAGCAAAAAGGCACTCCAACTTGTGAAATACCTAACCAGACGGAAACAACCTAGAGTCAGTACCACTCAAGACGAAACTGTGAAATGCATCCTAGAAGCAAGCGATATTGCAGACGGATGGCCTGAGTATTGAAAAGAACTCTACAACCATCCATCCACAAGAGACACAGAGGTGCATAAAGTTTCAAACTCTACAAATGATTAAGATTTCCCCATTCGGAAAGAAGAGGTGGAGTCAGCAATATGAGCACTGAAGAATGGGAAGGCAGATGGAGTAGACAACATCCCAGCTGAACGTATAAGATTGTCTGGGAATCAGTCATAAAGCATCTAATAAAAATCTGCAACAAGATCTGGCAGACAGATGAACCAGTGAAACCAGTCACATATTATAACACTCCCCCAAAACGGCAAATAACAGAACCATCAGTTTGATCAGCCATTCATTTAAGGTGATGCTGAAGATAATCTCGAATAGACTGAACCCACATGCAGAAAAGATAATCGCTGAAGAACAAACAGGGTTCCGGTGTGGAAAAAGCACAACAGAACAGATATTCAATCTTAGGGTTCTGTATTAAACGTACTCAAAACATCAACAAGACATCTATCATATGTTCAGAGATTTCAAAAAGTCGTTTGACAGATTGTGGCATGAGGCATTGCGGGCCACAATGAAGACATACGAAATGGGTCAAAAGTTGACCAATGTCATCAAGCTGATGTACATAATCTGCTCAAGGTTCTGTGCGTGGTGGTGGTTGTGGTGGTGGAGAGCTTGATCAAGAGAGTTGGAGTACGTCAAGGCTGTCTCCAATCACCCACGCTTTTCAAGATCTTCGTAGAACGCACCATGAACAAAGTCCTGGAAAACCCTCGTGGAACCGTCAGCATTGGATGGCGCAACATGAGCTACCTACGTTTGAAGACGACCTTGCTACCTTAGTGAAGAACCTGGATGAAACAGCTCCCCGATTTGACATGGAGATAAGTGCCGAGAAGACAAAGCTGATGATAAATAGTGGCCAACCAATCTCAACGAAGACTAAAATCAGAAGACAGGAACTGGAAACAGTGGGTTAATTAAAATATATTGGTTCCATAATCACCGAAGTGGAATCGAAAGCAGAAATATTGTCACGAGCAGCACAAACAACGGCAGCTATGTCAAAACTAAGACCCATCTGGAAAGAATATGTCTTAAAACTAAAATCAGACTATTGAGAGCACTAGTCATCTCAATCGTTCAGTATTCATGAGAGGCCTGTACCCTGACAGCAGAATTACAACGAAGAATCCAGCCATATGTAATGAGATGCAACATAACCATCCTTGGCATCTCTTACATGGACCACATCACAAATAAAGATGTGCGAATCACCATCATGCATAAAGTAGGCCATTAATAAGACTTCCTCACCAACGTCAAAAACAAAAGGCTGAAATGGTATCGTCATGTCACTAGAGCCAACAGTCTATCCACTACAGGAATGCATGGCAGCTTTCCAAGGTGGCAAAAGGATGGGCTGACAGAAAAAGGTGGAGTGACAACATCAAAGAATGGACAAGGATAACGTTTGCTGAGAAACATGAATTGGCACATGATCGATACAAGTGGATGGAACCGGTCAGATGGTCAGCAGCCAAGTGCCTCAACGACCACACTAGGTCAAGAGACTGATGATGATGAATTCGAACACACTGTGTAACACAATTTGTTTCCTGGGTAGTAAGTGTTATTCCATAATAAGTATAGAAAATGGTTATTATTTCCATAAATTTTAGATTTATGACTAGGACAGTGATATTTTTTAAATAGACTTATTTCCAATGAGAATACCGGCGAATTTGTGTCTTTGGTTCACATAGTCAGAACAAACAACTCATGAATCAAAATTAACATGTAATTATATCAAATTAATAACAAATTAATAACAAATTAGAGATATATAGAAGTAAATATTTTTTTAGATATACGATTATACTGTAATCACGTTCATGAATCAGCCACCAAATGTAGCCTATGATCATGGTCTCTTTATACTGTCTTTTGTAATGGCGTTAAAAGTCCATTTTATCCTGATGGAAGCGTTTGCCTTGCTCCTCAAGTAAGCTTCAATGTTGTACTTGAATTTATCAAGATGAGAATCTAAGGTAAATCCTGCAGCCCGTTGTGCCATAGTTCTTTAATAGAGTATCAACCAACTGCACTTAGTTTACGGCCATTTCATTTTCCAAGAAGCTCTGAACAATTGCGACAAATCTGTTCTCTGCTGTTTTTCTTTACTAGTGAGCCCCTTTGGGAAAACGTTGCACTACAGGATCTTCCGGATCTGACCTTTGCTTCAGACAGCTTAGGTATTTGAAGGCTGCTGACTCCTTATCTAGAGCTTTGGCGAATTGTTTCATAAGGCCCAGGCTGATGTGCAGTTTTGGCATCAGCACCTTCCGGAGGTCAACCAGTGACTACAACACTTACTTTTAGTAGTGTGCCTATCTATCATTTCTGTCCCAAAAGAAAATATAGCAGTGAAACTTGGTAAAACTGCCTTGGAGATACACAAAGATTGCTACCATTTTGAAGTCTCAGATGACATCTCTACCGTTTTCATCATATTTAAAGGCGTAAATCGCAAGGTCATTATGCTGTTCTAATCCTCGTTGATGTGCACCGAGTGAGCCAGGGGAAGAAACTGGTACTCGTTCCCATTATGAAGCAGCATGGCTTTGAGGTATCTGGATGAATTGTTAATGAAGATGCGCCACTCATTCTAGTTACATACGATTATGGTTGCCTCGATCAGACTGGTTGCATTGTGGAGAAGCAGAGCCCACCATGACCGGTGTAGAAGCTTGAAAACGCATAGTGACATTTCCTCTGATCTGCGTCTTGCGCCTTGCACACTTTCACCCAAGACGTTACACTGATTGAACCTAGACGTCAAAAGCTCGGAATTGGAATTGGTGGTTAGTATGGTTTTCCCTCCTAGGTTTCACTTTTGAAATTGTCATCTGAATTTACAATGTCTTCTTCGTTTTATCATCATTCCTCTGCAGCCTGTTAAATGGCAATCATGATTTTACATAAGAAATTCACCTCTTTACTCCTTGGATAACATCAACAAATTCAATTGGATGACTAGATTTGCATAGCTGGGTGTCATCAGCGTACAACTGGTGAGACAATGGTTGATGATCTATGACACTTGAGAGTGGTTAAGCATATATAATGCAGAGAACAAGTCCAATAAGATACCCCTGTGGAACACCACAACATAGGTTAACTGGGCTGGTGTGTATTCCATTTGCAGATACAATTTGTATCCTGTTGACTAAGTAGGACCTGAACCACAGCACGGCTGTATTTTTAACGCCAAATACATGTTGCTGACGGTGACGGTGACGTAATATATCATAGTCTATTGTGTCAATTGCTGAAAATAAATCAAGCAGGGTGATTACTGTAATCGTTCCGCTATCTAAAACAAACATTACCTACATTGCGATGAGTCGATTCAGTACTGTGGTAAGGGCGATATACAGACTGTACATTGTTAAAAAGCCTGAGTGAATTCAGATGAGATATCAGGTGGGTTAGAACAACTTTTTTTAGGATTGTTTATATGAACGGGATATATAAACTTGGCAAGAGTTCTATAAATCGTTATGGTCGAGTATTGCTTTCTGCAGCAGAGGCTATACAAATGGCAGTTTTGAAACATCGTCTGAGAAGGTACGCATCATATAAACTCTAAGGATTTCCAGTGCAACTTTGTCTATTGACAAACGAACATCATGAGATTTACTTTTATGAATGATTTTAATGAGATTTGAATTTCGATAGACGATAAAGGATCTGCGTAGCCGTTACGTTTGCACACATTTCAAGTGCAGAATCAAACGTGGAAATCGAGATCGATGTATATTTCTAGTTGATCGATAAGGGCATAGATTGTATCCAGCTACCAATACTTTCTTTTTGTTATTTACGTGTGTTTGCATTGTCCTAAACCTCACATCCAAACCGTTTGGAATACTTACATGCAGGTATTCCTTTTGGCAGCATCGAAATCGTGGAGCCTATTTTGCAAACGGTCATTTCTTACCTAGGTACGGAAAAAGATTACGGTAGCACTATTTGCCGACATTCTTCTTGTTGTTCTTGCTAGTTTTTCCAGGTTATTTGGATAGCTGGAAACATAAACGCTGGTTGTTGAATCACTAAGGTTTTTGGCTGTATTGTGGAAGTACCTTAAAGAACGATTAATTGGTCTAGGGCAGAGAATGAATAAATGTACCACTAAGCAATAGAAGCACAATGCTGAAAATTGAATGAAAATCCCGATGAACAGCGACCGCGTTTGTGGTAACTAAAACGAACTCCTTCGAATATCTTATGTTTAGAATGTGTATGGGATTGTTTATTTGTAGTTGCGGACACCCGACTTAGCACAGCTTCATTTAGAGTTATCGATGTTCTCCTTTTGCAACCAATTGTCTCATTTTGTTTTCATAGTTCCTCGAATCAGCTCGTCTCTCCTACAGTTGGAAGACATTTTCTTGTGGTGAGGAAGAGATGTACTAACCAGGGGAAATTTTTTAGATCGGACGCTTGTAAACCGTCTCCATACAAGAATTCACCGTCCTATTGTGATTTAAATATTGGGACAAATCTTAGGTCAGGACTAGTACTGTGAATATTTATAATAAATTTGAAACCCACATCCTGTAAATTATTCAGGAGGATGGAAAAATGAATGTATGCACAGTGCATATGTTTGCATTAATTTTATGAGAGATTGGAGTGGATGGTTTGATCGATGGTCTTGCAAAATGTGATTGTGAAAGCCCATGGAGGCAGAAACGATTTGGACAACGTTACTTGTATCCACAGATGTACCTCTAAGTAAAGCCGTAGTTTCCATAAAAGCGCGGGTGACCATGTATGCCTCTGGTGTGATTTCTGGTGATCCAGAGTACAAGATGAATCAAAGTTTGTGGACCATTTTCTGTCGACGGTCTGGTCATAGTTACCCGCTGATCACATTTGGCATAGATCTACTGTGTCACTTGTGTAGTGAGCCTGTCGTCAACCACTTTGGCTATAACATTAAAAAATTGGGGTTCCATCCAAGACTTTCGCTGGATGTTCCAGATTGAGATTTGGCGGCCGTTGGTGTTGACAATGGTGACTTCCTTCCTGGCCTCTGCACCGCCTCTTAGATTTTCGACCTTGCTAGTCTGGCTCTCTTCATTACTATTTGCAACAACTGGGTCACAAGGAGATGAAAATGTAAAACCGTCAGCCGTGCACACTAGCGAATGGCATCGATTCCATTGTTACTCGCTAGTAACATAACCAAAACCATTGAGATCCAAAAACGATTTAACACAGTTAAATACAAGTTTCACTTTAGACTTTTGCAAATAAAATTCCATTTCTACTTTAAAGAACTGACCCTATGGAAACAATATATAAACCATTTGAAATAAATTCCACTCAAAATGTAGACAAATCACTTTCATATTTCTGTCAAATAAATGAACCTTGGACTATGAAGCAACTCAGTCCTCTGAATTTAAAATATAATATCCTGCTGGTAACTCTTTTAATTCGTTAAATTGGAAAAAAGTATAAATCCTGTGAGAACAGGCAGCTAAAATATGAGTCAGTTAGTTGTTAATACGACTTCAAGATGAAATTATTATTTAATGTTCTTGGAAAATAATTTACAAATAACCTGATAGCCTTACAATATGTTTTTTAAAAAAATTAAAGACATTGAAGGAACAGAAGAAGACATTTCTGAAAGAACCGTGATTGCAAAGCAAACAAGTCCACAGGTTACAAAAGTAACTTTACAGATTCATTAAGATTAAAACCTCGAATCAATATGCTCAGCTGGATTTAAGTAATAAAAAAGCACTACATATTTAAGAATACTTACAAATTACTGATGACAGTATTATTCAGAAAGATGTATTAGTGGCACAGAAGTATTAAAGAGTATTAAATCCTTATAGAGTTTGAACATTCATAGACACACTTAAATAATAAAATTAACCAAAACGAAAAATTAAGCTAATCTTAGGTAGCATATATAAACAAGCTATCGCAAAATATTAATACATTACCAGATAAGCAAGCAATATATACCAATTTAGCAGAAATAAATAAACATCCTTATGCCAAAATATCAAATTCAGAATGAAAGAAACAACGGCTAAAATTATCATAACAACCAAACACTTATCTATTACTGACATAATCATTGGAATAAAATTAATAAATGATGAACCCTTACCAACATAAAGAGTAGACGTCTCATTAGAACAGCAACACAAAGTATAGATACAACGGAATACCCTGATGGATAAATTTCTTTTCAGATTAGTTTTTAGTAACAAGGTATTGATGATTTAGAGAAGGGTAAAACAAAATAAAGAATGTGTAATGCTATTTATCAAACATTACCAGAAGAAAAAGAACAATTCAATTACAGGTTAGATATAACTGACAGCAAAGAAAACTTGTTAAAGTAGGTTGTTAATATATTATATAGAAAATATATGATTTGTCATTAGGTTGTGGAGGGTATAACAGCTTGTTATTTATGGATTATTTATTCTTGACATAACACCCCAATCGGAATCATCCTTATTGATGCGAGAAGGTTGGAGACACTCTATACAAATATTTTATATGGTGAAAGAATAATACGTTTCGTGTATATGTTCAGATCTCATATGTGTATCATTATTAGATCATTTAATGTTTCTGTTAAACATTTTGCTTTCTTATTTCATTACGTTTATATGCTTTTCTTTACACGTAAAATTTTTTTACGTGTTTTTGTTTTTGTTTTTGTTAAACATTTTGCTTTCTTATTTCATTACGTTTATATGCTTTTCTTTACACGTAAAATTATGGAATCAACCAATATCTCGACTAACGTCATATCTTGACTCGTATATCTCTTAATATAGTCCTTGAAAAATATCAGGGACGTTTAATACCCAACCAGGATGTACACCGCTTCTGCAATGACTTGTAGCAGCAGAGAGGGTGAACCTTACATTTTTCAAACAAAGAACCATTTTAATCGTCGATTTGTCAATCTGAGGCCTCCTTCCTTTTTTTACTTTTTTAGACAAAAACAAAAAAAATCGTCGATTTGTCAATCTGAGGCTTCCTCGAAAATTGTCCATGGGGTAAAATTAACGTTTGCTGTGTCGTTGTCACGCACCCTCGTTGCTGTTATGGGTTTACTGAATATTTTTTACGATGAAAATCATTGAACTTGCTAGCCATTTACGATGAAAGTGTTATGATTTCACAAACAGATTAATTTGTAAAACCTCATCTTGTAGATCTATCAGATTATTGGATTGGTCAGTTAGTTTGCAATTAATTCTCGTTAAAGAATCAATATGACATCGCATAAAGACTGAATTAACCGGATTCTCAATTATTAAAAATCCTGGAGGATCAGTTGGGGCAAATGAATATAAAATATATCACTGCTGAGGTTGATTTGATCGCTCGAGATTTATTTGATAACTTCCTTCGATGGCTTCACATACTAAATTTAATGCAATCACCAAGGATAAATTGACGTTGTTCGGAGCGGTATGTCTACCGCCGCCGTCTGGGTTGTTATTATGTTTGATGATTGTTATTTGTTGTGGTATTTTTTCCATGCATCGTGGATTTTTTTGAGACCTTCATCGATGGTATCATTGAGAGATTTTTTTAATTCATCGATGTTATACTCAGGAAATATATATGTTGGAATATCTTCAACACGTATTGTACGTGTTGTTGCAAAATTTACTCTATTTTCACCCTTTTCGGCATCTAATACTCTTTGAATAAGTCGTGTGTGAAATAATTCTATATCGTATATAATTTGATTTAATATTTCAATGTATTCCACTGCTGGGGATAAATCCTGAAAACTCTGCCGTAATTTATCTAAATGATTCTTATGTTCTCGTTTAAAAGCATTCAATATTTTCGAGATATTATTTGAATGAATTCTGACCAACTCCATAATCTTTCCAAAGTTCCAAGTTCTATTATTGTACTCAACAGGCCCTGTTAAAATTGTATGATAATCAGCATCGATTATTGTATGGTTAAATTCATGATATAATATTTTGGTTGTGATATAATCGGATTTTTTGGGTTTAGGTGGTATAACAATTTCTCGTCAAGGTGGTAATTCAGGCCAACCTAACACTGATCTGATTGAACTCTGATAAACATCTACGACATACCTGGGAGAATTTATTTCGATCGCAGATGATAATGTTGGTTCGTGAACCATTATAGCGATTTTCGATTCTTTTCCATTAATAGATTTAATTCTCCGTTGTAATTCGTTATTGATTTGTTCAATTTGATATGACCCTGTTGGTAACGAGACAACGTTCCAGCCTGGGGTTCCGTCTTCACGATTATTCCACGCAAAGACCGAAGAATTATTCGGTTGTTGACCACCGAATGGTTGCGATCTGATATTAGGCCAACTATGATATACTCGTAATTTTGCCAGCGTAATCTCCTTCATGGAAATCGGAGTCGGGAAAGTCACACTGAATTCAAGACGCGTTGAAGTTATTGATATCATACTTGTTATTACCGGTGTGGTATTTTCTACTATTCGTTGAAGTAGTTCTTGCGGTGTTGTCATTGTTGTTATTATTGTTATTATCCTGCTCTAATTTCGATAACGTTGACTTGTACAACTGAGCCATCGCTGAAAACTCGCTATCCGATATTAGTGTATCATCCAACGACGATGATATCAACGAGGATAATTGCGAGTATGCAGCAGATGCAACATGAAATTTAATTACATAATCGTGCATTTTACACTGACTACACGATGATAATTTTTTTGTTATTCCGGTTAATATACCAGCAATTGTAGCCACCGCAGAAATGCAAATTGGAACAACGACCGGAGCAATCATTGTAACAGATGCGAGTATTATTCCGGTTCCGGTGATTACCCGGACACCGAGTACACGGTAATATCAACCGCGGTGATTCTTCCTCGGTATTTTTTTATTTTCATCTGATACTCCTCAGTGAACGCTTCGAGTTTAGATTGAAATTCTCTGACCTGATCATAGCGATACTGTTGTGATGTTGTCATTTTATTAACAAATCGTTTACGATTTCAATTGAAACCGGTGGTGTTTTCAATTACGATTTCAGTTTAATTATTTACTTAAATCCGCTACAAATTCCACGTACCACATTACTGAAACCCTGGCTAAATTTCTGTCAGTGGATTCCATCGTGAACTGTTCAGATATATCCTTGTCGATGAATGTTGATATCGTATTATTGACTCCAGATGAACTCGTTGATGAAATATTAAATTGAGTCGGCGATACTATTGTTAATCAATAAATACCCTTGAAGGCTGCAGTGACATGTAAAATGTTGTTTGTAGGAGTCCACGTAAATGATCCGTGTTGAATCGTGTATACGATATTGTTGGTGTTCTCATGAGGAATTTTTCCTTTTTCAATGACGCTTATCATCCTCGTTGCATCAACTTTCATTGCCTCGATGACGTTTTTCATCTCATCGATGGATTTCTTAATACCAGGTAGTTTAATGTCTATTTTATCGAATGTGGTTCCAAGAAATTTATCTATGATGTTGTTACGAAGAATTGAAAACTGTTTTATATGCTCTTCATATTCGGATTGAAATGTTGCAAATTCTAACATAGAATTTTTTATCTCTGTGAGTTTTGGTGTGGTCACACGTGGAGCGCCAAAGAAGCTATTTACAGGAGTTTCGATGTTGTTAATAATATCTTGTTGAAGTTGATTAAATTTAATTATATAATCATCATATTTATCGTTGAATGTTTTTAATGAATTCGTAACAGATATGTGATTGTTATCAAGTGATAATATTTTATCTGTAATTGTTGAAATAATTACACCTGGTTTGAGTTTACCCTGATCGGAAAACAACGCGATAGTATCCTCTTTTGCGTCTCGTCGTTTAACTAAAATATCATCAAGAGAAACATTACTAGTTTTCAATTTACCCTGACGATCTTGAACTACAACTATTTCACCGGGATCAACACTTGCTAAGTTCAACGTTTCATCTATTTCATCTTCGATGATTCTTTTTACATCCTTGATTTCAACGCCATCAGGTTCGGGTTTCTTCAACGCTGATAAAGGTCGTCCCCAAATATCAATCATGTTATTGTAAAAATCCTTTCTCTGTCTAGATCCGAAGGATTTCACCTTTGGATTTCCAGCGATTGCTAGTATATTCATTCACGACTACATGGGGTGGCTTTGGGCTGGACGAAATAGCATCAAGGACATTTAATAATTCGTTTCCGCATATTGGTGGGTCATTCATTGTTTGTGTTGGTAACGTGGAATACCAAACTGAAAATCTTTTTAGATTTTTCAATCGTAGATTTCCAATATAATGCATAAATTCTTTCGGCGGCGCTAATCCATATGAATCGAAATAAATAATTCCACGTGGATCAATCGCGTATGTAAACCAGTGAGTTCCAGGTCCGGTGCTGTTATCGAGATTAATGATACCGGTTTCAACGTCATTAGGTTGTGCCGGCAACTGATTATTCATAAATACACCTCTGAAGTTTTTAATCGCGAGTTTTTTTTGTATCTTCAATTAAATCGAAATAGGACATGGGAACCATAGGTTCGTAAATCGAAGATTTCTGAATTAGTAAATTGTACCACGTGTGTGGGGTACCTGGTAATTTTCGACACTTTCCCTTTTTTTATATCCTAGTCCGGTTGCTTTCTTTAGTGCCATTCCTGCCGCGGAGCCAACAGCTCCTTACGCTGCCGCTTTAGCTACCGCTGGGGCCGCTGCCGCAATCAGTGCTGGAATCGCAGCCAACAGTAGGAATATACCACCGGATTTTATCATGTTTTAATCGCGACAGCAGAAAGAGTAATCTGGACACCTTTTTCTGCTACAAGTGCGTCATTGAAATGTTTAACTTGACGAGTTGTCAGCGACAATTTATTTGCCCCGCCATTCATTTGATTGGGTTTCAGCGTTATTGTGGTTCAGCATATTTTAGCTGCTTCTGATTGTAATTTCTTGAGTTGACCAGGTGTCAACGTGACATTGTTATTACTATACGACATTATACAAATACAGATTGATTTTAATGAAAAAATCCGAAGGATTTTCAGTTACATATTTTTGAAAATTATAGATTTTCCACCGGGGCATCTACCACACTCATTCGTCCACCGACACCTTCGAGTAGCATTGATTTATCACTGAGAATGAGAGCAACCGCTCTATAATGTGGGATAAGGACAACACCCACTGCATTAGTTGGACGGGTTACACGAGCTCGGAAGTGTATATCAACGACGGACTGTCTTGTTAAATCAAGATGTTCCAGTGAAAAGTAATAAATCTGATATAGAATTTTAAAATCCAACTGTGATATTTGTAGACCAGTATCAACATTTTGATCGCGTCCCATATACGACAACAACCGATGATACGCGCGTGCAATATGATTGTTGTTATAATCAAGTTGTATAACCTCGGATGGTTCTTGCTGTTCGTTTATTCTGAGTGAAACTTCATTAACACCAAATCGATCAAATATCATATGGGAAAGTTCTTGTTTATTTATTCGTGCAGTATCTTGTAGCGCAGCAAAATATGCCGTGGAGCTGAAATACCCTGTCGTGCTGCCAGGTGCCATGTAAATATACCATGAATATTGGAATCCATGGTATCTGTGGACACTGACAACCAACTCAACAATGACTTTCCTCCTTGATCCATGAATGATAACAATCGCTGTTCTCTTACCATTGACGGAATCAACACTGGCATCCACAGTGATAGTTTTAATAAAATAACTTTACCGGCAGCAGCATCATTACTGAGCCAGATTGCATTATCGTCAGTACCCTTTCGCACGAGTGCTACAGTACGCTTCGCTCCATAAATAACTTTTCTGATGTTTCTGCAAAATCCAAATATATGATGCAGTGGAATAGCACATGAAAACCGTCGACGCTGTCCTTGCAACATTGCTACGCGTGTTGCAAATCCTAGGATGTAATTGTAAAGTCATCACCTGGTCTGCCTCTGTGTTCAGGAGTGGCGGGGTAGCCTGCACCATCAATCGCAGTATCTTGCGGTGTCCGTATTTTAATATGTTGGATGTGATCAGCGTGATCAGTAATATCATTCGCAAACATCATAGATGAACCCGCTGATCTTGTGTAGTCATCAGAATATCTAGCTAACCCGATTATTCCCGTGGCAATATCAACCTCACGTTCAATAGATTCAATTTCTTTTCCGACAATGAGATATCTTGCAATTTCAAATAGCGCCATAATCCCCCCGTTAACAAAACCAACTCGAACATTTGGGTTATCTGCGTATGGTGTATTAGCTACAACATCAGTTACTAGTTCGCCTTCGACTTCGATAAAACCTTCACATGGTAGAAAGTATTTACTTGTATCATGAACTTGAAGTTCAATTCGTGACCGAAGATTTGGTTGTACTGCGTGATCGCGTAAGAATCATCCTTGAGTACTGGGGCGTCCATATCAAAAGCTGAATCAGGTGACCGTTTGAACATTTTTTTATATATCTGCGTATCTAAATTGCATCATAATTTCATTGTAAATGGAAATGGAAAATTCATAGAATTTTCATCATAGAATTTTCACCGACGTCTTTGTGGTTTTTTTTAAACCACTTCCCGCTTTGGTATTTGCTGTTTTATTATCCTCATCGTATTGCAACGAAGTCGCCAACGACGCTAGTTTTTGATCTACTGCGTTATTTATTTTTTTACTAACACTTTCAGGCATAACTGCCGTAGATGGTAACGGTAACGACGAAGTTGCCAACGATGGAGTCGTCCCTTTGGATTTTCGCCTTCGAACGAACGATGTTAGTTTATCTTTCGCGGCTGAAAATGCCTTCCCAGCAAGATCACCAACAGCGCTAATACCTTTATCTCTGAGAACATCAATGGCTTTCATTGATAGTTGTTTTGCTATCGGAGCCACTTTAGGAGCCATTCTTCTAAATAATCCTATAATAGTATCACCGAGATTATCTCCATAGTATGCTTTGTATTCTGGCAATCGTGAGTTTACCCCGTAGACGCTAGTTGGTTTATCATGGTTGTAGTGTATGTTCATTCTTATACAACACTAGTGTTTCCAATTCAATTATTATTGAGGAAACTCGACAATTAGTCCCTGTGATAGCCATGATGACTATCGGCTAACTCGTCAATGAAATCTCGAAATGTTGCAATATCCATGATACCACCTTGAAATAACCGCCTGCAAATATCAGCTGCTTTATTGATTATTTCCGGTGAGTTATTTCCAGCTCGTTTCCCTGATATGAGTACTTCTAATCCTGCTATATCACCAAGAACATTACCGGGACAACTGAAGTTTCGACCACTACCGGATATCACACTCCCAAACATATCCGGGGTAGTTAAATCCCCTTCAGTGATACCAGTTGCACCCTGACTATCCTGTTATTGTTGTCTTTGTGTTTGTCTCTGTCATTGTGTTTGACGTTTTCGCGTTTGTCGTTCTTCTATTTGTTGTTGATGCTCGTCTATTACTAATTTTTTACAACTACTGATTTCCCTTTGAAAAGCTTTATATCCCAACTCTCCTTTATTCAAACGTCTAATATTTTTGTTTATTTTATACAACCAATCATAACAATCATTGCTTCATATTTTATCATCTTCATACTCATCCACTAAAAACTCTTTTCTTGAATGATAGCTGTTAGCGGCAAAATTACCAAAGATGTGATAATCCTTTTCTTTTAATAATTTAAAATTTCGTATTAGTGCTTTAGCCTCATCGGTAAGTTTATCTCCCAGAGTCTCTCTGGGAGAAACACCAGAAGGTGGTTTTGTTAACAACGCTGATGTTTGTGTGGATTGTTCTGCTATTTTTTCAAGCACAGAGAGAAGAGGTCTCTCTGCTCGTTTCCCCTCCTCAGGGATATCCCCGTATATAGCTCGCTCAGTGGCTGATTTTACATCCACGGTAGCGCTAATTATCGGCTTAAATAACTCTTCGGACCCTAGCATAAAATCGGTTTGAAGGATTTGTCGCTGCTGTAATTTTTCGCGTACACGATCACGAAGTGGAATACATTTATTAATAGCATCCAATCTTTCTTTTGCTGATCTTGTAGTTAGTGCTTGTTTGATCATTATTGAAACAGTAGGGCTATCTTCTAGTGGAAAATCAAAGATTTTCAGGAAATCCTAAAAGGATTTCAACGATAAAAATTCGAAGGTGAAAATGGAAAATCCAAAGGATTTTCAACTACGTATTTTCCATTTTCAGAAATTGTTTTACAAAATCGATTTTGAAATTGTTTTACAATTTTCTCTAAATGAATTCCTGGGGTTTTCACCGACAGAAAACAACCAGCATGGTAAAAAAATCACCAAAAATCAGTCAAAAAACAACCAAATCAGTCAATTATGACAGAGTTATCAACGATAAAAATATATTTCACAAATAATAAACAAAAAAAATATTTTTGCTATATTTTACAACTTACCTGTATGATGCATTCATTAACCGTTATGAATAGGCATACCTGTATTGATCGCACACATTCACCGTTATGAATAGGCATTCCTGTATGACGCATCCATTCACCGTTATGAATATGGATACCTGTATGAATGGACATACCACCGCGTACATGTCTGACAGAAATATTTTACACACAGTTTTACAACAGTGGCTCTTAAGGGATATTCTCATTTTGCTCAATTATATTTTTTATTTCATTGACCCTGGATTTAATTAATTTTTTAACTCCATTTTCTCTTCCCAAATCTCTCCTTACCCGTTCTACGATAGTACATAACGGTACAAACACACCAACATCTTCACAATGAACAAGACTGTCACGAATAGAAGTCTGTATCCGCTTTATGAATGAATATTTCTTCGAAAGGGTGTACTTATTGTTAATTGTCGCAAATTTAATATCTTCAAAGCTGGTCATAATTTGATCAGAATTCAACCCCTCCGATAGTTGAACCCCATTGTTTTCAAATTTGATAAGTCAAATATAATCTCATTAATAATTTCATAATTCATCTTATATAAAAATACATATTTCTTTAAATACAAAAAATACATATGGGTTATACTGTTAACATCATTAGCCAAGATAGTATTTTCACTTACCTGTAGCTGTGACTCTACCGGGTTCCTGGAATGCTATATACACAGTTGTAAATTTACACTACCTTTTATAGTTACGATAACGCCCACATGCAAAATTTTCCATGGGGGATTTTATCAATTAATGATTCATTGATGACAAAAAAAAACCTACACAAACATGTTACAAAAAACCCCAATGATTCATTGAAAATCCATGCATGGGCTATAAAAGATAGTGATATTTTTACAACTGTGTATATTCCAGGAGTGAACACACAGGTAAGTGAAAACTTCTGTATTGACTCTACATAATAATTGCGCATTAGTATAAGATCGCAGTGCGTAACAAATATACACATCACGGAAGTTAATAGCGATGAATGGATTGACGTCAGCGGCGGTATTTGAATGATTGTACAATGTGGATTCATTAGTTCACATACCTTCGTATATTTAATACTGATTGTTGACAATCGAATATAAAAAAATACAATTGTTTATAAACACCACGTCGCTGATTTATTTTCTTACAGCGCACGAATAATTGATTATATCTGACAGCGAAATCATCCAATCGAAACGGTAACAGTGTTTCAACCGTAACTCTAGTTAGGTCGTAACTATACCCGAGAGTTATTCCCCTTAATCAATATACACAATTAGATGTACCAAAACTGAATTTTTTGTCCGGTTGACTTGAAGACAGTCGTTTTGACTCTCCCTTCTGCTGCTCTTTGTACCGAGGGTATACAAATATAAAAATATCTACTGGCTGCAGTCATTAACTGAAATATAATTTCTTCATTGGTTGCTGTATTAAATAATTTTACCAGTCTCGCATTTTTTAATATTTTCCAGTTTTCCAGATGCAGTATTCTCAGTTTATGTAACAACTCTTAAATTATTCAAAGAATTATCAATCTTGTTATTATTTATATGATCAATAACAAGACCATCCTTGATCAATCCATTATGACATTCAAAGACGAAACGATGATTGAAATAATCTTTCCTTCCAGCACTAAACTTCAAATATCCTCGATTACTCACAACACCGACTTGGTTCTTTAGCCTGCAGTGCCTGACAATACCGTCACGGGATGCCTCATAGTTTTCAATCACTGGGTGTGGTCGGAATTCTTGGTTCATTTATATACATAATACTTTGTTTGTCTAATTCATTAATTGGCTGAATTATAACACTACTTGAGAATCTTTCAATGTAGTCTTGGTTTTGTTATGATCTTATCACTGACGCTGTCAGGGACGCTGTCAACGACGTTGTCAATGACAGAGTCAGAGATAGAATTTTCGATTCTCTTCTTGTCATAATAACGCTTCAATTCTCTATACCGCTTAACACCACAACCCAGACATAACTGTGATTTTCCTCTAACCCCTACCCCACATCGAATGCATGGAATCGGGCCCAGGCTTCCTCTACGAAAGCTTTGCATATGACGTCCACATAATTCATTTTTGCATGATTTGCTACGCGGAGTCTTTGATCCAATCATAATCCATTTACAATGATTCATTATATAATAAACTCTCTATTTAAATACTTGTTTTAATTATAGCATGACGGAATTTGATAGATTATCGAAAATTACGCCTTGGAAAAATGCTAAATTCAATCTCGATAGAGTCTATGATATACTAAAAAGTCTAATAGATGATAGAATCATATTGGGTAAAATTCGTAATTGTTTTAATGAATTTAAGCGTGATAGAGCATCTCATACGTGGTCGACATTTCGAATTATCCACGATGATGTCAATGTTCCCAACATCGATGCTACCATGAACGACGAAAGAGCAGCTGAGATAATTTCACATATTGGGGGGAAATAGGTATTTTTTAGAATGAAATTCATTATCCAAGAGGAAGGAGAATGGATTATCAGAGATAAATTTTAACCAATTCTCAAAGATAATAAAACTTTCATTGTGAGTCGAGATTCCAAACCAGGAATTCTGACTGGAATTGACAAACCATATTACGAGAGATCTTATCCTGTAACAGCAGTTGTTTACGGGATATATCCATTAAATGATAAACCCGATATTGCAAAACTAGCTCCGATCGTCGGATTCATCGTTAAATTGTGTAGCAGAACGAATAATAGAACACTTCACAAATGCATCTCGAGGAAATAAATTAACTGACCTTAGACGCCAAAAAATAAATGAATGGGGATTAAGCGTGAAACGGCACGGGGAACAATTACAGACATAGCTAAATTAGAAACGCTATTAAGATACCCAATATCAGTATCTACGTTAACCGGAGAGGTATTACACGAATCTAGATACAAATCTTGCGGGGGGACTCCAATATAAATTATCATCCACAACGAACGCGCGTGGACACCTGCAGTAACAATATTTCCACGAGATAGAACCGTAAGATATATCCCTGAGGAGTTCTGTAGGGAGGTTATCTATGAAGAGAAATTATTTGATTCTATTCACGCGTTGTGTAAAGATGATCCTGTATCAGTGTGGCTTCTTAATAGTGCTGATTCCGAATCAGGATTTGATCAATTTGTAAGACCAAATGGTGAATTATATCTCACTGAAGCGTTACACTCACGAATGAGAAAAATCGCTAATGAATTTTCATATATGGAAATTGAAAAACTATAGTTTTACGATTCCATCAGTAGTAGCTCACTTCGCAAGTGAAAAAACTCATGGCGTCCAACACGAAGTGATTTTCTCGAAGATGTTCAATTAAGTTGCATCGAATATAGCCATGGAGGATTGTGGAATACAAAATACTCCCGCGAGGGTATGATTTCAATTGATATATCTGCGTGTTATCCTGGGAGTTTTCTCGGGTATGGAGAATGTGCTAAATATTTTAAACGATTTGGACACCCCACACATGAAATGACTCGTGTTGCGATTAATGGTCCGTTGCCTGATTTTGATTTAACTGGATTCGCTCATATTGTGTCATTTGAACTCGCTACAGGGCTACATCCGTGTAGTTATGTTTGGCTTGGTAGACATATGTCTGAAAAAACGTGGATGCCAATTGTGTTACTACGATATATGATTGATTGTGGTATGCTGATTTCGCTGATTGTTTCCGAAGCTATTATATGTTATCGAGGACAAACTGAAGTTTGGTTACCACAACCCGATCTAGATAGTATAATTAGCGAACAGCCAAAACAGTTTCCCGATTGCAATGAACAACAAATCATGCACTGGTCTAAGGAGTTATTTGAAATTAAAAATGGACAAGCAAAAGACTTTGGACGAAGAATAATTGGTAAATTTACCCAGGGTGGAAGATACGACAATGCAAAATACTATTCGCGGTTGATTATACACTATGATGAATATGATTTTATTGTAGCAGATTTAAGGAAACAGGGAAAACTTGTAAATCGTAAAGACGCTTTCTTCTCCAATGGAACAAGAGTAGGTACAATTGTTACCTACTGTAATTCCCAATATACACATTTAAGATCATCTATACTGAGGTATTATGCTATTAATCTATTTTCGATGATAAATAGATTTCCTAATACCGCTGTTAGAGTAGCCACTGATTCTATGAATATACACGAGAAATACAGATCATACGTGGCTGCATTCACAGATCCGGAGGGAAATTGGGGATATTGGAGATTTAAAAAGGAGACGCTACATGAGTATAGTAAATCCGCTGATGTTACCATGGATGATAAATACTTGAAGTGTGACCAAATATCAGAATTTTTCTAATGCACCGCCGATATCCGATCCAATATGTAGATATAAAACCGTTTACTTAAACGGCTGTGGTGGGCAGGAAAGACAACTCGTGTCATTGAATTATTTCATTGAAACGCTAGCGTTTCCAAATCAAACATGATTGTGTTAACACCCACACATAGACATGCCAGAGAGATGATACAGCGAGGAGTAAATGCATGTACATACCACAGCTTCTTTCGATGGAAAGGTGACTTGTGGACTCTTGATCGAATGGTTGAGAAATTTATTCCTAAAGTCATCATTTGGGATGAAATATGCACGGCATCGTTGAAAGTATTAAAAAAAATTCTTGAGTGGTTGTTATTGAAAAATACAAACATTATCATGTGCGATGATCATGGTCAACCACAACCATTTGTTTGTTTATCCCCACATGATTGGCTGAAGAATTTTGTAGATTATTACGAAGAGAATAATACCGACCATAGATCTCTTGATGAACAATTACGCGAGTTCAAACAACTAATCAGATTACAACCGGATAGAATCCAATTTGAAATAGCGCGTGAAATAATTTCAGAAACTCCCATGAATGATTTGTGGGAAACAAGGAAACCGAATAATTTGATAATCGCAAATAGAAAAATAGTCAGAGACACACTTCATATGAAATTATTTGAAACACATAAAGAAAAGTTTGCAACACTTCCAGTACCGTTGTGTTATAGGCCCTGGGATACACGAAAGGAGAATATTAAAGTTGATATTCCAGGACAGCGTGAGAAGCAAAATTTAGTGTTAAATGATATTGTGTTGGTTGATATCAGCGTCGTCGAAAATGCATTGCGTGCTGATAAATCCCCATGGACGTTAGCTTATGCAGCAACGATACATTCCTCACAGGGATTAACTATCACAGATACAGTTATATGGATAATAGATAATCGGATCGAGTGCTCAAATGTAGTTTATCTTGCAGTGTCCAGAGTGGGGTGAATACATCAACTTCGAAGAGTTGTCCTGACAGAGTCAGGAGATGATAATGACACTACAATAAGTGATATTATCAACGATGATATAATTAAAAAAAACTCTCTGGTTATAAACAACAAGATAAAACAAATAAACGAGAATTTGATATTAATGCTGAATTAATAATGACACTGAAACAGCAACAGAATAATCACTGCAGGAGTTGCAATTGTATAATGAGTTGGTGCTGGTCGGATAAAGATCCTCGCCAATTTACCGTAGACAGAAAAAATAGCAGCATTGGTCATACCAGAGATAACGTGATGCTGACTTGTCTTGAGTGCAACAGACGCAGAGGTGCTAGTTAAGACCACGCGGTGGTAATTGAGTATCTTCGGGTATCACTTGTAGTTGTTCTCGAGTAAATCCACGTTGAGGAGCAGTTGAATCAAATCTATATATTGCTGGTCTACCCGTGGATCGTGTTATACTAGATATTTTATGTGCAGTAACACTCCAAATAGGATCAGTAGCTCTTTTTTGCCACCTTCGAGCTCTCCTGGTTCATATAAATATCTAACAGTGACATTACCGAGTATTGGTTGTTTTGAAAATCTTTTTGTAGGATTTTAGGTATAGACGCTTTCTTAATCGCGTTGTTAGGTTTCATATTAATTGTTCGAGTAATCTCATTATTTAGCGCGTTAATTACACCTGGTAACCTTTTAACCCATTCACGAGATCGTTCATGTTGAATAAATTCCTTCGCGTATTGATATCCAAAAAACGCTCTGCAAGTGTCTGATTAAATCGTTCAACAATTGCATGATCGCGGTGTAGTGCAGTATGTCCTCGTCGTAACGCGGTATTATGATGTTTCATTGTTGAAAGAACCATACCTTGAAATTCCTTGCCAGGATCAACTTGTACTAAATTTGGCTTGCGCAGAGGACCCCTTCGATAAATCCTCTCAAACGCATCGGCGACTTCAGTTGACGATTTTGTTTTTAGCGGCTCTGCTTGTTTGTATGGACTCGCAATATCAACTACGGTTAACGCGTATTTGTAACCACCATCATGCGGCAGAAATAGTATATCAGCTTGATGAACTTCATTAGGAACAGTCACATCAAAGTGCGAGTAGTTAATTTGTTTAGGCGGAGGTCGATAAATTTGCCATATCGCCTGTTTAGATAACCAATCCGCTGCTCTAGTATTTTTTTACTTTTGCAGCGCTAACGAGTTTACTGAATGCCGCTTTACCTCTCCAGTATCCGCTCAGAGAATAATAAATAGATTCCATGTTGTTATTAATTACCCGCACCTAACATCAATTTACCTTTCATAGCCGATGTTATCAACAATGAAGCCAATTTTTCTTTGAAGGATTTATCAGTGATTGAATTCATCGCATGAATTAATTTCACATCTGCAAGATGTCTGTGTCGTAGATTACTGCTTTTATAAGCAACATCATGAGCGTGACACGCCTTATCAATAGCGTTTATTGGTTCTTCTTTGGGTTTAGGTTGGTTTTGATCATCGAGTCTGATATCCAGTCTTGTCCGGGTCCACAATAACTATATCCGGGAAGATGTTTTTCACCTGGATACTTTGCCCATAGTGTTCCTGGGAGTTTTACTAGCTTGGCTGCAATATCACATCCGAGTTTTTTTAAAGGTTTCGTGGAAATAATTTTAAATTTCTTTGTACTACTTTGTACGCATTTACCAGAAAGCGCTGATCGGTTATTTTTACATTTCACACAATATAGACCCATAATATATGTATAGCAACATGAATGCAATTGATTATTCTGCTACGAAACGACGGCAACCTTTTAAGCACCATGAAATGTTACCAAATTATATTCGCGCAATTATAATTGGGCCATCTGGAAGTGGAAAAACACAATTGCTACTTAATTTAATAACGAGATGGATGAAATGGAATAAGTTGTATTTGATTGCTCCGAGCGTGGATGATCAGCGTTGCTATGAAGTGTTAATGGATTTTAATGAGAAAGCAAAATTGGAAATCGATGATGATATTATTGAATTTATGACTGATATCAACGATGCACCGAGCATTGATGACATCGACGGAAGTATTAACAATTTCGTTGTATTTGATGCTATCATGTTAGACAATCAAAAAAATCCCGCCTTGATATTTTCCAGAGGCAGACATAAAAACCCTGACGTGATATATGTCACTCAACGTTACACACAGATCTCGAAGGTGATCAGAGATAACTGCAATATGTTATGTATATTTAACGGATTTGATACTCATACTCTGAAAAATATTTGGCAAACTTGGTGCGTTGGCGATATGGATCATAACCAATTTAGAAATTTCATTAGTCATGCTCAGTCAATCCCACACGGATTTGTGACGATAAATTTATCAGACCCTCGGACACGATATCGTGTCGGACTTGATAAAATATTCAGTTGACATTCATAAATCATAACAGCAACGAGGGTGCGTGACAACGACGCAGCAAACGTTAATTTAACCCCATGGACACTTTTTGAGGAAGCCTCAGATTGACAAATCGACGATTTATTTTTTTTTGGTCTAAAAATGTAAAAAAAAAAAACGAAGTAGGCCTCAGATTGACAAATCGACGATTAAGATGATTTTTTGTTTCAAAAATGTAAGGTTCACCCTGTCTGCTGCTCTTGTGTTTCTGTAGAAACCTTTTTTCGCTAAGAACTATATGAAACTGTCATCTTCGTATTGTTTCCAAAGTAATCAAGCTCAACCAAACCAAACTGTTATTCTTATAATTATTTACTAAGAGCGTATTGAGGTAGAAAACTTCAAAAATGTATTTAAAAGATAAATTTATCAAAGTCGTTGTAAACATTATAACTCATCGACAGTGTAGTTTTCATTAAATTATTACCCAATCTTGTTCTCCAATTTAAAAAAAAACATAATTTGAAGTGGGTATTCCAACAACTGTCTTCATTTGATACAGGCACAACTGTATTGTCACGTGCTTTCAAGATAAAAAATATCAACGAGCAAAACGTCACGAAAGATCTTCGTAGATAATCGGCAAATTTTCTCAAGGTGAATCATGTGAGCATAAACGACATTACACAAGATTAATTATATATGATCTGAAATTATTTTATAATTGCTGATAACACAAACAGAAATACGCTTATAGGTAAGGAAACAGCTGTCAAACGGAATAAAATTAGGTACAATTGGAAATTATACTGATGAAGATTCTCCGCCGATTACACATTTAAGACGACCAATGTTCGCTTATGTTTCAATGCTTATATTATTGATGAAATATATTTCCTGACACCACGGTCAGAGTTGTCTTTCGTTTACAGGGACGGGTTGGTGCTCGTGGAGAATAAAACAACAAATGTTATATTGTTATATCGAATCCTCTGAGTTTCCTTTCAAACAGATGTATCGTAAAAATACTCCGTTATCGCTGTCATTGGCACCATCTGTATATGATTCAGTATACAGATACATCTAGACGGATCTGGAGGCTGTGGTAAAACAGCTCGAGTTTTTGAATTACTTAGATAGAGTTTGGGTTTAGTTGTGTTAACACCAATATACAGTAATGAAACATATATTTTCTACGTTTCATGGGAATAAAGTTAGTTCATTGTATTAGTGCATCCATAGATTCTGTCACTAATGGATCAGTCATACACGTTTGCGTTGCGTTGTCATTAGCATCTACTATCACGAATCCATATGTTTTCATTTATATTCTCAAAATTAAACATATACAAGATGGACAGAAGAAATAACTGTCTTACTGCAGCTTGGAGTAGATGAAATCAATAACATGAAAGCACTTTCGGACTTTTGTGAATGTTATTTTGAATTTCTGATGAACTGAGTGTTAAGTGCAATGACAATAATATCAAACAAGCAAAGGTTATAATAAGGCTTTATTTCAACTTATTCATTGTCATCGCTGACAAAAATGAGAGATGAACAAGACGTCAGTATCCTATTTTAAACTTTTTATAAATTTGCTTTGTATGCTTTGTTTCATCTATATCGTCTATGTTTCATTGGTCTAAAGTTATTAGTGCATTCATAGTTTCTGTCACTAATGGATCGATCATGTACGTGTTTGACTTGCATTTACAACAGCATCTAATATCACTTTTCTGTATGTTTTTTCAAAAGTATTTTCAGTATTAAACACATACAAGATAGAGTGAATACATAACTGTCTTTCTGCAGCTTGTTTTACATGAAATCAATTATATGAAATCAATTTGTAAAGCTTTCGAATGTTATCTTGAATTTGCGATTTCAACTGATACTTCAAAAAGCATATAGTTACAGCAATACTTATATATTTTCAAGAAAGGTGACAGAGAGAAAAACAATCAGAGGGATATAGTCTACTAACTGAACAAAGCAATTCCTTGATTAAGACAGTTACTTTATAATCTAAAGGAAATTAATTCGTGATCGAAACAATTAAATGGCATGTTATATTATACATTCTTGAATTGATCGCTCAAAGTGTGCGAAGGCTTTTGATAAAATAATTATACAACCTTTACGGCATACACTTCAAAACCCAACGATGAGCAGAAATTTGTTAAATATGAGTAAAGTACAGATATAGATATAAAAGTTTGCGTTAGAACAAGTGCCTTCAAGTGTCATATTTGTAAGCTTAATGATTGTTTTCTAACACATTTACTTTCCTTCCTTCATTTTATGTGACGCCCAACGTGTTATATCCAATAACAGCTATAAGATAACCATTAATATTGTCAAGCCATCTGCAGTTGATGCATTTTAATTTACTGAAGCAGCAATTGAATGTTGAGTAATAGACATGACTCGTATTGTGATGAATGCGGATAAAAGGTTCAAATAGACAAACAAATGTTTTCTGCAACGATTTCTTACAGACTGAGTCTAAAAATAATTAGGCTAAGCATTATTGGAGAACCATCTCTACATATTGTAGAAAACCTATTGTACCTTAAAGTGTTTTGCTTAGAGACCGTTATTTGAATGTTAGGATCACTATGAGAAGACACCGCAAGCCAGGAAAGAAAGTGAAACGTGTTTGTGATAGTGATTTTGAAGCGAAATCTTAATCTGTTTGTGAGCGTAAAGTTCTCAAAAATGTAATGAACTACCGTTACTCATCTGTTTGTAAACCATTAGAGAAAATGGTTTATCTGCATGTGAATATAAATAAATGTTCTTTTCACTCAGTATGACTTTTCTTATCCGCATTCAAGCATTGACAGGGATACAATACACGCTTTTACAAAACTGCTTCCTACGCAGTATCGAAAGTCTGAACATCTTCCTCAGTCGGCAGACGAGACCCTTCGACGTTGCCGATTGTCGAGTCGTAAATTGGATTATCCGTACAGAGCGGATCCACTGTTCTGGTCAGGACACGACTTACAATCCTACATCTTGCAACAGGTACGCGATCGATCGTCTTATTGAGTAGTATGCTGTCTGTCTCCGTCTTCAGCATTTTTATATCCTTTACGAGACTACTTTTGATAACTACCTGTGCAACCGGTATCACACAAAGCTGTGACCACCTGACCGTTATCAGTACCGTTTGCTGTTGATATACGCGCTTCCAGGAACATTCATGTACCGAATAACGGAATACTTTCATGTGCGCATCTTGTTATGTTTTGATACAGCTGCCCTATGCATGGGACCCTTTCTTTTAGACAACTTGATCTTACATGGACTCATTCGTTACATTCATATCATTGTACACTTTGATATCTTTTCTCCCTCAGATTGAACCATCTCAGTTGGTTTCGCTGGTTCTCTGGAAGTCAAACTCTTAGACGGATTCAAAAACCTATCTTTCCGAGTTCCAACAGGTTTTTCAGCGAAATGATCTGCTTCGGTAGTAATGTCTTAAACATCTTGTGAAAACGTTTTACTCAAGAAATTGATTCATCTTCCGCCCAACTATACTTAATAACTCTGAGCATGACATCCACGAAACCTTTACTATAGCACATTCAATCCAGCGATGAAAATACTTATGTATTCAATGGATGCATTTTCCTTCTCAAGTTTACTATACCTAAATATTTCCGGAGACCCTGCCTGGTCAATTCATACCATTGCAGTAGTGCTTCCTTATGAGCGTCGTAGTTAAACATGTAACTATTAGAAAGACGCGAGTATAGATCAAGATAATTACCCTTTAACCTAGCAATGAGATGAAGAGCACAATTATCTTGCTTCCGATTCTGGTTATTCTGGAATAGGATAACTCTCCATGTTCTATTTAAAATCGTCAAAGAAAGATAATTTAGGTTCTCTTAATTTCCTAGAGGCACAATCTTATTCTACTTGTGTAGCATTTGCACACTCTTGTCATTCGTATTTATGTACAACTTTCTTCAAACTATATGACGTCTAATCTTGTCTGTCTTTCTAGTTAAATCTTTCTTTTTGAGTTGTTGCTCCCTTTACAATTTTTTCCTTTCTAGTTCCTTTTATAATATAAATATCTTACCTTTTCCGATTCCCTCTGCAATTGATGTTTATCTTCCAAGCTTTTGGTTTCTAATACCAATCATTCCGAACCTCTTTTCCCCCTTTCGCGTTGTTATTTCCTTTCTTATCTTTCCATTTATACTTCTCTTTTCTACTATTACAATAGCTGTGTCTAAAATATGGTATCGAAATAATTTCATAGCCTGTGCCTTTATTACATATATCCATTATTTGAATTTTCTCAACAAGACCTCATATATTCTAGTTTATTATAATGTGAACTATATAAATGCAATGAAGGAATACATATACTATCTAGTAAGACTTTGATATTGTAATAAATCTATCAGTTGCTAAACTAATCGTTATTCCGAAATAGAAAAAAACACATCATATGTGGAAAATTGATGTAGCTTTATCAGAGCAACCGTCATCCATTATCAGCAAGATACGGGATAATTATAGTATCCACTGAGTCTTTCTCAGGGAGGAATCAAATTTTATAAATGGGTTTTAAACATCAAAACGGAAACAACGTATTATTGAACATGCTAATAAGACAATTTTGATGTATTTCCAAAGTAAAACAGCCATGAAGTCTTATAATGTTATTACATATTCGGATTTTACATAGCTATGTAAATAATGGATGAAGAGCATCTAGCCATGTTTGACACGCTTTTCGTCCAGCGAAGTGTTCGAAATCGTATTAGCTTTATTAGGTGTCTACCTATCTACTTAGATTTTAATAACGGTAATTGGTGAATATTTTATAAACGTATAACAAACTAACTAATTCATGGGGGATGACATTAAACATTCTTCAAAAGGCGTCAAGTGTAACCTGCATTTTTTCGTGACATTAATATTTTAATTAAATTAATTCCAATTGTTATCAATGTACCGTAGTATTTCCAATCTAGTTATATATAGACGGTCACGTGATACTGACCAATATGTTTTATACATCGAAATATTCTGACGATTACATTTGGTTTGCATTTACGTGATTATATGAAGTGACGTTTTATCTGTACTGAGGTTTTCCATCAAAATAATAAACAAGCCCCACCCACCCTTATTTACGGTTTCTGACTAACATTTCCACCCCTGATTAAAGTCGTCCATTCGTAGGATAGGAAATATCATTATTCAGTCATTCATGCATTCCAAAACTCACCCCACTCGCCAAAGCAAAAATATGACAGGCTTTACAACTAATCTTGAGAAATTATTGCATTGAGATTCGTCAATGTTTCACCGGCTGTTATTCAAGAACAGGGTCAAATGTAGAGCAGTAATTCTCTCTAAACTTGGAAACGATCTGATTTAGGAAAGGAGTAGAAAAACAAGAACAACGATTACTTTATCAACACGTGTCATTATTAATGGAAATGTTACAAAATAAGGAATAGACTGGTGTAAACAGTATCAACCATTTTCCCAAAGATCAAAACCTTCTGAATATGCATGAATATTATCATACTATCATATTAAAAATGTCCTGAACTAGTTTATATCAACCGATTGGATGTATTCAATGTTTTACGTATCTCCAAGGCATTAATTTCTTTGTGTTCTTACATAATTTGAAAGGTTATTTCAAACCTTTTATGAAGTTTAACCTCTCGCTTTGCCATTACCTGGATGAAATATTGAACACATTTAGTTTTCAACATGGACAACAGTTTCTAGGAGATAGAAATATTCGCTACATTCTTTTGATGTTTTACATATTCCTAAATAAATATTTTTATTAAGACTGTCAGTGATAGTTTTAAAATAATACTGCATTGGGCATGTTTTACTCAGATGCCTATACTTCTGTGAAATAATTTAGATTGAAATTAATCAAATTGTAATATAGACGAAATATTTGGGCAAGTGAGGAAATGTTTAAAAATAACTCATTGTATTACCTTCCTTAGCCTGAACAAATATGCTACCATACTGGTTTTGCAATCTTTGGCAATGTTGTTGAAGTTATATGAGCAGAGTTGTGTTCCTTTTCAGGTCATTATTCGGATTACATCATCCTGCAAATATAAAATACTTATCCATTCAAAGTTAAAATTTCTTTTACATTTGTATTCGAACTTTCTATGCACCACTTTATAATATTTAATTAAAGACCAATCTTTCATTGTTTACCCCAATTAGGAACCAATGCACGTTTATGTAATATTTCATTCAATAATAATAATAATAATAATAATAATAATAATAATGAGGACTTTGTATAGCGCCTAATCGTTCAAAGCTCTAAGCGCTTTACATCATCGATAATGATATGTCTACACTACAGAACAACAAATGACAAAAACAATGAAATTGGAAAACATAAAAACATGTTGAAAACATGTAAGATACAAAACATGATTATGTCGCTAAGTTTATCCCTGCAGTCGAAACAGGTGAGTCTTAAGAGCACTCTTAAATGGGACCAATGTGTCTTTGTGTCGAATTTCAATGGGCAATTCGTTCCACGTTGCCGAGCCCGGATGTGCAAAGCCATAAGAATAATTCTTTTCTTAAATGGGGTCAGTACAAAATACATATGTTTGCTCAAGTGAAACAAACAAACGGACATTTTTGGTAAAACGGGTGTTTAGAGGTCATTTAAAGGTTTGAAGAAATGCAAAACGTTGCTATAGAGCCAATTGAAAAAGTAAATTTGAACATTCTACAATTTAAAAATTCCATATTTAAATCATCTGGGTATAGAATTAAGTTAGCGATTGGTGTTTGATAGGGCTTAAAAATATACCGAAATCGTCCGACCTCATATCTGCACAATCTAGAAAAGAATTAAACCGAGGAAATAATCAGTACAACCGTAACTGTTAATATAAGGAGGAGGTCCCTAGGACAAAAGTCAAACACTTCTTGTAAACTATCAACGCATCTGGACAACTGTCTGATAATCAACTGGGTATATTGGATTATAAAAATGGAATCAATATGACAGGATAGTACACGTTTGCGATAACCTTTTACAACACAAGCATAATATAAAAAAGCAGGAATTACATCATCGTAATGAATTTCCAAAATCATATTTTCAACAAATATTAGGAGCTTCAACTAGCAAATAGAATCTTTGTTCAATGGCCGTATTTTGTCTTCTCTACTAGTAGGTGTCCTTGTACAACAATCACAAAGGGTTTAAAATATGTATGACAGAGTTATTCATTTGTCTCTAAATACAACGAACACGTGACGTTTGGATTTAGCTAAATACGGCTGTAAAAATGTATTCAACTTACCTGCCACTCAAAAGGAAACGCATATATTTGGTTTCAAACATCGCGTGATACTTAATTTGAAAATTCCAACGTAAGTTTTTAAATTTATGTGTGTGTGTGTGTTTTGTTTATTCTCTATGATCCTCATTCGTAATAAACGGTTATATGATTTTCCAGTTTTCTTGATTAAAGTTAAATGAATCTGTGGCAACTCTAGCAGCGATGTTATAAAATCTGTTTATCATCGATAATAAAGTAAACCAAACATAAGCGAGCATCGATGATCTTAAATGGGCGTATTATGGCGATTAACATTCAAAATATTCAACGATGGTTCCTATTGCTTCCATATTGGTCAAATAAACATTCTTCCGCGATGTAAATATATTGGTTTTTTTTTGTTGTATCCGCGATTATGAAATCTAGTTTGCTATCGCACGATCAACCTTGGGTAATTTTACCAATTGTTTTTTTTTCCGAGATCTTTTGCGGTTGCTTCCTTTTCGGCTTTTTCATCATAATCTTCACAAACTACAAGAGTTGGTAATCAAACTTTGTTTCTGATACGAGATAATCGCCTCGGAGACAGTCGGCGATGTTACTATCTCGTTATCAAGCATAAATTGTTATAATACAATCGGTGTCCATTTATCCTCCACAAAATGTCTCCTGAACCAAGCGCAAAAAACAGATGAAGATTTTCAGCGAGTGTATACGACGTCACACGAGCTAATCCTGTTAAATCGAAATCAGGTAAAGGTCCGTTTATATCGACTCTGGTCATTTATGAGTAGCATGACCGAACCGTTTAAAATATTAACTAAATTCACCGCGTCCAAGTAAACTTTCCGGGTAACACGCGATCATGTCAACGGAAATAACATTCTTGTGGTTGTATTTTGTATTCCACAATCCACCAGGACCGTGTTTTACAAAATTTAATTTTACAGCATCGACAAAATCATATCGGGTTGGTTTCAACGGTTTTTCTTTTTGTGCATAATGAGCTGTGATGGATGGAACTATAAAGCAATTATTCGTTAATTTATCTACGTCGCTTGAATATCTCACCGCGAGCTTATTCATTTCCGTGTGGTGTTCTTCTGCGCAGTATAAGTCTCCGTTAGGTCTTACAAATTTATCATAGCCTTCGTCCTCGACGCTTTTAAATAACCATACTGACACAGAATTAGTTTTACTCAACTGGTAAATATAATCAAATCTATCCCCGGAATAATATTTTACTACTCGATCTCGTGGAAATATTTTTACAGAATATGAGCACGATTGTGAATTATGATCGGTGATTTCAATCCGAGATCCACCGTTTTTATTTTTTGTGTATATAATACTTCTCCTGTGATAGATTTTACTGTTATTGGAAATCTTAATTTCTTTTCTAATTTCTCAGCATCGTGTATTGAAGCTCTTGTAGATTTAACCGATTCCGATCCATTTATTTTTCTTGGATTGTCTCAGAGCGGTTAAATGTTTCCTCGTTTCGCATTATTAAAATGCTCAACAACACGTTCAGCAACGATAGAACTCTCATCTGTGAACATGTAAAAATATCTAGTGGATTTATCAAAAAAGATTCCGTAAGTCGATACGGTTACCAGATATGCTTGATTATCATATGCGTTATCAATCCCGGTTAACCTTCCTGGTCTGGTTTTATATTCGATGATCACCGATTTGTTTCTTGAGGTTAATACACGTTCGCGTTTATCATAAACCTTCCAATGATGTCTTGAAACATTACTAAATTTTACTAAAATATAATACTGTTTATTAACGTGGTCTATTTTTGATAATATTTCAGCTGCTCACGAATCTGTCATAATGTTATTATCGCGGGTGTTTTGTCGATCGACCACACATAGTCAACCCCATCTATCAGAAATTCATACTTTGCCTGTTTGACACTATTTTTACTTTTTTTATTTCCACATTTGCAGTTGTATGCTACCATCAAGGTCAAAAACCCTGTTCCAGGGTGAAATTAAAATTGTCTCCCATATGCATTAGGCAAATTATATATTCAATTAAATTTATCGGGTATTATTAAAATAATGATGGAGGAAAATATTGTAAATGGATATTTAAATGAACAGCGGGAATATGTTCAAAAAATGCAAGGGAAAATACTGCGCGTTTCACGATCAACATTTTAAACGAGGTTCTCGAGGTCTTGTATTAGCATTAAAAGTGGCAATGGAATACGAGGTAAAACGAGGTTATGCTATGGTTTCGGTGTTTAAATATTTCGAGAGCTTGTTAAGCATTATAAAAGTAAATATAATATTCTATTAAATGAACATGATTATATTAAGGAAATAATTGTGAAATAAATTGAATAACTCTTTGCTTAAGAGATCTAATGAATCAAATTGAGTTTGTTTCTCATCCTGTTTATAACGATTACGAAGCTTCTAGTTGTGGAATTATTAGACATTGTCAACGAAACGTAACCATAGATCGTAATATTAATACGGGGTATATAGTGATTAATGATAGTAGGAAACATTATTAGACTCATTGGTTTATTTATTAATGTTTTAACTGGGTGATCGATACAGGCTTTGTTGTTGAAAATATCAATATTGATCATTTAGATAATTGCATAGATAATTTATGTGTTGTTACTCAAAGCAAAATTTCTCTGTATTCGGCTCCAAAAATATAACTTGACAACGAAGACCTGTAACTGCGTTCATAGATAGCGAGATTATTGAATTTCCGTCGATAAATTCATCAGCTAAATATTTTAATATTTATCCAGCAAAGGTACGATTCGCCGCTGAAGATATAAATTTAACAGCTTTTTCAAAAAAATATAATTATTTGCTTGGAAGATATAATAATTTAATCACTAGATTAACATATATGGACAACAATCGTAAGCAGAGTTAATCAATGTAGTTCGAGAAAATATCAACAACGTATTTGAAGTTTTTTTTTCGAATAAACCTAATGATCGAACGCCAGTTCAATCCCAGGCCCAACGATGTTTATTTTAAAATTATTATTATGATCAAACTGCGAGAGATTTGGAACGTGAGGTCAAACATGAACTCGATATCCTCACGGATAATGATATCGTTGTATCATCCGACGATTTTCATGATGAATGTTTAAAAGCGGTTCATCAATTATATGACCACGATGATAATTTTCAATATCATGGTGGGATGTTTGTTGCGATAGGAACCGCATTTAGCAAATTATACAATAAAGTTTCTGAGAGAGTGTAATTTAAACAAATAATTTCTTATGGTATATGAACGATGAAAATATTGCCGAGTTGATTAAGGAAATTGATAGATTAAAAGATCTAGTCAGTCACAGTCAAATATTCACCAGTAAATTCATCGCTGAGGAATACAACGGGATTAAATCAATGCGCGATAATGGTACACCATCACATACAAACGAATACAGGATCTTGAAAAAAAAAGTCTGAAGTGCGAAATAAACTTATTTATGGAAATTATGATAAATTTAAATTGCTTTTACCATCTTCAGAGCTTATCAAAATGATATCCGATGACATCAATAATGTTTTCAAAGATCGACGACGAGGAAAGGTTAAATTCGCAAAATTTAAAAGGATGTTTCTCGATTAACACCGTCTGATAATTTAATTTTTCTCGATGGTGATCTCGCTTGTTTTTCTGGCCACGCTTTTTTTGTTGTCCGTCGGTAGATAAAATTAATAGGTTAAAAATTATAAGATTTTTTTTATTATTATTATTATTATTCAAATGTTATGTTTGTTTTACTATGTTATAAGCTTCATTCAAATCATCGTGTTCTTCTTTGGTCTATTGGATTTAATCGATTGCCTTTTTAGATGCGCTTAATGTTTTCTGGCGTTTTTTTTTCTGCCGATATCAATAATTCGACCATTTTTAAATCCTTTTTTCGTTCTCGTCGTTTTTGTGTTTCGTTTTGTCGTTGTTCTCGTCGTTCTCGTTTATTTAATTGATTTGTTTACTTAAATCAACTACAAATTCTACGTACCACGTGATCGATGCTCGAGCTAATGTATCGTCGGTGGAAGTTATCGTAAATGTTTCAACATATCCTTTTTCCATTACCGCTGCTTTTCTAGCTGAAATTGTTTGTCGTAGTCGTTCAACCTGGTCATTTACTTCGCTGTTTCGTTGATTAAGATACCATAAAATCTCTTCCTGAGTTGAGTTATTTAATACACGATTCTCCTCTGTTAGTTTCTCTATATGCAATTTATATTTTAACAGTTGTTTACTCGCGGTTCTCAATTGTTTATTTCGATATTTTACAGCAGAATCTTTCTCATCGCGTGACTTTTTCAACGAAGTATTTTCCGAATTTAGATTTTCAATTAATCGCCATTCAGGTGTGTTAATGTTTTGGAGATCTGAATTTGATTATTCCAGATCAGATTTGTCAATAGTTAAACAATTAACACTGGATTGTAGTTTATTAATAAATTCAGGTTCTGGTTGTATTTTCTGTTCGTACAGTGTTTTCTAGTTACCGAACACGTTCAACGTTTTCTGACCTTATACCTTTTTCTGGATTTTTTCCAAATATCATAAATACGATGATACCCGATTCGGAAAATTGAAGCTATCTCAGCGACTGAATATTTTTTTCAAAGCTGTATTATTTTCGCGATTTCTTCGCTGGACAATATTACTTTCATCGGCATCATTAATAATATTATTGTGATTATTATTTTGTAATTTTGTAAAAACAATATTTTTTTATCAATAAGAGGATTATATTGTTGCTGTCATTGTTAACATTGATATTATGTTATTGGTCCCGGACTGGAATTTATATATATTCGTGATGACATAACACATCAGATTGTTGCTTTAAGACGACTATCGTTGATATAAAAAATGGGTAATTTTTATATTTTTCAGACCATACAAAAATAATTATCGTTGACAAACAATTGCAGATTTTTTAGGAAAATATTTATAACAGCAACGAACAAATACAGGATTTATACCAAATTTGTTCGATGATATCCTAAGCGTCTTTGGATTTTAATTACCACGGAAATCTCAAAGACGAAAGTCTTAAGACTTTAAATCATGAGTAATCTGCAATTTCTCATTGGATAAATCAATCAGGTTATAATTTTGATCAACGAGTTTAAAATTTATTTTTGATATCCAGCGATTATTACTCTGTGCATATACTTGATTAATCGTTGTTTGTTAGATCAAACTTCGGGGAAATACCTGAGGGGAAGAGCATATAGAATATATTCTTAAGCTGCTTGATTTGATAATTCCGTATTCGCGCTAATACTTTCGTCAACGATATCACAAGAGAGATTTACCGCCATCACAGAGGTTATATCAACGATGCCAAGTGAGACGTGTCTACCTGATGAAAGTTCCACCAGGAACGTTGCTGTATCTGAGAATATTTGGTACCGGTGATAGTTTTTCCATACGTCGAGTATTTGAGGTGAACTTGAACTCGTTATCAGAAAGATATTCTAGGAAGTATTTCCATAAGAGATGTAATTGTATTTTGTGTACTTGATTACTGATTTTAAAATAGTTAGTAATATTTTCTTCAATGATAGATGTAATTTGATTATATCTTCCATCATTAAATAATTTATAAAAATTCCAAGATTATCCGCCAACCCATTCACCTCTCAACTCACCGCTATAAATTGGACCAAAAGCTATATTATTTGTATTTTTTATATCAACTAAATGTTGTTTCTATGATGGATTAATTTCATGATATCATTTATTGTCTGTGATATAATACAAAATTTTAGGTTCAGATGGACGCGGTTTTTTACGCAGGTAAATTTTAGGCCATCCTAATATGGATTTGATCGAACAATTATATATATCCACGGCGTTCTCGGGGAAATTTATTTCGATCGCGGTTGACCACGATGGTTCATAAACTGATAACGCGATCTTAGATACTACTCACGTGATAAATTCTATCCTGCGTTGCATTAATTGCATCGTTGATATCCTCGATGTCATAACTTCCTTTGGAGAGATACACAGTTTGCCAATTGGGAGTGGCATCGGGTTTATCTTTATTCGAGAATATAAACGTGTTATTTGGTGGTTTCCCCGTGATATTTGGCCTGCTATAATATATTCGTAATTGAGTAAGCGCGATCTTGTTTACTGGAATCAGATTTGGAAAATCAATGATAAATGCCTAACTCTTTGATGTTCTTGATATAATCGTCGTTGCTACCGGTAATGTATTTTCGACTATCCGCTGAAGTAATTCTGTTGGCGTTGCCATCATTACAAATATTGTTTATCTAATTTTGGCATCGCGGCATCTTAAATGTTAACTATCGCGGAGAACTCATCATTGGATATTACCCTATCATCGAGGCTATTTATGAATGTACGGTTGACACGGAGGGTAATTTAACAGTATAATCATGTAGGTTACAATGACTACACGAAGATATTTTTTTGTGATAATCCCTAACACTCCTGTGATTTTTGCCGCGGATTAAATGCAAATTATGACGACTAAATGAGCGATCATTGTCACCGACGATAATAATACACCGGTTCCAGCGATCACACCTGAAACTGAATACACGAATATATCAATGTGGGTAATACGTCTTCGATATTTTTTCACCTTGGTTTGATACTCATCGAAAAGATTTTTTTAGTTTAGTTTGTAATTCGAGGCCTTGATCCTATCTATGCTACTGGATGGTACATTTTTAATTAATTTGTTTAGTTAAATCAACTACAAATTCTACGTACCATGTGATCGATGCTCGAGCTAATGTATCGTCGGTGGAAGTTATCGTAAATGTTTCAACATATCCTTTTTCCATTACCGCCGCTTATAATATTATTAACACCCGTAGATGACTATGATATATTATATTGTATCAGTGAAACTAAGGTTAATCTATAGATACCCTTGACTCCCGCGGTAATATTAATAATATTGTTTATAGTGTCCGAGCCAAGGATCCATATTGTATCGAATACACGTTATTGATACTTGTCTCATGAGGAATTTTACTTTTATCGAGTCTCTTAGCCATATGAGGAAAATTATCTTTGATAGCCGCATGAATTTTGTTAATCTCGTTGACGGATGTTTTAATATCAGTGAGTTTTATAGAGAGCATTACTGGTCTACCAAGAAAGTCGTCTACGGTGGCATCAACTTTTCTAATTTTTTTATACGAAGACCCGTAAACTGATTTACGTGAACATCATACTCGGATCGTAGCATTGTTAGTCTATCATCGGTGATTTTATATTCAATACTCAGCGTTGTCAATTTATCATCAATGGTTTTAATATCAATGATTTTAAACCGGGTCACCAGCGGAGTTCGAAAGAACCCATACATGATTTGTTCAACAATTTCAAAATGTGTTTGAAAACCTGCAAACTGATTTACATGAGAATCATACTCGTATCGTAGCGCTTTTAATGCATTCGTCGACTATATATAATCGTTGATCACCGATGTTAATTTATCCACGACGGTTGAGAAAAGAATACCAGGTTTAATTTTACCTGCTGAATCAAACAACACAATATCACCTTCTGTTACCCCGTTGAGTTTAACTAGAATGTCCGTCAGGAAAACATTACTCGTTTTTAATTTACCCTGTCTGTCTTGAAATATAACGATTTCATCTGGTAATACATCTACCAGGTTTAATGTATCTGATAACATATCTGATAACACCTATGGTTTTTACTCGTCAGAGAGATCTCCCCCAAATATCTACCATTATACATTTTAGATCTCTTTAAAAGGTTATCACTGATATATTCATGCACGATGTGATGAGGTGTTGCGATAAATTTTTAGATCGCGTCGAGAACGTTATTAACCTCTCGGCCACAAATTGGTGGATGGGTCATTGTCAGTGTTGGTAATGTTAAATACTAAATCGGAATCTTACAAGTTAATTCAAATATATATTTCAGAAAATCTTTAAATAGTGCTAACCCGTAAGAGTTGAAATAAATACACACCCCCGTGGGTCAATCGAGTACGCAACCCAATGAATTCCAGGTCCAGTGTTATTATTGAGATTATCAATACGTGTTTCAGGTTAGATGGTTGTTGTGGTAATTAATCTCTCATAAAAACACCTCTGACATTTCTTATAGGCTTTTTAAGCTTCGATTAAATCAGAATTTGACATCGAGATTATGAATAAATGCTTCTTGGGAGTCTCCATCCCACTCCGTATCGTGTGAAACGACAGCCTCAAATCTCAGACCTTTTTTCTTTTTTGAATTCCTTTCCAGTAGGTTTTCTCAATGCCATTCCAGCTGCGGTACCAACAACACCCAACGTTGCAGTTTTAGTGACAGCCTAAGCTGCGGCAGCAATCAACGCAGGAATTGCAGCTAACAATGGGAATAATCCACCTGATTTAATCTTATTTTTGAACGCGAACGGAGCTATTTCAAATTGGACAACAGTTTTTACTTTTAGTGCTTTTTTAAAATTTTTGAGTTGAGTTTTAGTCAACGATAGTTTATTTGGTCCACCGTTAGCAATCTGATTTCTCGTTAAAGTTATTTTTCACCACACGTAAAACTCGCGTTTTTGGATTGCATTTTCTTTACCTGGCCTTGAGTCAGAGCGACTTTAACATGATTGTATGACATTTTTATTTAATACAAGATTGATCTAATTGTCTACATGTTTTCTATCGGCGCCTCAATGACTCATTCTTCCACCAGCATCTTCTAGTAACATTGATTTGTCACTGAGAATGACAGCGATTGCTCTATAAGAATAACCACCAGAATGAGCGACACGAGCTCGGAAATGAACATTAAATACTCGGACTCAAGTTTTATAATTGCAACCGGGATCAATTTTATTATTATTGTTGTAATCGATGATTGTTATGATTTGTCTGAGAAATATGTTTGTGGGATTCACTCACCATGCTGCTGGTTTTAATCGAAAGAACCTGTCAGAAACAAATGAACACAGTACCTCTTTCTTCCCCATGGTAACAGAAGGTATTGTAAAGATAAGCATAGTTGAAGTATTATGATAGTTTCAACATTATTAGGAAAATATATTGCATACTACTTTATTACAGAATTCCCTTTGCAAACCAAATTTTATAAAATTAGTTTATTAGTTTTGCATCTATTTAGATCAGCTTAAATCTACACGACTTATACATAATTGAATGCTTGTATTGTCAGTGCCACAATTTATATGTATCCAATAGTAACCACTCTGACATAAATGGTGGTTTTATATATATATATATATATATATATATATATATATATATATATATATATATATATATATATATCCTTTCTAGTCCATTTAAATGAACACATTACAATATGGGCTGTAGTTCACTCAGTTATCAAATTACACGTACTTAAGCAGCATTGAATTGCTCCTGCAGGTTAACAAGTGCGGGAGCTTAAAAGTCAATTTCAGGTGTAGTTGCTATCAAAACAAAGCGTGAAGCCTGTAAAGTGTTATTCTGAATCCTTCCTGTACTGACATGTATAACTAATTGCATTTGTACTAAACAATGAAAGTTAAATCACTTTCTTTCTGTTCATAAACATTACTCCAAGCTTTAATTTCTTCTTGTTTGAAACAGATTAATCATGTTTGTCTGCAGACAGAAGCGCTAGGTTTGGAGTTTGCCTGTTCATTTCATTGATGACTATATGTTATGTAAAGTATCACTTGTGCTGAAGTTGAAGGTTTTCAATCGAACTAAGGCAACAACAGCGAACAATATATGTGGTGCATATAAACATATATATGTCTTAAAATTTTAAAGGGCAGTATTTGAAAATATTTAAAGAAAATATATTTATTTTTACATTTAGATATGAAAGTTTTTTCTGATCTGAAAGAATGATGTATATATAATAAAACAATGTTTATTTTGTCTGCTGTGTGTTATGTTATGATGCCTTTTTATTTCTCAAGAAAATAGACGTGGTTTCCCGATTGTAATTACACTGCTGTCAGTTTACTTACTCACTCGATCATTTCCTACCGGACTACTAATATAGCTAGCAAAATGAAATATAGCTGATTGTTGTATGCTTTAGATTAAACACGTCCAAGTGTTCCGAATTTTGGTTATTCACATGTAAGTCTTCCCCATGACTTCCACAAGCTTCATGTAAAACTTGTTTTCCTAGGATGGCTATTACCATGGCGTGAGAGTGAGAGAGAGAGAGAGAGAGAGAGAGAGAGAGAGAGAGAGAGGGCATTCGAACTCGAACCATTTAGCAAGTAACATCAAAAGTAGACATTAACAGCCTGTCTAAAAGGTCGAGAGATAATTCCTTGAGCTGGAGAGTGGGTTCTTCTCCAAGGTCAATATAAGGGCTTTCATAGTGTATAGCAGAGTTCTTCTGTGCAGTTTCTAGTTTGACGTGCCCCAATTGCGGCAACTGGAAGGTCGTGACAAGATTGCGCTGCCTGGAATATGACTGCAATTACTAATGGAATCGCAGTGTAAAGAGAGAGAAATCGGACATTATAAATTTTCTGCTGCAGAAAAAGAGAAGCTATCGTTGTATAGGCTGGACATCATTAATGCCTGACCAACGTTATAATAAATCATATCTGACCTTTACGCAAACAAAATTAGTATCAGCATCTTTAACTTAGAGACAGTTTGAATAGCTTATAGCTGGTGTGAAACTCATCATTATTATGTCTTGTGCGATGTTAGGATATGAGAAACTGTAATTATGTGTGGCTAAAACTCTGCACATCGTTTGAAATAGTCGAGACATACTGTTGGTTCCTTCCCGTTATCGGTTTTGTTTTCAATCTGGATAGGGATCAAAGTGCCTTTTCGACTGAGATCGCAAGAGGATCGTAAGCGGAATGAAATGTGTGTTGGATTGTTGGGCGACTGCGTTCGCAATAGGAAATTAAAGCCAACGTCTCGGAAAATGTGTTTCTTTTTTATTGTAGAAAGATAATATCTTGCTTAGAGAGTTTACATAGTGTTAGAATGAAATAGGATGTAGCTATATCTTTTTCTATGTAGTAATGTATCATTTATAACATCAACGTAAAGGAATCTCACAATTTGATGACCATGGACCTAGGTGGTAAGTTTGGTGGAACCCGTAGTTTTCAATATCAACCATTTCGTGTTCTGATTGTTACATTACAGTACCTTTGTCAGTTAGAACTTTTATTTCCACCAGATTTTTGAGGTCGCCTTTGCAATTAAGCGATGATAATGTCTGAGAATGAAATAGGATCTTGTAGTTGGATTTCCATGCAGCTCGAATTTTGACAGATGTTGAAGACTGCTGTTGAATTGTATATATCTGATGCAATTCAGCCACAGAATCACACAAGTGCAGCTGTAAATACTGATGGGTTCTACACAATTTACCAGGAGATGCATTATCTTTCATATGTATGGATGGAAAAAGCATACATTGTAATGTATAGACATGATTATCTTAATATATTTAATAACATATTCATTGCACCATAAGTGTAATATGTCAATGAATCTAGCAACACGTTGTAACCATTTCCATTCTATGCTGTTTAAAATGAAACATGAAGAGATCTAGGAATATTTAAATTTGATATGAAGAAGTAGTCACTGACAAACCTTTTAAAGTTTCCTCACAGAAATACATAGTTTTTTTTAAATACGATGCCTAACTTCCTGTATTAAATTCTCGTTTTTTTCTTCTTATACAAACACTTGCTGTGTATTGTACCCTTCCTTCTTCTGACGTCTTGGTTTCACTTAGTCGCATCTGAAATCGGTGGGTGTATTCACTGATCAATCACAAAATATTATTTTCATATTTTGTACGAGGAACTGTTGATATTACAGCTGTGCAGGATGATGAGATTAGTAGATAATACAATTAAAATAAATAATTGGGGCTCATGGCGGAGCCTATGAAGGTTGATGGATTAACGATGCTTTTTGTCAGACTTGTTTGGACGTTTTTCAGAACAAGGACGGGCAATCGGTACTTAAAACTTGCAAGAAAGCAGATCTTTTAATGATGGAAAATTCTTTTGAGGCAGAGAAGTTACAAATCATTGATGAAGGCGAAGAGTGAATAGAAATAAGTTTGCCGCCGATAGTGAGAGAGCGCTTTCTAAAATATGTCCTTAAACATCCTCGCAATATGAAGAATACTTTAAAATAAACGGCCGCGGTCATATGATCAAACCAGCAATTATAAAGTTCTCTTTCAAGAAACTCTGAAAATGACAATGAAACATCTCAAAGATAAAATTAAATGTTTTCGAGAAAAGAATATCTCAAACATTATTTTCATGGGTGGATTAGGGAGACAACAACAAAAGATCTAGACAAAAAGGTCTTCCTCGTTCAGAAATTTAAAAAAAAAATACCGACGTAATTTTAAAAAGTGGTTACAGATATGAGCCTAACGATAACTGGATGTAACACCTCATAATGGTAGTCATAGTGTGTTATGACTTTAACATTCATTAAATTTGATAATAATGCTACTGTAGCATAGGGGAGGTAATCCAATTTTCCAGTTACAGTCGTCCTCACGGGAGTTATTACTGGCTATTGCAATGCGTTAAAAATGGTCTCTTTCTTATCAACTATGACAGCGTGGCAAACATGTAACTTAATCTGCTATCCTATCACCCTACATAATTACCAATTTTATGTATATATCAGGTAGTTTTCTGCAGTTGGTATTCATTAATTTCGAACCCTTGGACTACAAAATTCGGTAAAGGGAGATATGGCTTTGATTCGAAATTGGGCATTACAGTATGTACACGAATCTTGGAGCATGTGTTAGTCTATAATGATTGATACAATATTCATAACAGTGCAAAACATAGGTAAATAAAATAATTATGTCACACCGTGATATATGGATAGGGCTTAAACAATATATATGAAGCCTTGCTGTATTGATCGAGTTTATGTTTGCTGATATTTATCGTCATTGTACTTCAGCTTTGTGTTAAAGATTTAACAAAAATTAAAAACAAAATTGTGGCTTGTCCTAAAAAAGATGAATTCGAATTGTAAACGCGTATAAAATCATTGTATTGATGTGATGCGGAGAGACGATCATGAATCATGGAACTCATCCTGCATATGTCTGGATGAATTGCTTTCCAAATATTTAATTGTTGCATTGGTAATGCATGTATTATATAATTATATAATTTACCAGCATGCCCAAATCATATGCAATCATCATACTACAAGTTGAATTAAAATAGGCCCAGAACAATTTGCAGTTGAATAGACCCAGACACTAACTGTAACCCGGCATGCTAGAGTCCCTTTGCAAACCAAGATGAACATACCGTCCAGATCCCATAAGTGAGACAGGAACAGACATGGTTACCAAATGATTACTAATTCTAACGTAACCACCTGCGTTTTTGGCTATTCATTCTGAGAGCCTTACACACATAATCAAAATCCCATCTGGTACAAAATGTAAGGTGGTTCAATCCGGTTACACAAGTATACCTGTTTTACCAAATCATTCATAACCCTTGATGCACACTACGTAGAGAGGTGTTCAGACTTGTACAAGACTGAAATAGTTAATATTATGTTTTGTAAACAATATTGCGTTTACTAGCAATATTACACAATCGTATATCGAATGCATAAACCATGCCCCTCGGTTGATCTGCATTCACTATTAATTCCTGTCAGCTTAAACAAATATTATATTGAACTGACATACAAGAAAGCACCAAAGTCTTTTCTTAGACTTACAAGGACATTGGGCTCTGAGTGTTACAGCCTATCATCCACATGTTTCTTTATTACACTAATTGCAAGAGATACCAAAATACTCTCTAAGAAATGTTATTCTGCTAAAATAATTTTACTGCAGTCACATATATCTTTTGATGGACTTGTACATTGGTCAAAAAATTTGCTCTCGAACTAAGATTTCTTTGCGATATACCAAGCTGCAACCTTTAAGTGATATTCCCTGACTTTTGATATATTGATACTGAAACAACCAGCATGGTTCTTTCTCATTCAGTGTGTAAGCCAACCAATAAACATTGTTGGATGTACATGTTTAATAAATGAGAATGATAGTTATGTTTAACATTTTGATCCAAAAACCGTTACTCTTCCTCTATGCATTATGTGTATTTCAGTTCCAATCATTTGGCCGAAAGCTGTTGCTGTTGTTGTGTTGTGTTTAGCACCATTTTCAGCACACAATTGACTATTGATGGCAACAGTATTATTGATGGAGAAAGAACCCGGTAAGTATCATAGACCCACGGGAATCTACTATTAAGCTTTCATACAATCCCAGATTGGTCGAGCCCAAGATTCTAACGCAAGCGGACTGAGGTGGTAAATGGCCGCGTATTTGACCACCCTTTCATTCCAACCTCTCCTAACGATTGAGGCGTAGATGGAGCCAATGTGAAGTAGTTGTTTAAATATGTATGGGGACATGAGTGGATTAACATTACGCTGTAGGTTTACATTGTGGTTCACTCTGGTAACAAGTGGAATTTAACATAGGCCTTGTAACAGAATTGTTACCGAGTGGGTGGTGGATCAAATGAACAACTCAAACACAATATGTGAAAGATGATGTAAATTTATGAAATAAACTATTAATGAAAAAAAAATATTATAATGTATCAACACAATAACTCATGCGTTCAACCCACAATCACACTTAAACAAAATATTAGTTCAAAATGAACACAGATCCAAGGAACCTCCTGGACTGCACAAATGTTTCAAATAAAAAGGGAACCTTTACAAAATAATTATATTATCGCACGCATGAATTGCGATAACCTCAAATCATTATTACACGTAAGAGTTGCGATAACAAGTACAAACATCTATATGTATTAAGTCAAGTTTCTAACTGTTCTTGAGATTCATGTAATTCCTTGGAATACTACCGAGATTCAAAGTAACTCCGTGTAAATATATCAATGCGTTCAATTGTAACCACAATTGAAACACATACATGCGTCTCGACCCTGTAAAACCGTACGATTCACCAACTGCAGAATCACCGCACAGCTTCTCCGAATATCTAGGGTTGACCCAAAACTTTCCTCGATCGCTTGCCCTTCACGGATCCAATACAGTTATACGTCAAACTAAAGCAGAGACAGTATGCAGCATCTATTGGAATCACCGGTCCCAAACACTTAGATGCTACCCCGGACGTTTACACCTCTAGACAGCTCCGGACACTCGGACATTTAGACTTCTAGATAGTTCCGGATATTTACACATCACGACAGATATCCTCGGACATCATGACCTCCTGTTCACGCCAGATTTAAACGAAGACGGACAGACAGTCTGACAGACAGACAGTCAGACACCTCAATTTGATCGCACAAACAAATGGCACAATTAAACAGCACAATCACGGCACAATCACGGCATAATCAACTACAATAAAGAAACCAAACTAATAATAGTTGTTTCTAAAACAATCTAAAATTTAAATTACGCTATTGCATTTAAAGTCTAATAGTGACTTGTAATTCCAAATAGTCAACGGTTTAAATCTGCACTGTAATAAAGGCATCATTACATGAAATGATAAACTGAATACAATTCACTTTAAATAAAACAAAATATAAATTTAACACTCACCCCTTTGGCTGGAAAAAGAAAATGACGAGCTATCTCTCCTTTGACAAGATACGTTTGACTCGTAATCTTTTTAGAAATTTTCTGCCTTTTATGTCCCAAAATAGGTGAGCAGAATTCAGGGCAAAATTCCTGTGCACCCCGTGATTATAATGTTCCTGACTTCTAGTTATTTCCCACCAGGTACATGTAAGTCGCTAGACGTCGCTTACCTTGAAAAACACTTATTCACCCCAGGTAACGCATGTACGACGAAACAAAAAAAAATGGTGAAATTGGTTTGTATGCAAAAATAAATAAATTCAAAATTTTCGACTAATTCTGTGACAGGCCAGATGTTTCTCCCAGAATGTTTTTGGAATTGAGGTTACATGGGCCAGTCAGGCGACAAGGGAAAATCTAATGTTAAAATCTGTATCTACAATCATGCACTAATCACTTCAGTACAACACACACTCGTTCTATCCATCAACCGCTAGTTTGATAACAACCCAGTACACTTCGTATACTGCAGCTGTTTTTGACTAAAATCTAAACACTCACCCTACAATCATGTATCAGCTCTGATAGTACAGATCTTCACGATAGCAACGGCAAATATGCATAGGTGTGTGAAATAACTACTATATTGACGATATGAAAAAAACATAAATGAGATCAAGTTTAAATACACCATTTGTATATAACTCCTTTGGATCAGAAGATCATCTAAATTTATAGAGCAAAACATTTCGATAAGTTTTATGAAAGGAAAATATTAATCTGTCACAAGTCTTTAGCAAACGTAGTTACCTTTAAGAGGAAGCTCACTGAATTATCTATATAAATAGTATACAATGTACGTCATTGAATCACATTTTGTATGTCTCGTAATCTTTGCGAAAACATATTTTTAAGACAGCTATATTCAAAACTAAATCAAAAGCAATAAATGTTTCAATTTCTTGGGACACAACAAATAGGCAAAAAGAATAGTGGAGACAAACTTTTCCAGGACATAATGTTAAAAAGTTAATTGGAAATAAAAGTTAATCTAGAAAATGTTCCGGTTCTTACTCGCTCATTTCTTGCTGAGTTTTAATCATTTTCAATATTCAATTGAAAACGGTAGAAACACTGAAGGCATAACATGAGAGAGAATTTAGTTTCCTTCTTTCATATCTACTTCATCTATACAAAGACAAGTGCTACTGTTAATTTAAATGATTTCAAATGCCAATGCCATCTGATCATTGAAAAGTGAAAAAGATACCATCAATGAAAATTCATTAAATATCAGTAAGTGCGTTTTGGTAAGAGGTTCATTAGTGTATGTCAAACTCTCCTATTAATAGAGTCCCAAGACAGTTAGAAAAATGGAAAACATGTTCATTTGATAATATACAATGCAATGGTCAAGTATATATATAAATATATATATATATATATATATATATATATATATATATATATATATATATATATATATATTGTCCGTAGCATTTCAGTTTTTTTTAATATTTATGGCCCCTCATCGAGAGGTAGAGACCCTATATTAATAAACGTTTATCCTCGTCTGTCCCTCTGTCCATTTCTTCACAGTTCGTGGAACTCTAAAAAGTTCCGAGACCCATACAGATACCTAGATTGCTTTGTATTTGACCGAACATTGTATGAGTCCACGAAATGCAATAACACCAGATATGGAGCAGGTCTCCTTGTTGACACGAGTAGGCAAGTGTTTTCAAATCAATCATTCCCTTCTAATATATACTAGGTAGGTATGTGTACAGATTTGATCCAGTTGAGTTCCATGATCCATAGTCGTCTCCGCGGATCACATCAATACGATGATTTGATTCATTTCCATTCATGTTACCCTTTTCCAAGAGCTGCCGCATAGTAGTTGTAATACGATGATAAACAATTTATATATGCTTACAATTGTATATGGGAAGGCCAATAATAATTGTATCAATGCGACTAGAGTTAATACAAAATGTGTAGGTACTATTCATATATCATTAGATGAGAAAACTATTTACAATATTTATATTGTCCCAATTGCTATGAAAACGCTATCCGAACTATATACTACTTGTTTCGAACATCGTACATGTATCTATAATTATTGAGAGGTTACTCCATGCTCCAATAATCTCTTGATATTGTGAGAGTTGGTCAATATATTCTATATGGACCAATTCCGGATGAAAGCCATATTCTCCATTTTCCTGGATTTTGTGAGGCAAGTGTCTGAAAGCAATGAGAGCCAACAGCAGAAAATAACCTGATATTCGTACAGTTGTTAATTATATCGGGTGGTTGGATGTGAAAATTGATTACTTATCTTTCACGCTGGATTCGTTAACCAGAAATGGACCATGGTCATATTAAATGCAGGAAATCGAGTACAACAACTCCTGTATGACTTTAACCTGAAAATTGAATTGTCTCCCTTTTATTATAGTAGACCTAATAATACATTTAATGAATGTTCATAATTATGACTACTATGTGTTAAACGAATTATCACTGAGCTGATAATTTTATTTATTGCAAAGAACTATGCCATTATTTCTTATATAATTCGGAACTGCTAAACGTACCTGTGAACTCATGACTATTATCATATCTTAGACAATGGTAGATGTTAGGTTACGTCTAAGAAGAAACTTAATACTATGTTGTATTGTATAATCAGAATCAGCTTGTAACATGGACGGACTAAACATGATTCTAATCAGGCTCATGGGAATGTAATTGATGCTTAGGACTTAATGGAAGACCACGCATATAATAGGTACATGTGCTAAAAACAAAATACATTAAATTAAACAAAAAAGACAACTTTTGGTATAACATAGAGCATGCAAAGTATCATATTTCAAACATTTGTAAAAGTTAGGTAATATATCAGAAGAAACTTGATACTATGTTGTATTTACATAGTCTGAATCAGCCGTTAATATTTTCGGAATAATCCGCGTCCTAATCAACTTAATTAAAATCTAATTGATGCTTACGAACTAATTGGAAATCACGCATTTAGGATCTTGTGCTTAAAACCAATTCCTAATTATTTTCTTATATTATGTGGTAATAGTTTGACGTCCATCGGTAGCGGGTGTATAGTCGACTGTCAAAATTGTGGTTTTATGTAATAATTAGTAATATTATTTCTAACAAATAAAAGTGTCTGTTTTGTATACATATATTACAACTAACATAATCAGGAATCTCCGATTTTAGGTTCCTCACTTCATTGCATAATAATTTATTCACTCTAAGCACTAAAATATATTTAAATATTAGAATCACATCAACTATTGTCTCATTTGATTATACTACCAAATATCTCACTGTCAAAATTATGGTTTGATTTATTAATCAGTAATTGTATTTCTCACACAAAGTGAATGTTTTCTATAGATGTTTAAAACTAACAGGAATACAATCGTATGTTATTTTACTACTAAGTAGTGTATATCAAATTTGAAGCCTTGATAATTGTTGTACAACACTACTTCATTATTTTGTGTATAATTATGAAAAGGCTCAACGTTCCTGCGAGGTAATGAAGAATATCATATTTCAAATAATTCTAAATGTTTGGTAACATCTCAGAACAAATTTAATACTATGTTGTATTCACAATGTCCAAATCAGCTGACAATGTGGTTTGAATAATAATTGTGATAATAAGCCGAATGTGAATCTAAGTGATGCTTACGACTGATTGAAAATCACGCATATAGAAGCATGTGTTCGAAACAAGCTTTTAATTATTTACTCATATTATTTGGTAATTGCTTGACGTCCATCGGTATTGTGTTTATATGTGACTTTCAAAATTGCGGTTTGAAGCATTAATCAGTACATGTATTTCTCACACATAAAAGTGTTTGTTGTATATACTATCTTAAAATTAACACAATCACGACACTGATGCCCTCACTTTACTGTATCAATAATGTGATCACTGAAAGCGCTAAATATATTTATAATTCAGAATCACATCAAATATTATCTCTTTTGATTATACTACCAAGTATTGATATATCACAGTAAAAAAAAAACAAAAAAAAAAAACAAGACAAACAACTGTTGGTTGATCCCTAAAATGCGAATTAAACTAGTTGAATTAAATGATGAAATTATAATACACATTTCAATTCACTATACCTTAAAGATGCATGCTTCTACTGGTAAACCACCACGTAGATAACTACCTGATAGCCGTACACAATCAATAACTATGGCTTTTTTATGGGAGAATTTTTTTACACATCTGCCAGAAGGCAGAGTGCAGCAACTCTTGTTTGGTATATATTAACTGGAAAAGTGGATTATCTCCCATCAACTGCAGTTAACGTTAATGCCTTTCATGATGGTTATAAAGACAACACACTTTGATTATATGATGTGCTAAATCCAGCTATCGTTGAGCTAATAATTGTAATTATTGTACAATACTACGTCATTATTTCATATACAACTCTGAATAGTTCAAGGTTCCTGTGAATTAATGTTAAAAATCATATTTCAAACAATTGTAAGTGTATGTAACATCTCAGAAGCAACTTAATACTATGTTGTTTTCACATAGTCCGAATCAGCTGACAATGTGGTCGGAATAATATTTGTCCTAATCAGCCGAATGTGAATCTAAGTGATGCTTACGAACTGACTGAAAATCACGCATATAGAAGCATGTGCTCGAAAAAAAGGCTTTGATTATTTACTCATATTAATTGCTAATTGTTTGACGTTCTTCGGTATCGTATTTATATGTGACTGACAACTGCGGTTTGAAGCTATAGTCAGTCAATGTATTTCTCACGCATACAATCGTTTGTTGTGTATATTATATATATATATATATATATATATATATATATATATATATATATATATATATATATATATATATATCTTGAAAGTAACTCAATCACGAAACTCTGATATCGTCACGCTATGGCATAAGAAAGGTAATCACTGTAAGCGCTAAATATATTTATAATTCAGAATCACATAAAATATTATCTCATTTGATTATACTACCAAAGAGTAAATAGTAAAGTGAAAGAATTATGTGGAGTTGCTTAATAAGAAAATTATGTTTTATGACTATCATGATGCAGTTGTTAACGAGAAATTGATCAGTCATATTTTATGCAGGAAAATAGAGTGCAGCAACTCTTGTTATGTAGACTCTAACTGGAAAATTGGATTACCTCCCATTAACTGCATAATGGTCAAAAAGACAACAGACTTTAGCTAATAATTGTAATTATTGTACAGCACTACGTCATTATTTCATATACAATTCTAATACGCTCAACATTTCTGTCAATAAAAAAAAATATATTTTGAAACAATTTTAAATTTTAGGTAACATTTCAAAAGAAACTTAATACTGTGTTGTTTTCTTATGGTCTGAGTCAACCGGTAATATGAACGAATAATCCGTGTCCTAATCAGTCTACTTTAAATCGAATTTGTAATTACGAAATAACTGAAATTAAGGCATTTAGGAGCATGTGATCAACACAAACTCCGGATTATTTTGCTGATTTTGTAGTGTGATTAAATTGTGCTAGGTATGTAATTAACATAAATTGTAATGTTTGCAAATAATTTTTCCATATATATATATATATATATATATATATATATATATATATATATATATGTATATATATAACTTTGTAATAAACATCCAGCGTCTTAGATTCCTTACTTTATTGGATTAAAGACGTATACATGTAACTGAACAATACAATTAATTCATTTGATGAAATTAGTGCTCGAAATAGTCACATTAGAGGTAATAAAAGCAGTCATCAAAATACTTTGAGTTCATTGAATGATATTTTGGATTTGTAATAGCTATCACGGAAACTGTTTATTGACAGTCGGACTTTATGATTTATAGCTTGAAATGAAATACGGTGAAATCATTTCAATACATATATGTTAGATCTATTGCTGTCGCATCAGATGTTGGTATTTAGTTCACCATACAGTATATATATATATATATATATATATATATATATATATATATATATATATATATATATATATATATATATATATATATATATATATATATTGGAGAGTTTGGCACAGGAGCTTAATATTATTCCTTAAGCTCAGGCCTGCTGCAAAGACTATCCACTATTAATTTAAGATTAGTGCTATCTTAATGACAAATCGAGGTCATCAATGAATGGTTCACTATGACTTTTCTACAAAATATGAAGCATGAAAATAAATCATATATATTTTTCATTACATTTTTTCAAAGGGTAGGTAAAACGTGGTCAGTAAAAATGATTCCACTTTTCCTCTCCAGATTAGATGGAAACTAAAATATTAGCAATTAAGAAAACACACAATTAGCATTCTTTACGATATAGACAAAATGGAAGATGTTTACATTATATTTGATTTCATAACTTTTGTAGGGATTTAATGATATGCTGGCGCAGCATTAATTTTCTACGCAAAACATCTGCTCGTGTTCTACGTGCAGCTACGGGAATTTGCTCCTGAAGAAAAAGAAGAAGAACTACCATTTAAATTTGATGAAAGCTAAGATCGTACAATATAATATGTTTTATTTATGCTTATTCTGCCACCAGTATGTATGTATGTATGTATGTATGTATGTATGTATGTATGTATGTATGTATGTATGTATGTATGTATGTATGTATGTATGTATGTATGTATGTATGTATTGTTACGTATACTTGATTTAAATAATTTTTTTAAATTTTAATTGTTTGTTTGTCAGATTCAAATTTGAGATTTTAAGTTTAAGATTGAGAGATATTTTTTTAGAAAGTGAGATGACCTGTACAATAAGAATAAACACCATGTGTTGACCACATTTCTGACCTGGCTTCAGAGTTGTAAACAAGCTTTTTAAAGGATTGGTTGATTCCAAGGGCATTATGGAGCTTTGTTATAAACATCTGTCGATTTTTAGTTGGGTCATACGGTGTGTACGCGATTTTTTGAACGTAAATTTGTTCTAAAAGATTACAGAAGATCATGTGACCCCCTTCCTTGTTTACGTTAAAACAAGTATATAAATGATGTGTTAGTGGGAACTATTAAGTAGAAGTTGGGCTGCTAGAATATTAAGTTGTAATATTTTGAGTTTTTTTAAATTACTGGAAATTATTTCAATTCAGTTTGTATGTATGTTGGGATGTAGGTATCAACATAATACTTATGAAAATCCTTTTTGTCAGTAATAAACAGTTTGATTTTGTATTTTGCATTGAATAATTTCCGCATGTTTTCTGTTTGCTAACTTGATGGTGTTTCTTTGTTGTAATCATATGATTATTTAGGTCCAATGTCGGAAAGGGCTTAGAACTTATAAAGATTAGGTGCTACGCAAAGTTTTCATTATTATTATTATTATTATTATTATTATTATTATTATTACTTGTAATTTTGTGCGTTTAGCTCATATCTAAATGGTACTTCAACTTTCACAAACTGACATCAATTAAACATGCAAATATGTTTACTTCAAATAATACGTTTCAATCTTGATTAGATAAATAAAAACCTAGTGTTGCGTTTGTGTGTCTTTGAAGACACAGCACAAAAACAGCCTTTTACAGTCGAGCCACTTTTAAAGATCAAGGACACAATACATGAATTTGATCCGAGTTAGGTATGATTCGACCACCGCCCGCACGTTCGGTTGTAAGTCAAGTAGGATGAAAAAGGAAGCGAGACGGAAACAACATCTGTCAAACTTTTTGGATTATCAGTCACAAAGCAAATTTCTTTCAACACGATTACAATATTCAAATTTGTCTTGATCGAAGTAGTAGAGGGGGTCAACAGACCACTTATATATTAGCCTCCATTTGCAAAAAAACGAGCTTCCTATCATGTAAAAAAAGATAATTTTTCACATATAAAAAAAATTATTGTCACGGAAACAACCAACTAATTATCCCGGGTTGATGTCTCCGTGTCGTCCCGAACTAGTCGGTTGCTAGATTTTAACAAATTATGTTATCATGCTCGACCCGGTACCTCGTTCGCGAATGATAAAACTTTATGGTTAGAAATCCATGAGGGGTAGTTTGAGCGTGGTTAAAGAAATTTCTAAATATGTTTGTATCTATTTCACCGCTACATCAGGTTTGATGACTATTTCTTAACGTGTGAGCATCAACTCCATCAAACAAAGCTAGAAAATTACAATTGTCTCTGTTCACTTTAGGGATTTGCGTATACCACTGGGTAACATAAATCACATCGATGTTTTTGTGCCGACCGCGTGAAAATATCCTGGCAGGATTTGCTTGTTTATCCAACATCACATCATCGTACACAACTAAATTATTAATAGATCCATCAAGATCGTTAACACTCGGAACTTCATTGATATTAGTGATACATTCAACAATATCTTCGTCGTTTATCATCTTCGCGTAATCGTTAAAATCATTTAGCACCTGATAACATAGTTGATCATCTACGGATGGTGCAACTTAATATAATTGCTCCCATTTCATCTATTTCATTATCAGATTCAGTAACAATTGTGTCTTATTACTTCCTAATCGACCAATGATATTCATTCTAATATAATTTGGTAACACTGCATGATGTTTAACAGGTTTTTGTTTTCTTAACGCGTAAATGTCATGTATATTCATATTATATAAATGAATACGTAAATATGGATTTATATTGTGTGAAATGTAGGACTCGTACGCCAACGAGTAACACATCTCCCGTTACGACACAAAATAATAAAAAAGCCCTCACCTCAGCTGAAATAGCGTCTGCGTTTATACGAATTTATCAACGAGGACCTCTGCAATGGCCAAATCTATAATGTCGCCATTAGAGGAGGACATACTGCAGTACACCAAAATCAGGCAATTGTTGAGCGATTTAATCGAACACTTGCAGATCCATTATTTTGATATCAATGTGCGAGATAATTTATCGAAGACAAGCGATCACGCGAATGGGTTGCAAGATTGCCAAGTGTGATAACAGGGTTGAATAATCAATATGAAACCTGTAAATGCGATCACAAAAAAACCCTTTAAATGTAAAACGGTGTGATGTTTCAACACAGCCAGTATGAGGTAATGTCATTGTGAGATATTTATATGAACCTGATGAACTTGAAGGTGGTAGAAAACATCAATTGATCCTATCTAGAGTATAACCGCGATTAATATATCTAGCGTGATCAGAAGTGCTCCTCATCTTGGATTTACACGTGAACAACTACAAGTTATTCCCGATGGTACTCAATTACCTTTTCAGTCTACGGTAAATTTTGGATCTTTACCCGACTACGACCATAGCAGTGTACCATTTCAACTCGCGCAGTAGTAATATTGTTGTTGTGTTAATTTCATAATAAATTCAACATCGAGATCAAATTTTCCTCTGTTTATAGCCGGATAGCTTTTTCTTATCGTGATTTCGTTGACTATATTAATAATATCATCGTGGAAGGTTTCAACAACTCCTCGAAGTTGATGTATTCTTCTGAATCGAGACACCACCGGAAAAAGCTAAATTTGACCACTCGATGTAATCATCAATGAACGAAATGGTCAACCCGTGAGATGAATGAATCGTCATTGCGTACCCTAACCTCCATGGAGATTTTTCAGCGTTTTTTGCCTCTTTCACTACAGCGATGTCAACTAGTACAATATCATTCAATATGAGATTTTTTTTTCGGTTTTCCTCGGAATATCAACATCATTGTTCAGTAGTCGTGTATCAATCGATTTGTAACATAAATGAAAGTGGACATAAAACAATTTTATCTGAAGTATATATCTGACTTTCTTTCTAGTCGCGATTATCAAATCGGTTGGTCTCCACGTTTCCCAAAAATCATTGACGGAAGTTTCCGATATCGTTTATCGCGTTTGTTCACACTGGGTGTTATTTGATTGTAACCTTATTGATTCACTTAATTCTGGAATTAGTGTGATCGGTACCAATTTTTTTGTAATAATCTACAATCCTTTTTAACCACTCGTGAGGAGGTAATCTGGTAAACAGTGGTGGTTGACAGTTATCACCGCACATTATCACAGCTGTGTCGTTTTTGAGTAGCCAATTCAAAAATATTTTTAATATTGTTAGCGATACGGAACATATTTTATCCCATATGAATATCCCCGAATATATTTTGTTCGCATATATCAGGAGTCAACACTTTGTCTTTTCATTAGAAAAAGCTGTGATAAGTACAAGAATGTACTCCTCGGCTTTTCATTTCCCTGGGAAGTTAATGTGCAGGTGTTAACATAGTCATATCAGAACTCTTTCCGAATAATTGGATAACACGAACTGTCTTACGACATCCTGGTACGTTCAAGTAAACGGCTTTTTGTCTGGGTACTGGTCCGTAAACAGGTGGTGACAACTACAATTCTGATATTGTTTCTCAGTGATAATTATGTTTGATGGCAGCATCTGCTGATTCGCAATATTCGTGTAATGTTTCTTGTTTTGTTCTCCAAGATCCCCATTCACCAACAGTAAACGCTTCGACGGATTAAAGAATAAAGATAAGATAAAGAATCTGTCGCAACTCAGGCCGTGATATTTCAACATTTATTTATCATCGAAAATAAATTTATTGAAATCTAAATTAACACCTAAGATCTTATATAAGTGTATTGTGGTGATTCTCCGTCAAAGTATTCAGTGGTAGTACCAATGTTTTATCCTTTTGACAAATATGCATTTGTCGAGACCTAAATTTATTGTTTTGTCTGTATCAGCGATTATAAAATCACGTTCAAGATCATCTAAAATTAATCGTGTACAACGCCGTTTGTGATTGAACGCTCCACCTTGAGTAAATTTACCGATTATTCTTCTTCCCAGATCCTTCGTAAAATTTTCTTCTATAAGATTTGCTAATCGTGTATCATCATCATCTCCAATAAGTATATTAGGTGTCCATTGCCAAACAGAAGTTTGTTTTCGATACGATATAATCAATCGTTGATAATCAACAATATCAACATCGCACAATCAAACATAAACCGTAATAATAATATCGTTGTCTATTTCGTCGTTGATAAATGTTTACCAAACCAGCCATAACAGTTTGGATGAAGGTTTTCAGCGAGTTTAAACAATATCACACGAGCAAATACCGTCAAGTCAAAATCTGGTAAAAGTCCGTTTACTGCAACTCAAGTTATTTAGTGAAAAGGATGACAAAACCGCACAAGATATTTATTACACTCACCATATCAGAAGAAACTTTCCATGTAACATGCAAATGTATCAACGGAAATAACACCATCGCTGTTATATTTAGTATTCCACAGTCCGCCGTGTCCATGTTTGACGCAACTCAAATGTACATCCGAGAGAAATTCAAATCAGATTGGTGCTCATACATTCTTTTTTGGAGCAAAATGAGCGGCGATAGATGGAAAGGTAAAACAGTTATTTAGTAACTCTGTTGTATCACTTGAATATCTCATCGCCAGTGTATTCATATCCGTATGAACTGATTCTATTCGGTATAATTCCCCGTTAGGCATTACAATTTGATATCTTCGGAACTTTTAAATAACCACACTGATACAGGATTGGTATTACTTTAACGGGTGAATGTAATCAAACATATCACCAGAGTAATATTTTACCACGCGATCTCGCGGGAATATCTTCGTGGAGTTGGTCCACGCATGCGAATTATGATCGATGATTTCAATCGGAGCACCTCTTGATCTATAGTTTGATTCTTACAATACTTCTCTGTGATCGCTTCTAATGTTATCGGAAATTTTAATATGTTTCTAATACAGCAACATCCTTTCTATAAGGTCCAGTTATCTTAACCGATTCCGCCCATTTTTTTATTTTGAAACGTCGCAGATTGGTTAAACCATTTACGTGTTTCACATTCTTGAAATGTTCGATAACTCGTTCAGCTACACAATTCAACGATGAAAAATTTCGTCGGGGCAAAGTTTATTAATATCAAGAGTTTCTATGAGAAAGAATCCGTAAAAAAACGACTAGTTAACGGATATGCTCGTTAATAATATACTTGATCAATTCCGGTTAACATTTCAGGTTTTGTGTTATCATCCATCATCACTTGCTTACGTTGTGTTGTTATTACGCAGTCACGATTATTATAAACCTTCCACTACCATTTTGAAATTTACTGAATTTCACCTTAATAAAATATCTTCGTGATTGGCGATTTATCCGGGATAATGTTACTGAAGCTCGGCTATTATCGAGTTTAGTTTAATATGTCGACCACACGTATTTAGCTCCATCTCTGAGAAATTCATATTCTGCTTGTTTGATACCGTGTTTGATTTTTTATTTCCATATCCGCGGTCGTATTGTATAATCAAGGTCAAATAACCTCCCCGGACGATACGGTGTTATGTCAGTAATCTTAAATATTTTCCCCAGATATCCTATATACAAATATATTTTCAATTAAATTTATCAAACCATATTAGTATAGCAATGGCACAAAATTATTGCAAATGGATATTGAATGGAATAGCGGGAGTATGTTCAAACAAATGTGTAAGGGAATACTGTGCGGGTCATTATCAACGTATCAAACGCGGATCGCAAGGTCTTATTACTTGCATCAGATGTGGAAACGGTATACAAGGTGAAACAAAATTATGCGATGATTGTGGCGGCAAATGATTTTCAAAATTGGTTAGACATTACGCGAAGAAATATAAGGTTATATTTGATGAAAATGACTATATTACAGGAGCAGCAGAGGGGACGAATCGGATAACTTTGTAGAAGCGTCAATTTGGCAAACTAACGCTTCCTCGTAAATGCTTTATAGAAGCGTCTATTTGGCAAACCGAGGCTACCTCATAAATGTTTTATAGGCAAAAAAGAAAAGAAGCCATGGTCGTTGCCGCACCCCCTCTGCTGCTATGGATTTAATAATCCTTGAAATTGCTAGCAATTTTTATCGTAAACGGTTTCAATCGAATATTTGATCAAGTCCGATACGATATCTTGGTCTTGGGTCATGTAAATGTATCGTTACAAATCCATGTGGAATTGACTGAGCGCGACTTAAGAAATTTCTAAAGGGATTATAATCCATATCACCGCCGTACCTAGTTTGCCAAATATTTAGTAGCGTATGTGTATCAACTCCATTGAATACAGCAAGAATAGTACAGTTATCTCTGATAACTTTTGATATTTGAGTGTATCGTTAAGTGACATATATCACGTCAGTGTTTTTATGTCTGCCTCTGGAAAATATCTTATCAGGATGTTTTTAATTATCTGACATCACATCATCATATACGACTAAATTGTTAATACTTCCATCAATATCATCAATGATCGATGCTTCCTCGATATCGGTTATAAATTCATTAATACCCTCGCCGGTGATTTCTGTTCCTTTTTCTTCGTAGCATCGCTGATCATCTACACTAGGAGCAATCAAATAAAAATTATCCCATTTCATCCATCTCGTGATCAAATTAAGTAGCAGTTGTGTCTTGCCACTCCCAGATGGTCCGATTATAATCATACGAATAGAATTTGGTAGTGCTGCATGATGCTTAACTGATTCTCGTGTTTTTGTTTATGGATCTATATTGAATGAAATGTAAAAAACGTACTGGCACAGATGATTAGAAATGGCAGATCAGCACTTACTGGTAAGTGTGAACAATGTAGTACAAATAAATTTAGGTTTGTTTCACTTGATAAAATCAAGGATTTAAAAACAAAACCGAGGAGGTGATATTGCAGCCAAATTAGTAAAACTCCCAGGAACACCATGGACAAAATATCCGGGAGAAAAACACCTTCCAGGACATAGTTATTGTGGACCCGGGAATTCTATCACTGATAAATCCTTCAAAGAAAAATTGGCTACATGGTTGATAAAATCGGCGATGAATGGTAAATTAATAATAGGTGCTGGTAATTAATAACAACATGGAATCTATTTATTATTCTCTAAGAGGATACTGGAGGGGTAAATCAGCAATTGGTAAACTCGCTAGCGCCGCAAAAGTGAAAAATACCACTGCAGCGGATTGGTTATCCAAACAGGCTATATGGCAAATTTATCTACCACCGCCTAAACAAATTAATTTCTCGCATTTTGATGTCAGCGTCCCTAATGAAGTTCATGAAGCTGATATATTATTTCTTCCACATCATGGTGTGTACAAGAACGCGTTAACCGTAGTTGATGTTGCGAGTAGATACAAACAAGCAGAACCGTTAAAAACAAAATCATCGACTGAAGTTTCTTCTGCATTTGGAAGAATTTATCGAAGGGGTTCTCTGCGTTGGCCAAATCTAGTACAGGTTGATCCTGGGAAGGAATTTCAGAGTGCAGTGTTATCAATAATGAAGAATCATAATATCGCGTTACGAAGAGTACATACTGCACTACATCGCGATCAGACGATTGTTGAACGATTTCATCGGACACTTACTGAGCGATTATTAGGATATCAATGCGCGAAAGAATTCATCCAGGATAAACGATCTCGTGAATGGGTCAAGAGATTACCAGGTGTAATTACCGCGCTGAATAATGTGATTATATGAACAATCAACATGAAACCTAACAACGCGATTAAAAAGAATTATATACCTGTAAAGCCGCAAAATGATTTTCCAAAACAACCAATACTCGGTAATGTTACTGTTAGATATTTATATGAACCAGGAGAGCGTGAAGGCGGCAACAAAATGGCTACTGATCCTATTTGGAGTGTCACAACACATAAAATATCTAGTGTAACACTATCCATGGGTAGACCAGCAATCTGTAGGTTGGATTCAACTGCTCTTAGCGTGGATTTACTCGTGAACAATTCCAAGAGATACCTGAGGATACTGAATTACCACCGCGTGGTCTTAAGTAGCACCTCTTCGTCTGTTGAATTCAAGACAAGTCAGCATCACATTATCTCTGGTATGACCAATACGGCTATTTTTTCTATCTACGGTAATATGTCGAGAGTCCTTATCTGACCAACTCCAACTCATTATACAATTGCAACTCGCGCAGTGATTATTCTGTTGTTGTTTCAGAGTGATTATTAATTCAGCATCACTATCATATTCTCTATTATTTTTTTATCTTGTTGTTTTTCTGATTATGTCAACGCGGGTAATATCACTTATTGGTGTGTCATTAGCATCTAAAACAACTCTTCGAAGCTGATTTATTTTTCGTACTCTGGACACTGCGAGATAAACGAAATTCGACCACTCGATGTGGTTATCTATCATCCAAACAATTGTATCTGATATAGTCAATCCCTGTGAAGAATGTATTGTCGCTGCGTAACCTAGCGTCCATGGGCATTTATCAGCACGCAATGCATCTTCGACAGTGTTGATGTCAACCAGCACAATATCATTTAACACTAAATTCTGCTTTTTGACTCTGTCAAGCCAGGAATATCAACTTCGATATTTTGTCGTCGTGTATCCTTGGGTCTATAACACAGCGGCACTGGAAGAACTGCAAATTTTTCTTTATACAAATTAAATAACTTCAACTGAAGTGTGTTTCTGACTATCTTTCTACTGCCACTATCAAATTGTTTGGTCTCCACGCTTCCCAGAAATCATTTAATGGAGTTTCCGAAATTATTTCACGGGCTATTTCACATTGGATTCTATCCGGTTGTAATCTAATTAGTTTCTTGAACTGGCGTAATTGTTCATCAAGTGCTCTATGATCGGTATTAATTTCTTCATAATAGTCTACACAATTCTTTAGCCAATCATGCGGGGATAAACCGACAAATGGTGGTCGTTGGTCATGATCGCCGCACATTATCACCGCTGTATTCGATAGCAATAGCCACTCTAGAAACTTTAGTAATACATCTAACGACACTGTGCATATCTCATCCCAAATAACGACGTCAGGAACAAATTTTTCACCCATTCGATTAGGAGTCAATTTGTCACCTTTCCATCGAAATAAGCTGTGATAAGTGCAAGGATTAATTGTTCATTGTTTCTTCTCTCTTGCAAGTCTGTGGGTCAGTGTTAGCACAATCATGTTTGATTTCCCTGTAAATAATTCAATCGCACAAGTCGTCTTTCCTGACCCACCATAACCGTTTAACTAAACTGTTTCATATCTACATATTTAATCAGATATCGACGGTGCATTATATAGTTCTGATATCTGATGATTTTTCAAGTAATTGTTTTCAATCGTAACATCTGCTTATTTGGAATAATCACACGGTATTTCCTTTTCAATTCTCCATGATTCCCAACTCTCGTCTGAATTAGTGAATTCAGCCGCTGCTTTGCTGTGTTTCGCGTCTATATAAAATGAATCAGTGGCTACTCTAACAACTGTGTCAGGAAATCTATTTATCATTGAAAATAAATTAATAGAAGCATAAGCTAGCATAGACGCCCTCAGATGTGTATACTGAAGATTATATCCATCGTTGTAAGTAACAATCGTACCCAATTTGGTTCCATCGGACAAGAAAGCGTCTTTACGATATACATATATACCCTTAAATGTTACATCCGCGATAACAAAATCGTATTCTACGTTATCTATAATCAACGGTGAATAATACCGGTTACTGTCGTATTTGCTACCCTGAGTGAATTTACCAATTATTCTTCAACCGAGATCTTTCGCTTGTTTATATCTAACTTCATATATCTGCTCAGACCATTTCACAATATATTCTTCGTCGAGATCAGGGAATTGTTTTTTTTGTTTTTGCTGATTATACTATCTAGACTATCGGGTTGTGATAACCAAACCCCAGTCTGCGCTCGATATGATATAACCGCTTCACTGACAATCAGCGATATCAGCATTTTAGAATCAATCATATACTGTAATAGCACTATTGGCATCCAGTGTTTTTCAGATATGTGTCTACCAATCCAAACACATCAACACGGATGAAGTCCTGTAGCCAATTCAAATGATATCACACGAGCGAATCCAGTTAAATCAAAATCAGGTAGTGGTCCATTAATCGGAACACGAGTCATTTCATGTGTGGGATGTCCAAATCGCTTGAAGTATTCAGCACATTCTCCGTACCCGAGAACACTCCCTGGAGAACACGCAACCATATCAACCGAAATAATATTTTTTCGGTCATATTTTGTATTCCATAATCCTCCATGGTTATATTCGATGCAGCTTAATTTGATATCTGATGGAAATTCAGCTCTTGTTGGTTTCCACATGTCTTTCCTTCTCGCAAAATGAGCTGCAACCGACGCAATTGTAAAACAGTTTGTTCATAATTGTTCGTCGTTTTCTTTTGAATAAGCACTAGCAAGTTTTTTCATCTCGTTGTGGAGGGCTTCAGTGCGGAATAATTCGCCATTAAGTCTTACAAATTTATCGAGTTACCCTGTTCGTGCTCAAACTATGAAGTATCCACACTGACACATGATCGTTTTTACTTAACTCGTAACTAAAATCAAATAATTTCTCCTCAGAGAAATCCCCGGCAGAGAACTCCGCGGGTATATATTTTATGATTCTATCTGGCGGAAATATTATTATCGCGGAGGTCCAAGCGTGTGCCTTATGGTCAATAATTTTGATTGGAGCTCCTTTGATTTATATTTCGATTCGTGCAATTCTTCTCCTGTTATCGTCATTATGGTTATTGGGAATCTTAATGAGGTTTCTAATTTGGTTATATCTTGAATCGTTGCTCCGTTCTTCCTAACTGTTAATTCTCATTCGTGTATTTTTTTACGTCTTTTTTCCGTCAATTTGTTTGCACGCAACGCATTTGTGTAGTGTTCAGTTATTCGTTCTGCTACACATTTCAGCGATGACAATTTCATTGGTTTTAGTTTTCCAATACTCGGTTTATCATTTAACGAATATGCCCCATAAACAACTGCTGTTACAGGATAGGATCTCTCGTAGTATGGTTTGTCAATTCCAGTTAAAATTCCTGGTTTGGAATCATGACTTACAGTGACAGTTCTTTTATCTTTCAAAATTGGTTCAAATTTGTCTCGAATAATCCAATCCCCCGTTTCTGAACGGATAATGAATTTCACTCTAAAAAATACTTTTTCTTGTCAAGGTGTGAGATTATCACTGCTGCGTTTTCATTATTCATGGTAGCATCAACAGTACCATCAATTCGAAATGTTGACCAACAGTGAGATGCTCCATCACACTTGAATTCATTAAAACAAGCACGGATTCTACCTATCATGGTTCTATCACTTATTAAATTTTTTGGTTCTTCGGAGACTCTATCGTGATTGAATGTAACAGTTTTCCAATGCATAATTTTCGATATTCTTTCGAACTCCTTCATATTATAATTAAAACGAGTATTTAAAAAAAGAATTTATTATATAATGAATCATTGCAAATTGCTTATGATTTGATCAGTAACCGCTTGCAGTAAGAAATCATGCAGAAAGGAATTCTGTGGATATCATTTACAAAGCGTTCGTCGGGGAAGTTTTGGCCCCTCCCCTTGAATAAAATGTGGGGTAGGAGTACGTAGTAAGTCGCAGTTGTGTCTCAGTTGCGTTGGCAAACGATACAGAGAGTTGAAGCACTATTATGATAAGAGAATCAAAGATTCCATTAAAACTTCCATCAAAGATTCCATCAATGACTCTGACCCTGTCAGCGTCCTTGACTCTGTCAAGAAAAAATCATAAGAACTCCTCAAGACTATATTGGAAGATTTCTCAAGTAATACTAAAACCAAATAATAAATTAGACAAATAGTATTAGTATATAAATGAACCAAGAATTTCATCAACACCGTGATCACCAATTATGAAACGTCTCGCGACGGTATTGTCAGACACCGCATATTGAAGAATTCAGTAGGTGTTGTGAATAATCTAGGGTATCTTATGTTTGGTGCTGGAGGGAAAAAAATATATTAATCATCGTTTCGTGTATGAGACATATAACGAATTGATCAAAGATGGTCTTGTAATCGACCACATTGATTCTAATCCTCAAAATAACAAATTGGATAATCTACAAGCTATCTCTCTTAGTGAAATCATCAAACGGAGGAAAAATGGTACTTCTAAAACAGTTGCAAAATGTGTCAAATCATTTAATACAGATAATAACGAAGAAAAAATATTTCAATAGATGTATGAAGCCAAAATGTATTTCGATATTTGTAGAGCTTCAATACGATTTGTTGCAGAGGGGGTATATCGATCAGCGATTTCCCCCCAAAAAACGGACATATATTAAATTTACATACATTTAAATTTCATTTTGTACTATTATATATACCACCAAGAGGAATACCTCGTACGGGTATGTCGGCTTAGCAAAGAGAGGTAATCTGGATGGGTTTTTGAAATCACTGTCACCTGATTTTGATGGACTTTTTCCGATTGGTTGGTTTTAACTGTCATGATTCTCAGCGGAGATATAATCATTTGGTGAAATTATCTGTTTTGTAAGAAAACGAATCAAAAACGTGGTATTTACAAACAGTTGTGTTCTTTATTTTAGTGTTTCAAGTACTCGGTCTTGTTTAAATGCTGTCGATAATCATTATTAAGTACACGAATGAATAAAATCGCACATCTCTGCGTTAGGCTTTCATGTATAATAAGCTTATATACCATTCCGTCTGTTATATAATTGGGGGTTTTATAGCGTCGAAAATCATACGTGAACAATCATACAACCCACACACTATCACATGGTGTGAGGATATCTTTTGTATTCATACAACCTGGGATTTTATATGGGTTGTATGATTGGCCACTTATGAATGTAGACCCGCCCCCGTCATTATCATCCATTCATTCATTCTATAATCCATTGTTGTGCTGTCCTATGTATCATGTGACGCCCAGTCCCCTGAGCATATCTTCTTAGGTTTCTAACCCGTTTTTTGACGAGTTAGGTCCCTTATCGGGGAATATGCTTTTTGGTATGACTATGGACGTCAAATAAACAGTAACGTGGATGTAATAGCTCTCCATCACATTACGGTAACCCCACAGGATAATTCAGAATGAATAATTAGCCAAGAGAAACGGTCAAAGGGTCACAGAAAGAGCGAAGAGTGAAAATATCAAAGAGAAAAAATATCTGATTATAACCAACAGAGAAAAATACTCTCAAAGAAAAGAACCCTTTGTAAGTCACAAAGGCCAAATAAGGGACCCAATGAATGATAATCGCTCATCATGTTTACTGTCTATTTTTCGAAAAATATATTAGAAATATGAATTATTATATAACATGAATTCTAAAAATATCAATGAGGTTATAACTGAGATTTCAAATTTGAAAACTCAAGGGATTCAATTGTCAGATAAGTTAACTTGTGATAGAATTCTCTCACATTTTCAGGAAATTGAATATGGCATTCAAAGGAATAAATACATGTTGCCTAAGGCATATAGTTTTATTAAACGAATTCAACACGCGATTTACGTTTCTTTCAAATATGAAAATGGCTTAAGTAATTTTGTATCATTATTTACTATCGTGGAAGGAATTAGGAAAGAATTAGGAAATAAAAATATAAATGAAACGAGCAGTTAATTAAAAACTAAGAATATTAAAATGATTTTCCGTCAAGCCGAAAATTCTATTTTGGTAACCTCACCGAGTAATTTCTATTTAACCAACTATTTGACATGTATACAATAATTCAATGCTTCTCTGTTGAACAGATATACAATACAATGGACAGGTAAAATTCTCACTATGGATTGACATGTATAAATACTTCAATACTTGTTTACAATACAATTAACAGGTAAAATTCTTACTCAACAGGTATGTGCGCTCAACTAGAACAAAATTTGCAGCGGCGGGTATTATGTATCAATGCTGTTGATACATAACAACAGATGTTAAGCAATCAGCTATTAACGGCATAGTTACATAGAACCTGGCAGCACAACAAGGCGTTTCAGCTGCACATCATATATTTATTGCGTTGTAGGATATGGCGAGAGTTGGTTCACAATTACACAGCCATATGATATTTGATCAATTAGTGGTTACTGACGTTTCGCTGAGAATGAACGGCCATCAGGAACCATCCGAGGATATACAACTTCATCACGGTGAAAACCATATTGCACGCTTGTATCATCGTCTGTTGTCATATTAGGTATGCGATCAAAATGTTGATACTGGTCTCCAAATATCATAAATGAGTTTAACAGACTCTATCCGATCTGTTACTTTTCGCTGGAACATCTTGATTTAACAAGATAATCCGTTGTTGATATACATTTTAGAGCTATTGTGCTTGATGGTATTATCTCCGAATACAGAGCAATTGCTGTCATTCTCAGCGATAAATCAATGTTACTCGAAGGTGTTGGTGGGAAAATGAGAATAGTCGATGCACCAGTGGAAAATCTATGATTTTCAAAATATGTAACAATTAGATCAATCTGTTATTAAATAAGATGTCATACAGTGTTGTTACTGTTTCGTTAACTCCAAGTCAACTCAAGAAATTGCAATCAGAATCAGTTACAAAATGTGGAACCACGATAACGCTAAAACACAATCAGATGTCTGGTGGTCAGAATAAAATATTACTGAAAACTCGACCGATAAAACACTTCAATTATGCTTTCAAAGATAAAAAGTTGTCCAGGTTACACTCTCTGCAGCTGCGATTCCAGCTCTAATTGCAGTAGCGAACCCAGCGATAGCTAAAGCGGCAGCGTTAGGAGCCCTTGGTACCGCGTCAGGGATGGCACCAAAGAAAGCAACCGGACAGGCATACAAAAAAGAGAAGAAACAATCAGGAAAGGATCTAAGATTACCAGGAATCCCGTATTCATGGTACAGCGGAAACGGCCTGAGAATCCCAGAAACGGTTGAATAGTTCCCATGTCAAATTTTGATTTACTTGATGCTGATAGCGCACTAGCCGGCACAACCAAACAGCGTTGAAACTGGTATCATTAATCTCAATAACAGCACCGGACCTGGAACCCACTGGGTTGCATACGCAATTGATCCGCGTGTAATTGTTTATTACGATTTATATGGGTTAGCGACGCCTAAAGAATTTATGAGCTATATAAACCGCTTCAACACCTATCGCTGCTATTCTACGCTACCAACACAACAAATGAATGACCCACTAATATGCGGAAACGAAGTATTAAATGTCCTTGACGCTATTTCATCATCGATAAAACCACCTAACCGGGATGTGATTAAAAATACGAGTAATAGCTTTTTATAGAGAAATTATATAAAATAATATGATTGATATATGGGGGAGACCTTTATCAGCGCTGAAGAAACCCGGTTCCGTTTTAACAGCAAAAGGTGATATAAAAAAATAATCGAAGATGAAATAGCTGAGACGTTGAACTTAGCAAGTCTTGATCCCAATGAAATAGTTGTATTTGAAGATCGCCATGGTAAATTGAAAACTATTAATATTTCCCTGAATGATATTTTAGTTAAACGACGCTACGCAGTAGAAGATATTATCGCGTTGTTTTCCGATCAGGGTAAACTCAAACCGGGTTTACTTGTTTCGACGCTCACAGATAAATTAACGGAGCTCGGTGATAATAATTCATCAAAGATAGAACTACAAAACAAACTACGTAATGAATATGATGACCATACAATTAAATTCGATCAGTTTTCTAAATTGCAAAGAAATATAATTGACAATATTGACAAGGCGTTATTAGATTTCTTTGGAAATCCGCCGGTGACCGCAACGAAACTCGCAGAGATTAAAACAACTATGTTAGAATTTGCAACATTTTAATCCAAACATGAAGAACACGTAAAACAGTTTTCAATTTTTCGTGAAAACATCGTAGATAAATTTCTTGGAACCACAATCGATAAACTCGACATAAAACTCCCAAATTTTAGAAAATCCATCGATGATCTTAAAGCAACCAGTAATGAAATATCCGCGATTAATCGGCGAATAGAAGTTATTGACACTAATATTAAAATAGCCAACGATGTTATCAGGGATGATCTACCAAGGTTGATAAAAATACTTGAACAAGTAAAAATTAATCACGAGAAGGAAAAAATTGTAAATAACGTGTGCACGATCCAACACGGATCATTCGCGTGGACACCACAAAACAATAATTTAAATATCACCGCGGCCGCTAAAGGTATTTTTCGAATAACACTAGTGACACCAACTCAATTTAGTATTTCATCAACGAATTCATATGGGGTCAACAATATGATATCAACGATCATCGACAAGGATACAACTGAACAATTCACAATAACATCCACTGATAATAATTTGGCTAGGGTTTCAGTAACATTGTATGTGGAAGTCGTAGCGGATTTAAGTAAATAACTTAATTGAAATCTAGTGAAATTTAATTCAAAACACTAGTGTTTTGAAAATAAAGTGTCATCATTGGCAACGTCATAGCAGTATTGCTATGATCAGGTAAGAGAATTTGAAACTAAACTCAAAACACTCACTGAGGAGTACCAAACAAAAATACAAATACCGACGAAAAATCACCGTAGTTGATGTTACCGTGTACTCGGTGAGTGGTGTAATCACAGAAACCGGTATAATACTTTCCTCGGTGACAATGGTTGCTCCGATAGCTGTTCCAATTTGTATATCAGCGGCGACAACAATAGCGGGAATAATCTCGTTAATAACCAAAAAATAGCATCATGCAGCCAGCGCAAACTGCAAGATTACGTAGTTACATTCCATGTTGTGTCAACCGCGTACTCGGAATTATCCTCAATGATATCGTCGTCACTCGATGATACAATAATATCAGATATTGAGTTCTCAGCGATGGTACGTGATTATGATTCCGCGATGTCAAAATTAGAGCGACAACATGAATATAATAACATTGGCAACATCGCAAGAACTACTTCAACGAATAGCGGAGAACACAAACCCGGTGAAAATAAGCATGATCTCAATAACCTCAAAGAATCCTGAATTCAGTGTGAATTTCCCACTCCGATTCCCGTGAAGGACATAGCGTTAGCAAAATTATGAGTGTATCACAGATCAAAATCATTTGGCGGTCAACCACCGAATAATTCCTTGGTGTTTGCGAATACAAATAGAGAAGACGGGACTCCAGACTGGAACGTTGTTTCAGTACCAACAGGGTCCTAACAAATCGAACAAATCAATAATGAATTACAACGCAGAATAAAACCAGTTACTGGAAAGGAATCGAAAATCGCTATAACGGTTCCTGAGCCGACACTATCATCTACCTCTGAGATAAATTCACACGGGTATGCCGTGGATATCTATCAGAGTTCTATTAGAACCGTACTAGGATGGCCTGAAATACCACCTGAACAAGAAATCATTAATATACCCGAACCACAAAAGTCTGATTATATTTCCACGAAGGAAAATTATCATGGTTATGAAAAAATTTATATTAGCATAGATAGTACTCGTGTTGGTCTTGGTGCTCTTCTTACTGGTGGTCTTCTTGGTGGTCATCGTGGTTGTACTATTCATCCTGATGGTATTTCTAAATTAAGATACTCTTTACCATTAGATGATAGTTTTTATATTTTATGAGAAAAAGCAGAAGCTCATACTGAGGCATTTGTAGTAAATGAATCAGAAATCACTAAGCAATATACAGCAACGAGTAGTGATTTTGAGCGATTTAGAGATTATATTATAACAGCAATTAATACAATTCCAACACCTAACCGAGATAAAATTATGAAATCCATGGATGTATGCCATACAATTTTCTCCGACATGGAAGAATTTAACTTGCGAATGGTTCAATTTATTCTCGCTGATGATCATCCTGCAACAAGAACAAATTTTGCAGCAAAACATAAAATCCGTGTTGAAGATATTCCAACATATAAATTTCCAGGATATAACGTAGTAGAGATGAAAAAATCTCTCATTGATATCATCGATAATGGGTTTAAAAAGATTTACGACACATGGAAATCACCACCACCACAAATAGCAACAATCCTCAAACATAATAGTGACCCATATTTCCTCGTTGATTGCATTGAATTTAGTATGTGATGTTATCGAAGGCAGCTATCAAATAAATCTCGAGCGATCAAATCAAGTTCAGCAAGGATATATTTTATATTTATTTGCACCAACAGCTCCTCCAGGGTTTCTAATCATTGAGGATCCAAATAATCCGGTCTATATGCGATGTCATAATGATTCACTAACGAGAATTAAATTTAAACTCACTGACCAGTGCAATAATCTGATTGATATACTAGGTGAGAACCTACAAATTAGTCTGTTTGTAAAGTCCTAAAGGACTGTCATCTTAAATGATTTTCTTCGTAAAAATGTTTTAATCCATTAGCAACAGAGTGGCGCGAAAAAGACTTTGGCGTCCTTTTGGATATAATGAACCAAAACGAATTTGTTTCTCTTCCTGTTGACAGCAACTACGAAGCATCTCATGATGAAATCGTTAGACACCGCGAACAAAAGATAAAACTCGGTCGGTTTAATAATCGAGGTTATGTGGTGGTTTGTGTCGGTTGGAAACCATATTACGCTCATCGATTTATTTACGAATGATTTAATGGGTTTATCAATAAAGGTCTCGTTATGGATCACATTAACGGAAATCTACTTGACAACCGAGTAGATAACATGAGAGCTGTTACTCCGAGTGAAAATTCTCTTGACTCGAGACCAAAAATCAAAACCCAACAAGGATGACCTGTAATTGTGTTAATTGACGAGGATATTATTCAATTTCCATCAATACATTCCGCAAGTGAATATTTTGATATTCATCGAGAATCTGTGAGACGCACTGCAGAAGGTATAAGTTTAACAACATATTCAACAAATACAATAAACGGGTTTCATTTATTTACGCGTGACTTTTTTGTCCGACAGTGTCGATTAGATAAGCCATTATAGTATATGGACAACAACGTAAGTGCAGAGTTTATCATCACAACTAGACTAAGTATCATAGATCGATTCTCCATTTTTATGGGAAAATATAATAATGAGACTCTAGATTAAAATGGAAACGATCTATGGCTCGCATGTCATTATCATCAAATCGCGCTAAAATTTGAGAGTGTAGTCAAACATCAGCTTGATATCTTCGCTGAAAATTCCATCTAGGCTATGTCATTGGACGATTTTCATGATGAGTTCTAAGAAGCGGTGTAACACATCTTACCATTTGACGTGATCACGAGATGTTTTGGTCGTTATATACCACATTTTTAAAACTCATCAATCAATTGTTTGACAGATACAATCATTGAGACAAATACAATTCTAGATGTATATGAAGGACGAAAATATTGCCGAGTTGATCATCGAGCTTGATCGCGTCAAAGATTTAGTCGGTGATAGCGCAAAATTAACCAGTAAATTTATCACCGATGAATATGAAGGTGCTAAATTGATGCACGAAAATGGTGCGCCATCACATAAAATTCACATAAAAACGAATAAGAAATAATGAAACTCATCACTGAAGAGAGAACTAAACTGATTTATCGAAATTCTGATAAAATGAAATTTCTTATCCCGTCGTCAAAACTTATCTATAAAATCTCTGAAGACATCAAAAAAATTTTGAAGAAAAACGCCGAGAAAAGGTTATAATTGCCGAATTGGAAAAAAATACTACTAGATTAAGAAAATTTAAATATATCCTTGCAAGCATTTTTCAATTTTCGATCGAATTTACGATCTTAATTAATTTTCATATGTCATTAGTTGGTAAGGTAATTGTTGTAAGAACTCTTGTTCTGCCCATATTCATACATCATTTTTCAGCACTTTCAAATCCATCAGCAAAAGATGAAGCAGAACTAAATCGCACATTTTTAAACTTTGTATGGGGCTGAAAAGTAGAAAGAATAAAACGCGATATACTAGTATCCCCACAAAAGAGGGAGGACTAAATATGATACACATATTTTCATTCATTAGGTATATTAGGGTAAGATGGGTAAAACGTTTGCTGGAAAAGGAAAATGAAGCGTGGCAGAACTTAGTTAATTCAGCTGTAATCAGAAATAAAAAAGATATCTGGAATTTAGGAATAAGGAAATTAGAAGATATTAATAGGCTCATTAAAACAGTTTTTGGAGATATGTAGTTTTGGCAGTATCCAATTGGAAAGAGGAACCGCAGGGTCCAAACGAGTATCTATCCATGAATATTTTAAAGTTTGTCCCCACTAAATTGTTCCATCAATACAAATCATGGAGAGATATCGGTTTTGAAATTCTGAAGGATCTAATAGATGATAATGGTAATTTAATACCTTTTGAAATAATAATAAAAAAATACTAGAAGTGATGATCATTTAAAATACTTCTCCTTAATTTCCGAAATTCCAAAAGCATGGAAAGATGCCATAAAAAAACCATTTAGTACAAAACAATTTTGAGAAGCAGGAGGATAAAATAATGAACTTACAAAAACAGAATTCACTCAAGTTTGTTTACAACAATCTTTTAAAAAGCCCTAAAAGGCAGCACGCTGCTAAACATGAAACTTGGATGCAAGTATGCAATAAAAATATAAGTAGTGAGGATTGGTCTCAGATATATATTCCAGCGAAATCCTGTACTAAGGATACCAAATTGATCTCTTTCAACTTTAAATTAATCCATATAATAATAGCTACTAATGATTTTCTGAAAAGAATTAATATATTAGAAGACAACAAATGTACTTTCTGTAAGAGTGAAAATGAAAACATTAAGCATCTTTTCTATGATTGTAATATCACTTCACAGTTTTGGTACCGTTTTATTGAACATTTTGCACCTTTTACCCAAATAGTGCACATTTGTCCAAAAAAAGAAACATTTCTAAGAAGTGAACAACTGGACTGCTTATGTAATTTCTTGCTTTTGTTGGCAAAGAATTATATTTATACTTGCAGATTCAATATAAAAAACCTTCTATTTATGCTTTTAAGAAAATAGTTGCAATGTATAAGAACACTGAAAAATACACTGCTAACGTAAATAAAAAGAGGACCAATCTCTTTAAAAATGGACCTCAATAATCAATATGTAATATGTATCTGATGTTATGCTAAACAGGAACAAAATACTGTAACAATATCACAATGTCACCTTGATCGTTTGCCATATTCATGTGTGTATGTGTGTGTGTGTGTTTTCGTTCTCTGTGGATTATATTAAGTATCCTTAGATTATTATAAATGTTAGATTGTAAGGTAACCTTGAGATGGCTCACCGACCCAGTGGTCTACCTATTACGGGGATAATAAAGCATTAAAAAAATCCTAAACTCGTGCAAATATTATTTTTTTGTATGGCTAATACTACTCTCAAACGATTAAAAAATGAGCAATCATTTAAGCTAAGAGACTTGTGAGAGGAATTACACTGGATATTTTAATTATTTTTGAATGTTTATAATAGATGCTCATTAAAAGGAATCTAAGTTACCAAGACTACACATGTCTTTAAATATCAGCATTTCTCAACACCATATTTAGAAGACACACGTGTATGTTAGTTCTACATAAAATTTCCCTCAGGAAATTTATTTATTATTAAGCCATATAAAGCTATTGTAAATCATATATAACGTAACTTAATGAAATCGTATATATTGCAATATATTCAAAAGTGATTAGGTATCATTAGACAAGTTTCTCTCTGCGTAACACTTCTTTCGTATAAAGTCTTGAAGCTCGCATAATTTTCGTTGTTATAATGAACTTATATCCAGTACATCTACATTCATTCAGATCAACCTGTTTAACCACGTGAAATGTATAGTGGGGCTGAATAGGGTCAAACAATGCACTTGGGGGTCATCCAAGAATCAAACAAGAAATATTCCGTGAACGTGTGCCATGGCTTGAATATGCAGGGTCTTGAGTCTGAGTTGATACTACTGACATACCAACACATATCATTAATCATCAACGCAGACATGCCAATTTTGCAGTAACGAAACATAATCTTTACTAGGCCTGTGAGTTTCCCTGAATACGGCAGCTGATGATACTTCATGTCCTGCCTGCCCCCATTTCTATGCCATCTTTTTATCGATCCTAGGAAGATTACATTTCTTTTGTGTTGTCGTCAAACATAAAGTCTGGATATCAAAATTTTCCCGGACCGACATCCAATTAGCATTCAATCATTCGAAGACTTCCTGTTTCTCCTTGTTCTTTGCTTCTTTGCCATCCTTGGCCTAGGTAAGTTTAACATTTTGCTTCGTCTTCCTATATTACTTCTTTCAGCAAGCACGTGGCTGTTTTCAGTGAATATATTATGGAATGGTAGCTGTCTTGCTTGTAGGGAGGCCTGAGCATAGTATAGTGGCATTTATGTGACGGCGTACAGGAGATAATATAATATATATGCAATCTTATATGTTACTGAGTCCAGAATATATTAGAATATAGTGGGAATCAGTATGTAATGGAGTCCAGAAGATAGTAGAATCTAGTGCAGTCCTTTATCTCATGCAGTTCAGTATAAAGCATAATGCAGTGGACGTCCTGAGTGTAATTTTTGGGTATCGTGACAATCCTTAAGATAATAGTGGCAGTTGTGTATGTGAAAAGTCCAGAAGATAGGATATTAATATGATTGTCGTGTATGAGAAGTCCAGAAAATATTCGACTATAGTTGCTGTTGCTGTGTGTAAATGAGGACATAATATAGCAGATTATAGTGGCCGACCTTTATGTGAGGGATTCTAGAAGAGAGTTCAGTATAGTGGCATCCAAGTATTTGAAGTAGTCTAGAATATACTATAGTATAAGGACAGTTTTGTATGTAAGGGAATGCAGAAATTAGAGTATAGTGCCAATCCAGTATATGATGAAATGCAGAAGATCTTCGTTTATATGACTGTGTTGTATGTGTAGGAGACTAGCATATATGAAGATACAGTGGCAATCTCATGTGTGTGGGAGACTAGAATATATGAAGATAAAGTGGCAATCTCATATGTGTGTGAGACTAGAATATATGAAGATACAGTGGCAATCTCATATGTGTTGGAGACTAGAATATATGAAGATACAGTGACAATCTCATATGTGTGGGAGACTAGAATATATGAAGATACAGTGACAATCTCATATGTGTTGGAGACTAGAATATATGAAGATACAGTGACAATCTCATATGTGTGGGAGACTAGAATATATGAAGATACAGTGACAATCTCATATGTGTGGGAGACTAGAATATATGAAGATACAGTGGCAATCTCATACGTGTGGGTGTCTCAAAGATAGTAGAGTATACTATCTATCATAGTGTCCATTGTTGTCTGTTTAGGCTGTAATAAACAGCAACAAAGAAAAGTGAAATAACAAGCTTTGTAAAATTTATCAAACAATTTATTTCCTTGGATAAACTAAGTACAAATATAAACTTTATTCATAATACCCTGATACCATTGTAAAATGAAATGAGAAGCCACAGTTAAAAAATACCTGTTGATATTCAGATTTAGGATTCAAAACATAGTCTTTGTTTATAGTGGTGTTCCATTTTTTAATTTGCACTTGTATTACTTGAGAAAGATTGAGAACAAAAACATATTGATACAAATACTGAATAAATACTTTACACTAACTTGTTAAATTTATAGTGGGTCCATGTATAATTTACTGTCAGTTGTTCATTGCTATGAACACTCATAAGAAAAAAATGGTTGTTGATAAAATGTGTAAGAAAATACAAAACAATGGTATGGAATTTCATTTTTACATCAATGGAACATTTAGATATATAGTGTACAAAACCTTCAAACCATTTGTGGCAAGATTATATATATATATATATATATATATATATATATATATATATATATATATATATATATATATATATATATATATATATATGCGAGTTATCCTATGGTACAAACCACAAAAACCAAATAAATGGATCCGATTATTATTTGTTAGTAAAGTTAGCCAAAATAACTCTTCAAACTATTCTTCAATTATCTAAATTTGTAAACGGCGGATCAATCTCCCATTAAATATAACCCATGTTCTCTAACAGGATGCAACTTCTCTGAGTTATACTTGATATTTGTCTTTTGCTTTGTATAAATCACAAAATTATAACCCGTAGTTCAAAACTGTATTCTAATGTCAGTTGTTTGGAGTACTAATTGTGTAGAACGTTTGTGTAGAATCTAGACTATTCAGAACCAATTATGCTGGGAAATAACAACGTGACTTGCATAATTAGTGCAAATATATGTTATTCACTAATCTTCAAATGATTAAAAAAATTAAAGGGGTGATAAACCATTACCTTGCTTTACCTGGCTCCAAATTTACTTTCTATAAAGGAGGTTAAAGCGGTGTAAATTTAATTATACTCCAAGACCCTGCGTATAGTAAGAAATTGTTCAGAAAGTAAAACATGGATCTTGAGACCAATAAATGTTTTGTGTGTCATTTAAAAAAAATGCCTTACTCTTTGAGAAATATATAATTGTTTTCAGCTGTAAAGAAAATGTAGTCAATCTGACCCAAATGAAATGGTTTTGATTGGTGAGTAGATTCAATTAAAATACCAAACCTGCACGTAGTTATACTTGCAAATAATGACTGATTTAGACGTAAGTAGTTTACCAATGTAGCTCAGTGTTTATGTAATGTTTAAGGTATCCTTTTTCCTGCATCTACCGCTTCAATTTACATCTAAGGTAGCTGACAACATCAATGTAAATTCGTAATATCAAGATTTCAATCGTTTTTCTCCAAATTACCCATTTCCCTTTCTCGACTTAAGCAATATTATTTTCAATAGCATTAGTACCAATATATATATAAGAAAGCTATATATTTGTTGACGGCATAAATATTAAAATCTTCACCAACAATGCATCTGTAAAATGAATATAATGGACCAATTATTCAGTTATAGTTATGAGAAGCAAGTCTTTTTCTCCATGTCGAGACGAGTATTCCGGTGATATATATATATATATATATATATATATATATATATATATATATATATATATATATATATATATATATATATATATATATATATATATATGTACTAGGCACAAATTCTGAAAGGTTTGTTCATAAAAGGAATACTTTAAATTTTGCATCGATACAGCTAATATCTATCTCAGATAAATAAAATTCCGTGATCGGAATTAATTCTCAGATGGTAAGAAGATAACTCGGACAAATATCCAATACTATCTGAGCTGGAAGAGTAATAGTCCTGTCAGCAGGCAATATAAGAAATATATGTTCAGCCTATATATCGCAACTATCACACTATTACGAACTACTTAATGACTCGTTGTTGTCTGATCGATGTCTGGATATATATATATATATATATATATATATATATATATATATATATATATATATATATATATATATATATATATATATATATATATATATATATATATATTAATTTGGAGCAAATGTCTAGATCACTTCTTACCAATGCATCCAAAATGTAGTAAACTTCAAGGCTGCTTCCAGATAATAATATAATTTGCAGATCATGTCAAGAGATACATCGTAAATCTATATCGTACTGCTTGGTATAAAAAGTTTAGCTCTTTCCTTGCATTAAATGCTTTCCGAGACGTTTTTTTTTAGAAAATTTTTCACAAAAAAAAATTTCTAATCTAATTAACAGTATCAATTATTTAACAAGATTGGTAAGTGCCATTACTTCTTACTTCGTAGAATTCTTCACAATGCAAGAATGGAGTTCTTTCAAACTTTCTTATTTTAGGTACTTTGAGATTGACCAAATTAAAATTGGAAACAGGTGTTATACATTTTATATAAATTCAACAATTACTTTCTGTATCAAAGCCAGATTTACAAAGTATCCTGCATTTTAACATGGTAAGGAAATGTACAAATAATACTATTTCATACCCTAATCTATGTAAAAGAGACCGTTGTTTATCATATATAAGGTAAATCAAATAATTACTATACATTTAACATCATCTACATTGCAGATTCTGACATAACGGTCATTGAAGAAATACGTCTACATTTATTTTGAACAACAATATAATTTTACCTCATAAAAGTGAAACATCTTGTCTAAATATACGGTTAGTTAGGACAAAACGTAGTTTGAAAATGCTTAAAATAGTTTAATTACACAAGCAGCAGAGAGGGTGAATCCGACGACTTTTACAAGGCGTCAATTCAGTAACCAAGGTTTCCTCGTAAATGCTTAATAGAAGCTTCCATTTGGCATAAACAAATTTTGAAAATTTGAAAATGCTTAAAATAGTTTAATTACACAAGCAGCAGAGAGGGTGAATCCGACGACTTTTTACAAGGCGTCAATTCAGTAACCAAGGTTTCCTCGTAAATGCTTAATAGAAGCCTCCATTTGGCATAAACAAAATTTAAAAAAAAGACGCGGGTTATTGTCACCATGTGTTCCTGCATGAAAATGTTCGATTGGAAAATTCGTAGAATTTTCATTTACGAACAAGCCTTGGCTTGCCAAATAGACGCCTATAAAAGGTTTGTGTAAAAATTCGAAGATTTTCAATCAGCGAAAACAAAAACGACGCCAACATCTTCAATGTTGTCGTTGTCACTAACCCTCGTTGCTGCTATGATTTATTATCGGGGTTAACTGAATATTTTATCAAGTTCGACACGATATCTCGTCCGAGGGTCTGATAAATTTATGGTCACAAATCCGTGTGGGATTGACTGAGCGCGACTAAAGAAATTTTTAAATTGATTATGATCCATATCACCTCCACACCAAGTTTGCCAAATATTTCTAAGAGTATGAGTATCAACCGCGTTGAAGATACATAGCATATTACAGTTATCTCTGATCACTTTGGGAATCTGTGTGTATCGTTGAGTAATATTTATCACGTCAGTGTTTTTATGTCTGCCTCTGGAAAATATTATGGCAGGGTTCTTTTGATTATCTAACATTACATCATAATATACTACTAAATTGTTAATACTTCCGTCGATGTCATCAATGCTCGGTGCATCGTTGATATCAGTAATAAATTCAATAATATCATCATCGATTTCCAGTTTTGCTTTCTCGTTAAAATCCTTTAACACTTCATGGCATCGCTGATCATCTACGCTTGGAGCAATCAAATACAACTTATTTCATTTCATCCAAATCGTTATTAAATTAAGCAGCAATTGTTTTTTGCCACTTCCAGATGGCCCAATCATAATTTCGCGAATATAATTTGGTAACATTGCATGGTGTTTAATAGGTTGCTGAATAATCAATTACATTCATGTTGCTATAAATATATTATGGATCTATATTGTGTGAAATGTAAGGCGCGTACTGGCACAGATGGTTTGACGACGATTACAACTAAAAAATAACCGATCAGCGCTTTCTGGTAAATGCGTACAATGTAGTACAAAGAAATTTAAATTTATTTCCACGGAGGTGATATTGCAGCCAAGCTAGTAAAACTCTCAGGAACACCATGGGCAAAGTATTCAGGTGAAAAACATCTTCCCGAATATAGTTATTGTGGACCAGGGACAAGACTCGATATCAGACTAGATGATCAAAACCAACCTCGACGTGGCGAAGAACCAATACACGCTATTGATAAGGCGTGTCACGCTCATGATGCTGCTTATAAAAGCAGCAATCTGGAACATAGACATCTCTCAGATGTTAAATTAATTTATGCGTTGAATTCAATCACTGAAAAATCCTTCAAAGAAAAATTGGCTTCATGGTTAATAAAATCGGCTATGAAAGGTAAATTGATGTTAGGTGCAGGTAATTAATAGCAACATGGAATCTGTTCATTATTCTCCGAGCGGATACTGGAGGGGTAAAGCGGCAATTGGTAAACTCGCTAGCGCTGCAAAAGTAAAAAATACTACAGCGGCGGATTGGTTATCCAAACAGGCGATATGGCAAATTTATCGACCTCCGCCTAAACAAATTAACTACTCGCATTTTGAAGTGACTGTCCCTAGTGAAGTTCATCAGGATGATATATTATTTCTGCCGCATGATGGTGGTTACAAATACGCGTTAACCGTAGTTGATGCTGCGAGTCTATACAAACAAGCAGAACCGTTAAAAACAAAATCATCGACTGAAGTAGCTTCTGCGTTTGAAAAGATTTATCGAAGGGGTCCTCTGCGCTGGCCAAATCTATTACAAGTTGATCCTGGCAAGGAATTTAAAGGTGTGGTTCTATCAATAATGAAACATCATAATACCGCCTTCCGACGAGGACATTCTGCATTGCACCGCGATCAGGCAATTATTGAACGATTTATTCGGACACTTGCTGAGCGGTTATTTGGATATCAATACGCGAAGGAATTTATTCAACATATTCGATCTCGTGAATGGGTTAAAAGATTACCAGCTGTGATAACCGCGCTAAATAATGCGATTACTCGAACAATTAATATGAAACCTAACAACGCGATTAAGAAACAGTCTATACCTAAAGTCCCACAAAAAGATTTTTCAAAACAACCAATACTCGGTAATGTCACTGTTAGGTATTTATATGAACTAGGAGAGCTTGAAGGTGGCAGAAAGGAGCTACTGATCCTATTTGGAGTGTTACTGCACATACAATATCTAGTATAGCACGATCCACGGGTAGACCAGCAATCTATAGATTGGATTCAACTGCTCCTCAACGTGGATTTACTCGACAACAACTACAAGTGATACCCGAAGATACTCAATTACCACCTCGTGGTCTTAACTAACACCTTTGCGTCTGTTGCACTCAGGACAAGTCAGCATCACGTTATCTCTGGTATGACCAATGCTGCTATTTTTTCTGTCTACGGTAAATTGTCGAGAGTTTTTTTCCGACCAACTCCAACTCATTATACAATTACAACTCGCGCAGTGATTATTTTGTTGTTGTTTCAACGTGGTTATTAATTCAGAATCAATGTCAAATTCTCGTTTATTTTTTTATCTTGTTGTTTATAACCAGAGAGTTTTTTTTTCTAATTATAAGAATGTATCGTCGCTGCGTAACCTAGTTTCCACGGGGATTTATCAGAACGCAATGCATCTTCGACGAAGCTGATATCAATCAACACAATATCATTTACCACTAAATTTTGCTTCTCATGCTGTCCTGGAATATCAACTTCGATATTCTGCTTTCGTGTATCTGAAGGTCTATAACAGAGCGGTACTGGAAGTGTTGCAAATTTTTCTTTATGCGTTTCACATAATTTCATCTGAAGTGTGTCTCTGACTATTTTTCTACTTGCTGCTATCAAATAATTCGGTCTCCACGCCTCCCAAAAAGAGCATTCATGGGATTTTCTGAAATTATTTCACGGGTTATTTCACATTGGATTATATCCGCTTGTAATCTGATTAGTTGTTTGAACTCGCGTAAACGTTCATCAAGTGATATATGGTCGGAATTAATCTCTTCGTAATAATCTACAAAATTCTTCAGCCATTCATGTGGGGATAAACCAACAAATGGTGGTGGTTGACCATGATCACCGCACATGATAATTTTTGTATTTGTCAATAACAACCACTCAAGAAATATGTGTAATACTTTCAACGATACCGTGCATATTTCATCCCAAATAATGACTTCAGGAATAAATTTCTCACCCATTCGATCAGGAGTCCACAAGACACCTTTCCATCGAAAGAAGCTGTGGTATGCACATGCATTTACTCCTCGCTGTATCATCTCTCTGGCAAGTCTATGTGTTGGTGTTAACACAATCATGTTTGATTTACCACGAAATAATTCAATCGCACGAGTTGTCTTTCCTGACCCACCACAACCGTTTAATTAAACGGTTTTATATCTACATATTGGATCGGATATCAGCGGTACATTAAAAAATTCTGATATTTGGTCACACTTCAAGTATTTATCATCCATGGTAGCATCAGCAGATTTACAATACTCGTCTAGCGTCTCCTTTTTAAATCTCCAACATCCCCAATTTTCCTCCGGATCTGTGAATGCAGCCACCGCTGATCTGTATTTCTCGTGCATATACATCGAATCAGTGGCTACTCTAACAGCGGTATTAGGAAATTTTTTTTATCATCGAAAATAGATTAATAGCAGAATAACTAAGCATAGATGATCTTAAATGTGTATATTGGGAACTAAATCCATCACAGTAGGTAACAATTGTACCTAATCGTGTTCCATCGGATAGGAAGGCGTCTTTGCGACTTACAATTTTTCCCTGTTTCGTTAAATCTGCTACAATAAAATCATATTCAGCGTTGTCTATGATCAACCGCGAAGAGTATTTTGCATTGTCGTATCTACCACCCTGGGTAAATTTACCGATTATTCTTCGTCCAAAATCTTTTGCTTGTCCATTTTTAATTTCAAATAACTCCTTAGACCAATCCATGATTTGTTGTTCATTGAAATCGGGAAACTGTTTTCGCTGTTCGCTAATTATACTATCTAGATTGGGTTGTGGTAACCAAACTTCGGTCTGAGCTGGATAACATATAATAGCTTCGGAAACAATCAACGATATCAGCACACCACAATCAATCATATATCTCAATAACACTATTGGTATCCAATGCTTTTCAGACATATGTCTACCAATCCAAACATAGCTACACGGATGTAGCCTTGTAGCGAGTTCAAATGATAAAATATTTAGCACATTCTCCATATCCAAGAAAACTCCCAGGATAACACGCAGATATATCAATTGAAATCATACCCTCGCGGGAGTATTTTGTATTCCACAATCCTCCATGGCTATATATAGCACAGCTTGATTTAACATCTTCGAGAAAATCACTTCGTGTTGGACGCCATCAGTTTTTTTCTCTTGCGAAGTGAGCTACCACTGATGGAATCGTAATTGTTAATAGTTTTTCATTTTTGGTATATGAAAATTCATTAGCGATTTTTCTCATTCGTGAGTGTAACGCTTCAGTGCGATATAAATCTCCGTTAGGTCTTACAAATTGATCAAATCCTGATCCTGAAGCAGCAGTATTAAGTAGCCACACTGACACAGGATCATCTCTACAGAACGCGTGAATAGCGTCAAATAATTTCTCTTCATAGACAACCTCCCTACAGAACTTCTCAGGGATATATCTTACGGTTCTATCTCGTGGAAATATTGTTACTGCAGGTGTCCACGCGTGTTCGTTATGATCAATAATTTTGATTGGAGTTCCTTCTGATTTATATTTTGATTCGTGTAATACTTCTCCGGTTATTGTCATTACCGATATTGGAAATCTTAATGACGTTTCTAATTTGGTTATATCTTGAATTGTTGCCCCGTGCTACTTCACTGTCAGTCCCCATTCGGTTATTTTTTATGTCGTCGTTCAGTTACTTTGTTCCCCCGGGATGCATTCGTGAAGTGTTCTTTTACCCGTTGTGCCACACAATTCATTCTCGTTGACAAAGCGGCGAATATTTCATAGGAGCTAGTTTTGTAATATCGGGTGTATTATTTAACGGATATATCCCATAAACAACTGCTGTTACAGGATAAGATCTCTCGTAGTATGGTTTGTCAATTCCAGTCAGAATTCCTGGTTTGGAATCTCAACTCACACTGACAGTTTTTTATCTTTGAGAATTGGTTCAAATTTAGCTCTGATAATCCATTCTCCTTCCTCTTGGATAATGATTTCATTCTAAAAAAAATACCTTTTTCCTCCAACATGTGAAATTATCTCAGCTGCTCTTTCGTCGTTCATGGTAGCATCGATGGTGGGCACATTGACATCATCGTGGATAATTCGAAATGTTGACCACGTATGACATGCTCCATCTCTGTAAAATTCAACAAAGCAATTTCTGATTTTACTTAATATGATTCTATCATCTATTAAATCCTTTGATATATCATAGACTATCGAGATTGAATTTAGCATTTTTCCAAGGTGTAATTTTCGATAATCTTTTGAGTTCTTTCATGCTATAATTAAAATAATTATTTAAATAAGAAATATATTATATAATGAATCATTGTAAATGGCTCATGATTGGATCAACGACTCCGTGTAACAAATCATAGAAAAATGAATTCTGTGGGTATCATATGCAAAGTTTTCGTCGAGGAAGCCTGGGCCCGATTCCGTGTATTCGATGTGGGATAGGGGTTAGAGGAAAATCGCAGTTGTGTCTCGGTTGTTGTGGTAAGCGGTATAGAGAGTTGAAGCGTTATTATGATAAACGAATCAAAGATTCCATAAATGACTCTGACGCTGTCAAAGACAACGTCAACGACAGAATTATAAGAACCCCTCAAGACTACATTGAAAGATTCTCAAGAAGTGTTATATTTCAGCCATTTAATGAATTAGACTAATAATAGTATGGTATATAAATGAACCAAGAATTCCGACCACACCCATATAACAAACTATGAAGCGTCTCGTGACGGTATTGTCAGAAACTGCAGGTTGAAGAAGTGAATCGGTATTGTGAGTAATCGAGGATATTTGAAGTTTAGTGCTGGAAGGAAAAAATATCTCCATCATCGTTTCGTCTTCGAATGTTATAATGGATTGATCAAAGATGATCTTGCTATTGATCATATAAATAATATTAAGACTAATAATTCTTTGAATAATTTACAAGCTGTTACACAAATTGAGAATACTGCATCTGGACAAATTGGAAAATATTCAAAAAATGCGAGACCAGTAAAATCATTTAATACAGCAACCAATGAAGAAATTATATTTCAATCAATGACTGCAGCCGGTAGATATTTCGATATTTTTAGCACCTCGGTTCGAAGAGCAGCAGAAGGGATAGTCAAAACGACTGTCTCCAAGGCATCCGGACAAAAAATTCAGTTTTCGTACATCTAATCATGTTTTACTCTGTATGTATATGAATTAAGGGGAATAACTCGTTTGGGTATAATACGACCTAACTAGAGTTACGGTTGAAACACTGTCACCGTTTCGATGATAGTTTTTGATTGGCCGATTTTGCTGTCAGATATAATCAATTATTCGCGTGCTGTAAGAAAACAAATCAGCGACGTGGTGTTTACAAACAATTGTTTTCTTTTTTAGTGTTTGTTCAGATATTCGCTTGTCAATAATCAGTATTAAATATACGAAGGTATGTGAATTAATGAATCCAGATTGTACATTCATTCAAATACCGCCGCTGACGTCAATCAATTCATCGCTATTGACTTCCGTGATCTGTAACTATAATTATATTCAAGTGCGTATACCTGTAACGCACTGCGATATTAATACCAATGCGCAATTATTATGTAGAGTCAATAAAAAAGTGTCCACTTACCTGTGTGTTCACTCCTGGAATACACACAGTTGTAAAAATTTCACTGTCTTTTATAGTCCATGCAGGGAGAATTTTCCAGAACAAATATACCCAGTGATTCATTGATGGTAAAAAAAAAAACAATGATTCATTGATGATAAAAAGAACAAATGATTCATTGATGATAAAAATCCAATAAACCAGATATGCACAAACATGTTACAAACAACCCCAATGATTCATTGAAAATCCATAGTTAAATTTCTTTGCAATTCAATCATAAAAATTCTCCCTGCATGGACTATAAAAGACAGTGAAATTTTTACAACTTTGTGTATTCCAGGGGTGAACACACAGGTAAGTAGAACCGTTTAGTTATTTGTGCTTAATGATGACTGATAACCCCATTTTTTTGTTTGTATTTTTTGTATTTAGAAATATAAAATTTTATATAAGATAAATTATGAAAATATTCATCAGATTATAAATGAAATATCGAATTTGAAAAAACAGGGGGTTCAATTTAAAGGGTTAAACTCTGATCAAATTGTGTCCGACTTTGAAGATATTACATTTGCGACAATTAACAATAAGTACACCCTTTCGAAGAAATATTCATTAATAAAGTGGATACAGACTTCTATTCGTGATTGTCTTGTATATTGTGAAGATGTTAGTGTGTTTGTACCGTTATGTACTATCGTGGAACGGGTAAGAAGAGATTTGGGGAGGGAATATGAAGTTAAAAAAATAATTAATTCCAGGGTCAAAGAAATAAAAAATCTAATTGAACAAAATGAAAATATCCCTTAAGAGCCTCTGTTGTATAACTGTGTGTAAAATATTTCTGTCAGACATGTACGATACAGTATGTAATTCATAGTGGCGATCAATACAGGTATGCCCATTCAACCAACAAACAATAGTGGTGAAATTCTTCATACAGGTATGTCCATTCATAGTGGTAATATTCTACATACAGGTTTGCCCATTCATAGCGGTGAATGGATGCGTCATACAAGTAAGTTGTAAAATATTTTTTTTTGTTTATTATTTCTGAAATGATGACTGATTTGGTTGTTTTTTTTACCATGCTGGTAGTTTTCTGTCAGTGTAAACCCAGGAATTCCCATTAGAAGATAGCGCTACTGTTTCAATAATGATCAAACAAGCATTAACTATCCGAACAGCAAGAGAGAGATTGGATGCTATTAATAAATTTATTCCACTTCGTGATCGTGTACGTGAAAAATATCAGCAGCGACAAAGCCTTCAAACCGATTTTACGCTAGTGACCGAGGAGTTAGTTAAGCCGATAATTAGTGCTACCTAGGATGTAAAATCAGCCACTGAGCGAGCTGTATACGGGGATATCTCTGAGGAGGGTGAGAGAATGGAGAGATCTCTTCTTGGTGAAGTTGAAAAAAATAGCAACGGAAACTTGACAAACAGAGCAAGCTGTACAAAAAATCCACGGTGATATATCAACTCAGATGGAAATGGTACGACAAGGTGGTATTGATGTCAGTGAACCACCTGAATCACCTGAATAAAAAAAAAACAGTAAAGGGTTTAAGCGCGAGATTTAACGAGGAGGGAATAACAGCAATTGATAATACTAAATCAGCAGAAATTCCTGCGCTTGTTGCTACGACTTATGAAAATAGAAAACAAATGCTGAAACCAGGGCAATACGGATATATTAAAAGTATACAACATTGGGCTGATGAGATCTACAAAATCAAAACTAAAACAAATCAAAGTGATCCAACAAATACATCATACATTGAATACATAAAAGTGGTAGGTAATGTATTTAATCAATATGAAGAACTGCGACAACAAATACCGCAAAAATTGCAGCGGCGGCAACGTCCATCAAAGAAAATGTCTTTCTCACCTAAAAAATCACAACTTAATCCAAAAACAGATACACAGGGTGCAACTGGTGACGATGCAGAGTTTGAAATTTTTTTTAAATCCCTTCAAGGTCATGAAGATGATACTCAGGAGGGGTTTTCTGGTAGTGGGATATCAGGTAGTGGTTTAGTTAGTTGTCCTGGTAATATTCTTGGTGATACAGCACGATTAGAAGTACTCGTAGGAGGTTCGCGAGCTGGAAATAACTCACCCGAAATAATTAATGAAGCAGCTGATATCTGCAGGAGGTTATTTCAAGGTGGTATTAGGGATATTGCAACATATCGAGATTTCATTGACGAGTTAGCCGATAGACATCATGGTTATCATAGTGATTAATCACTACATTAGATAAATAACAATTAAATAAGAATGATCATAACTACAACCATGATAAACCAACTAACGTCTACGTGGTAAACTCACGATTGCCAGAATACAAAGCATACTATGGAGATAGTCTCGGTGATACCATTGCAGGATTATTTGCAAGAATGGCTCCAAAAGTAGCGCCGCTAGCAAAACAACTATCAATGAAAGCCATTGATGTTATCAGAGATAAAGGAATTAGCGTTGTTGGTGATCTTGCTGGAAAGGCATTTTCAGCCGCGAACGATAAACTAACACCTTTAGTTAGACGGCGAAAGAAACAACAAATGACTTCACAGTCATCACCGTTACCATCTACGGCAGTGATGCCTGCAAGTGTTAGTAAACTAATAAATAAGGCAGTAGATCAAAAACTAGCGTCATTGGCGACTTCGTTGATAGAGTCAAATCAAGGGGATCAGGATAATATAACAGCAAATATGATAGCGGGAAGTGGTTTAAAACAACCACGACGACATCGGTGATTTTCCGATGAAATTGCCTACAATTCAGACCGGCAGATATATAATAAAAAATGTTCAAACGAGTCCCTGATAGCGCATTTGACATGGACGCAACAGTACTCAAGGATGATTCTGTACGCGATTATCAATATTATTCTTATCACGCAGTACAACCTGATCTTCGATCGCGAATTGAACTTCAAGTCCATGATAACAGTAAATACTTTCTACCATGTGAAGCATTGATTGAAGTCGAAGGTGAACTTGTAACAGCTGATGATACTCCTGCGGCACCAGCGCCGTATCCAGATGGTGCTCAAGTCGGTTTTGTCAGCAATGGCATCATGGCATTATTTGAGAGTGCAAGATATCTCATTGATGGAAAAGAAATTGAGTCGATAGAACGTAATGTTGATGTAGCAACAACAATAATAGGGCTAGCAAGATATTCCGATGATTATACAAGATCGGCCGGTCCTTTTATCATGTTTGCAAAAGATATTAAAAACACCGCTGGAAGAAATCCATTTGTTATAAGACGACCAAGGGATCGTCCTGCCCCTAATCCTGCTCCTGCTGATATTAAAGATATGATTATAAATAATGATGATAATTTCAATCTAGGAGCTTCAACACATATGTCAATGTTGGAGGGAGCACGCAGATCATTTTCATGCGCGATTCTACTACATCATATATTTGGATTCTGGAGTAACGTCCGAAAGGTTATTTATGGAGCGAAACATACAGTAGCACTCGTGCGAAAAGGTACTGACAATGATGCAATTTGGAGGATTTCAGCGGATCTTGCACATCCGGAAAATGATCCTGGTAAAGTTATTTTAACAAAAGTATCACTTTGGATGCCAGTGCTGACTCCGTCAATGGTAACAGAACAATGATTACTATCATTTATGGATCAAGGAGGAAAATCATTACTAAGTTGGCTAACAACGAGTACAGATATTGTGCAATCAACTGTTAACGGTATATTTACGTGGAACTTGGCAGCGCGACAAGGTATTTCAACTCCGCGTCATATATTTGTTACGTTACAAGATACGATACGAGTTGGCGATCAACGCTTCAGCCATATGATATTTGATCGATTAGGTGTCACTCACTGACGTCTCATTGAGAATAAATGGACAGCAGGAACCATCCGAAGATATTCAACTTAATTACGGTCAAAACCATATTGCACGAGTTTATCATCGGTTGTCGTATATGGGACGCGATCAAAATGTTGATACTGGTCTACAAATATCTCAATTTAATTTTAAAAATCTAAGTCCGATTTATTACTTTTCGTTGGAACATATTGATTTAACAAGACAATCCGTCGTTGATATACACTTCCGAGCTCGTGTAACCCGTGGTGCTGTTGCTAATTATAGAGCGGTTGCTGTCATTCTCAGTGATAAATCAATGCTACTCGAAGGTGTTGGTGGACGAATGAGAATGGTAGATGCACCAGTGGAAAATATGTAACAATTAGATCAATCTGTGTTTGTATACTGTCGTATAGTAAAATCAATGTCAACTCAAGAAATTAGAATCCGAAGCGGCTAAGCGATGTGGAACCACAATAACTTTCAAACCCAATCAAATGAATGGCGGGGCAAATAAGTTGTCGCTGAAACTCGTCAAGTGAAACAGTTCAATGACGCGCTTAGCACACGAAAGTGTGTTCAGATCACACTCTCTGCGAAAGCGATCAGCATCATGATAAAAACCGGTGGTATATTCCCGTTGTTGGCTGCGATTCCAGCGGTAGCTAAAGCGGCAGCGTTAGAGGCTGTTGGTACCGCGGCAGGAATGGCACTAAAGAAAGCAACCGGGAAAGGATATAAAAAAGGGAAAGTGTCTAAGATTACCAGGAACCCCACACACGTGGTACAAGGGAAGCGGCCTGAGAATACCGGGAACGGTTTACTAGTTCGGGAATTAAAGATTCCTATGTCCAATTTTGATTTAATTGATGCTGCTAAAAACTCACGATTAAAAACTTCAGAGGTGTCTTTATGACAGACCAGTTACCTACACAACCCAATGACGTTGAAACCGGTATCATTAATCTCGATAACAACACCGGACCTGGAACTCACTGGGTTGCATACGCGATTGATCCACGTGGGATTATTTATTTTGATTCATATGGATTAGTGCCACCAAAGGAATTTATGCGTTATATTGGAAATCTACGATTTCCTTGTTGGTATTCCACGTTACCGACACAAACAATGAATGACCCACAAATATGCGGCAACGAAGTATTAAATGTCCTTGCTCTTTCATCCAGCCCAAAGCCGCCCCATGTAGTCGTGAATGAGTATACTAACAATCGCTTTTTAGAGAGAGATAGATTTTTACAATAATATGATTGATATTTGGGGACGACCTTTATCAACGCTGAAGAAACCCGAACCTGATGGCGATCCAACCGGTAATGTAAAAAAAACTCATCGAAGATGAAATAGCTGAAACGTTGAACTTAGCAAGTGTTGATCCCGGTGAAATAGTTGCATTTCAAGATCGTCAGGGTAAATTGAAAACTAGTAATGTTTCTCTTGATGATATTTTAGTTAAACGACGAGACGCAACAGAAGATACTATCGCGTTGTTTTCCGATCAAGGTAAACTCAAACCGGGTGTACTTATGTCAACATTTGTGAAACGAATTGACGATTTAGAACCATTATAAAACTCTACGCGACGAATACAACGATCATATAGTTGTATTTAATAGGTTTACTACCACCGTAGACAATATTGATAAACCCATAGTAGAATGTTCTGGTAATCCACATGTGACCACACCGAAACTCACAGAGATAGAAAATTCTATGTTGGAATTTGCAGCATTTCAATCCCGATATGAAAAGCATATAAAACAGTTTTCAGTGCTTCGTAAAAACATCATAGATAAATTTCTTGAAACCACATTCAATAAAATACACATAAAACTACCTGATATTAAGAAATCCATCGATGAGATGAAAAATTTCATCGAGGCAATGGAAGTTGATGCAGCGAGGATGATAAGCGTCATTGAAAAAGCAAAAAATCCTCATGAGATCACCAACAATATCGTATACACGATTCAACACGGATCATTGTTATCGATTAACAATAGTGTCGCCGTCGTTTTTATTTTCGCTGACTGAAAATCTTCGATTGGAAAATTCTACGAATTTTCACACAAACCTTTTATAGGCGTCTATTCTGCAAGCCATGGCTTGTTCGTAAATAAAAATTCTACGAATTTTCCAATCGGAGATTTTCATGCAGCCACACATGGTGACAATAATAGGGCGTCTTTTTTTAATTTGGGTTTTGCCGAATGGAGGCTTCTATTAAGCATTTACGAGGAAGCCTTGGTTACTGAATTGACGCCTTGTAAAAGGTCGTCTGATTCACCCTCTCTGCTGCTACACACATATGTCCAAACAAAGAAATATTTATAAACAAAACAATCAAAACTAAAGTACACTATCATTCCTTTTAGCATAAATGGCCTCTACCGTTTTGACCCAAGCTATAATAAATTTAAGGTCTTCCAATTCTATGTATCCTCTCTTATAAAGTTCATCATATAAATGTTGGAGGTCTAAAGAACTGTGATTATTTAAATGTTCTGATAACAGATTTATTAGCATATTGCTTTTCATATACAAGTCATTTTCAGCTTTAAGATCTTTCAAAAGGTTATGAGGATTTCTGTCTTGCCGCACATATGGTGGAGAAAAAATTAACTTTATATAATGCCTATGAAAAAAATACTCCAAACTTCTCCAAATATCGGTGACTCTTCCATCAACACTGATTGGGAGTGGCAGGTAGAGAAATGCTGCCTTCGCCCATAATGTTGCTTGGGCATTGAATGGAGTAAAGATACCTTTTGGAATTATAAGGGGTAGGTGGCTTTCTACTGTAGCTTTAAAATCAAACGGATTGTCGCGGGTCAATCTATAAATAGCATCAACATCCGGTTGTTTATTTGCAAAGGACTGGATGACACCAATTGTCAAAGAAGCATTTGATTGACATAAATCTGGAGTTGCGGCAGGATTACGAATTTCTTGCAGAGGAAATCCTCTGGGCCATGAATACGTTTCATTGACACCAAAATACGGATAAGGGTTAATCATTGGCTTTGAAAGCCCAGAACATGGAATGTGATACCTGAAATTTGTCTTTGCTGTTAGCATTCCCAAATTTATTAGACCAACATTATCATCATCAAAATCCCATATATACTCTGCACCATGGTGAATCGCATATATATAACCAATATTTTTTCTGCCGAAATGTTTCCATGGTAACGTGTTTGATATCGCAGGATACAATTTTCCATGGTCATCGGGCTCCAGAAATACAACATTTTCTCCTTTGCATCCAAGTTCAGTCATATAGGACTCCCTAGACTGTGTTTGAATATCAGCGACTACAACCAAACACCAGCTTGTTTTTGTAACTATGTACCAGACAGATTCTGATGGCTTAAAAATCGTGGTAACTACTGCCCAATTTTTTACAATTTGTCTTGTTATCATCGAAATAATATGCTCCTTTTTCAAATTCTAAATTCATCGGAACTTCACGGAACGACTTTCCAAAGAAAAGAGTATCTATATCATTCGGCCACTCAATATTTGACCTCGAGTCCAAGATATTTGTCGGATTTCTAATGTTTTCGTTGTTCGCGATACATGACTCACTGTTTAGGTCTTCCCCGCACTTGTTATACAAACATTTCTTAATCATGTAATTTGTTTCAAAACAAAGAAGTAAAAACTGTATAGAAATCACTAAAATGTATGTTTTCTCTCTTAATGAATTCATTTTGTGTGAAACGGTATGCTGCATCACCAAGTGCTCTAAAAATGGAACCTTACTATTACTCCACAATTAATCGAACTTCGTAGTCAGGGAACCTGTTCTGAACCGCTTCGCAACGATCACTGACTTGCATTTAGTTTAAATATTTGAGGCCTCTTTTCATCCATGGCATTCTAAGGAACGGAGATTGGTGTCAAATGGAAAAGTATGACTTTATATTGGCAAAATACATCGAGTATTTAATGACGTAAATAGCACGACTCTAAATTTACGTTCGTTAGTTTCGGATTATGTAAACAGGAATTCAACTATGCATAGCAAATTTATGTAGTACCAGTATTATGTCCTTCCATCTGTTATAAAAATCATTATTCCAAAAAAAGAAAATGAAACAGCATGTGACTGTTTGGTTGTTGTTGCATATGCATGCATGCTTGTTTATATGTATGCATGTATGTATGAATGTATGTATGTATGTATGTATGTATGTATGTATGTATGTATGTATGTATGTATGTATGTATGTATGTATGTGTGTGTGTGTGTGTGTGTGTGTGTGTGTGTGTGTGTGTGTGTGTGTGTGTGTGTGTGTGCGTGCGTGCGTGCGTGCGTGCGTGCGTGCGTCAAATGGAAATATGACTTTTTGTTGGAGAAAAGCATCGAATATTTAATGACGTAAATAACGCGACTGAATACACAAATAGGGATTAAATTATGAATAGCAAATCTATAAATACCAGTATTATGTCATTCCTCTGATATAATAATAATTTGCTTTTTTCAAAAAGGAAAACGAAATTCGCTTGTAACTGTATAGTTGTTGTGGCATATGCATGCATGCATGTATATATTTTTGCATATATGTTTTTATATATGTACGTAATGTCTGTTAAATTTACGAGGCATTCAGCTGACCTAATATTATCCTAAGTTATTAAGAAGTTGCATAAAATATTCAAACCACAATACATTTAGTTATATGTGCGGGTTGTTAGGTCATCGTTGATTATGTGCAACAACAACACAAACACACGCTACGTTTATCGATATCGATGGTGATAGTGGTACTATCATTGGCTGGATGGGTGTACCTGAAATGGGAGTCTTAAAACTGGAATCAAAATGCATATAAATATGTAACAGTGTCGCCATATTCAGCCAGTCAGGCATTTGATTTGCTTCACGATGTACCTGCACTGATGTTAAAAAGAAAACAATCACATGTTCTGTGTAATCTTTTGCTAGCAGTGACTACAAGGCTAATAAAGATTTTATTGATAGTTGTGCTTATGTTAGTATAGTCATATCAATAACGATAACATATATTATAATGATTGACGTTTTAAGAACCAAAGTTGCAAAAAATCTAGTTTGTATGCAGACATAATAATCCTATATCTTATTACACGTCTGGTACACATATATTTATAGCATAAAGAGGCTACAAGTGACACATAAACAAGATTCTTAACGAGGTAGGGTTTTCCTATTCACAAACCCAACTGAAATTGCATCTTGAGAATACAAATACTGCAAAAAATAAAATATGTACACGGTATTTTCTTCTTTGTTTTCATTGCAATCGTCCCTTGATAATGTTATCGTTTTTGTTGATGCTGTCATTGCTGTTTACACAGAGAAGAAAAACAATAAAGATGGTACTAATTTTCGTGTATATTTTCTGACTTAAAAGTCAGAAATAGAAGGACCGCCATTATCAAATATATTTTAATTTTATTTCTAAAAAAACAAATAGGGTATTTAGATACATCATAAAACACAGAGAGACAGAATGATTATGGGTCTCAAAATTAAAGGGAAGACACAATAATTTGAGCTTCGATATCAATAGGTTCCGTCTAATGGTCTAGAAGTTTCCTAATGTCATATCAAACTCGTTACCAACTAGAGCCTAAGCTTAATTCAGTTGCTTTGGAAGAAATTTTTTTCAATCTATTTTAATTTAATTTAATTTTAATTTTCTTTTGATACTTTTATGTATATCCGCAACATGTAAGACAGAAAAGCCTCCAAGACATTTATATACACATGCTCTCACACGATTGGCATTGAAATACTTGTGGGGGCATATCAAATGAGTAAATTCTGTTATATAATACGTTCTTAGTTAATCACTGGATATAAAAAATATTCGGTACGGTATTTTCATCATTCCATCTTTTTCTACACTGATTCAGGTCTCGAACAATTAATAAGACTTGTATGTCGTTCAAACACTTGACGGGGTTTGAACGATCAAATCTTTGGGGCGATTTAGACCTAGATTAAATACTTCAACAAAAAAGGGTAGGGGAGATAAGAAGACCGTTAAAATAGAAGACACGACAATGACGATGACTGTACCGAGTATCGAATCTTGGACTGTTGATCTGGAAAGCGAAATATTATTTAGAGTTCGTGTTTCATAAATAGGCAATAGTCGATGTAATTTATTGAAAACATACTAAACCAGTAACTAATTAAATTAATGACGAAAATATATTGAATAGGTCATTTATTTTTAACTAGGAGGAAAATGAAATAAATAAACGTACATTGAACAATAAACAAAACATTAGGCTACAGTGCATGACATTAAATATATATGATTGTTTAATTAGTGGACTCCTAATCCAGACTTCCAGTGTAACATGGTGAGCCAGTTTTTTGTTGTTGAAAGTTTATTACATTTTTTGAGGTTATGGGCTGCAACTTCATCATGTGAATTAGATATCGTTGAAAGTTCCATTTTCTGCGTGGCGATTTAAGGATTTATCTGTTGAATTACACAGTGGTGGTTGATATCTACATGCTCCAGAAGAGAAAACAACACCATAATCAATACTACGACAAAATCGTTGACCTTTTGATAATTAAGTCAAAACCATTTCAACTGGCTGCCGGCAAAATGTGGTTTTAAAAGGACCTCCCCTTGAACATTTCGGACTTATATAACTCTTCCTGTAGTTATACAATTTGATTAACAAAGGAAACTAAAGGTCTTACTCTACCCAACGGCTCTCTTTATCAGTGCTAACAATACTCCATGGGATTTCTTGTGTATAATTTATTTGATGCAACCGCCTTTTTTGCAGAATTAGCCAAGCAAAAGGAGTTTTTAAAGTTTTTAAATACATTTTATATATAAATATATATATATATATAGTTGATCAAAGCTTATAAGTAAACCTAACAAACCACATACAACATCTCATGGGAATCTTGTTACGCTTCAAGTTTGAGCTAGACCTTCTGTCAAATTGTTTCAGCTGTATTTATCTCTACTATATAACACCAAACTCTCATAAGTTAATTATACTCCTGGATGTAAAATTCACACACGCGCTCCCACACAGACACAAACATGCTTCTGCTCTACAGAAATATACACATAATTAATGTGTATTAGAATCTCCCCAAAACAGTGCGAACTACTGCAAATATACCCTTATGGGCAAAATACTTCAAATCTGAAACTGCCTAACTCTATCTTAAATGATTTAGACCGAGAGAATTTTATATATTTCGGAACAAAATGGCGCAAAACTTAATGTTGGACAACTTAGAATACCTTTGTATTAGTATTTTTTTTATTGTAGACCTAAGTATACCATACCATCCAATAATGGGATTCATTGATTCACTGGGCTATGTACTATGTATATTTAAACATAAATCACAGTGATAATAATTAACAGTAAATGACAATGTGCCCATATATGGTAGCCAACTATCAGACAGCAAGAAATAAATATTATGGATGTATAGAGTTTCAAAATTATTTACAAATGTAGGTATTGAATTAAGATATAGCTTACCACTACATTTTGAAACAAATATATTTGGCACTATAATGGGTCCCTATATTACAAAATATTTGGTCCGCAAAGTTTATAGAAACTGTATACTGTTATATTAGAATGTATTTTCTTCAACAAATTGAAAGGTTAATACGTGGATGTATACATGATTAAAATATCTTAACTTGTCCCTCTTGCTTCTTCCTTTGCTAAATATTCTCAAATATTAACATTATTGAGAAGTTAAAGAAGGAAGCTTTGCATTTATTTTTCGAAGATGCCGAAGGAATTTAGAGCTACTACCTTGGAACATGTTGTAAAATGAAAATGGGTTTATTATGTGATCTTCTTATTGTCATTTTTCTAAATGTGTAGAATGACTGTGGTTGGTTACTAAGTAAAGCAGTCGTTGTTAAAACGCCAAATGTAGTTTTAGATTTTTCTGAGGCTATTTTTGTAGTTAATTTCTGGAATAAAAATATAAGGAATATTTTGAAGAAAGAAAGACGAAATTGAATATCCTTTAGAATAGTTCAACAGGCTATTTGTAGGATGTGCAAATAATTAATGTAAATTTAAATTAGAGGAAAATTACAATACTATGCAGTGAGTGCGGAAATATACATTATGTGATTCTATTTACATGTGGACACTTTTGCAATTGCTACATTGGTATAATATTATCTTTATTATAATTACTTTAATAAGGTACTTAATTCATGTCATGTGTTAGATGTTGCATAAAAGCTCATAATATACCAATTGCATAGTGATGTTCATACGACGAATTTTGTTTATCGTAGGCCGTCTGTCTCTATGCACACTTTTTTGTAACCTCTGCTCCTCTTAAACTACATAGAGGATTACATGAAAGTTTACAAACAATCATCTAAAATCTAATGGGTTCTAAATGAAAATGTTACTTCTTGGATAATTAGCGATGGACGTCGTGAAATTTGTAACCACCAAAGCATTAATAATAATAATACAAACATACTTATAGGTTACCTCATTTGTATGAGACAATACTGCATGATATTGGGAGTGCAGTATATCAATCATACAAAACGAGTTCTAATTTTCCCATACAAATGTAGCAGCCTTTATATTATATCCTCATTTTTTTTATTCAATCTAAAGCTTAATTAGGTAAACAAAAATACACTATACGAAATGAAAAAGTCGAATGTATGCCGTATTTCAAACTAAATATACAAACGCAGATTCATCATTACACAACAACATTATTAATGCACACATAAATCGAGCCCAGATAAATCAGAACATAGTCGCACGTTAGACATAACTTTCGAGTTTATCTCTACTTAAAATTGCAATTTTGAGTCATATTGTGAATGAATGCCCATTACAACAACAACTTTTACATCTGATCTAGAATTAATGAAATTTGGTATCTTTGTCCATTCATCGAGATTTTGTGATTATGGACTGGATGTATCTGACAATTCTATATGAAATACATAGGGAATCAGGGAGAGAAAAGTGTGTTGAGATCTGTGTTTCTAGTCTGTCATTGGATGTTGGAAATCATAATATATTGAGAATATGAACTCTTTCAATTACAATTATCAACAAAAACGCTATGGAATTTAATTTATATTTCATTCTGAGTGCAACAAGGAGGATTTAATTGGACTTGGAATATATTCGAAATTAGAGTACAATGACAATATGTGTAATCAAGCTTTTGAACCCATTATATGGCTCATGTAATTCAGATTTGCAGAACTAAGAAAGTACATTCTGAGGACATTCAGGAGGTAAAACTGCAATTATCTTATGTTCCATTCGTATTACCGGTTAAGGAAGCCATTGTATGCTTTGTCCTTTGCATACTATTTGTAAAGACCCTGTTTGACGTCTACAGTTAGCCTAAATCCGCAACTTTATATCAAAACCTTTAACGCAGAATGTGGCAAAGCAGGAGTGAGCCAAAGCATGAATGTGCCAAAGCAGCTGGTATGTGGTAGCGCATTAAAAGTCTCGTCTAGTTCCTTCGCAAGCAAATATAATTAACCAAAAGGTACGGCGGTTACTACGTGAGGGTATCTGATTTGTTTACAAAGTAGTTCCTAATACATTATTGAACACAGGTGAGTTGAATATGAAGTTGCGCGCAGTGAAACATCGTAAAATACTGAACGATGTAAATGTAATGTAGAAACCAATGAGTATCAGCTTTTTATTTACATGTTATTGAAGATATTTTAAGATAAATACATATTCCATGTAAAACGTCCGTATAATATTAATCCTAATATTATCCTTAAAAACATCACTCTTGAAAAAATGAATTTACAAGGAAAACATACATGCAAATGCTTCTTTAATTTACCATATGGAATCAATCACATTTAGCTTTCCAAAGAAGCATTTGCTGTAGAATTATATATATATATATATATATATATATATATATATATATATAGATATATATATATATATATATATATATATATATATATATATATATAGATATATATATATATATATATATATATATATATATATCATTGCTTGGTGGATAAAATATTTATTCAATTATAATAATTTGTGAAGTACATATAATTGAAGAATGATGGTAAATAAAACAATTAGTCATGATGATATAAAGTGTCATGTTGATGGTATTATGTTGAACAGTATCATTCATATCCTGTAAATGGAACATCATATTTCCTGAAAATAATATCTGCACACCCTGGTGTTCTCATTTTTATCATTTTTCTATATCCTTTTTCTTCTAGAAAGCTTGTGATCCTCTCTTCACTGGAATGTATATATTCTACAGTCAACATCCCAATATTAATCTTATCAAATGGTATTGTCTGTAGCACGTGCAATTCTTCGCCTTCCACATCAAGGGTAAAGAAATCTACTTGGTTTACTCGCATTGCTAAAAGTAAGGAATATAATGGAAAACATTGAACCTTGATGCTCTTAAACCCGATGTTTTCCTTTTGAATCCAATCTTCAGCTTCTTTTGTTTCGTGTATGCGTCCCATTTGCTCTCTGAGTCCATGTCCTATGTTGAATGTAACCTGCAGTGGGGAAAGAATCGTGATTAATTCCAACAAATCCTTGAGGCATTGGAGTATGATATCCTAGGCACAATAACCATTTCCAGTGTGACAGTTCTTATAGAGATATTAAGATACCATCAAATGTTAAACGTTACGCAAATATAAACATTATATACAGGATACAAATGTAACGGAAAGAACAAATAAAGATGATTATGTAATTGTAACATAAGATTTATTTATCGAAACTGTTTTTGGACATGATAGGGATTTCATTTGTTTGCATAAATTTTGTTCAGAATAAAGTAGAAAAAAGGCCAATACAATAGGTGGGTACGTTTCCATAAGTGAAGATATATTTACCATCTTGAGAGACGTTTTCGAAAATGACATATTTGAAAAAAGAAAACAAATATACCACAATAGTCGCCAGCTGGTTATATTTAAACAGAGCGTATTAAGAATGCCTGGATAAATACAGTTAGTACACGAGATAATACTACTTCCTAACATACTTTAATCTTCAAATGGTGCTGTAGTGAAATCTAACGAGACGTGATATCGTACTGTGGAATGTTCAATACCTTAGATCGAGTAACATTGGTAAAATTTGTTTGATGGCTATTGCGCGTCAGACGAAGGATTCCCTGTTCTACAAATATCTATGTAGCAAACATATATAAACTGGCAGTTTCTGACCCAGGCAACTTGCATAATGTCCTTCGGGCGTTGTTTGCTTTGTGAGTCGGAAACATACAGTGTATAACACGATATAAGCAATTAAAAAAGAAACAAGATTAACACATCATTATTAAATAAGTACAGTAACTCACATTCATACTGATGAACGTCTCTTCTAGTTACTTGATAATGAGTGTCTTTTAACAGCTTCTTTGTACGTCAAACATAGTATAATAAATACAAACAACATAGTAAATTGAAACAGTAAATTATATTTTCCCGTAGGTTAACATTGCGAAAGCAATTGTATTGTTATGAGATATTTATTAATGTCTCAGATTCAAATGGATTTTGCGAAAAGAGAAATCAAATATAATAATGCAATCATGTCTGTAATGCAACTATATACTTATCGAGGCATCCGAGTGTTTCGGAAACTCATTTCATTGATAAATTGTTGGCTTTTAATAGACAAAAGTTATTTAGTCATTTGATAGCTATAATCTTACGAAATGAACGATATGCTGATTTCAGTTTTAAATTATATAAAGTCATAATTATTGTTGCAAAATAAGTTTTCAGGTTTCGTGAAGTTCAGAGATAACTATTTTTGATCACTTGAAACATAATCAATATCGTGCAGTCTCTATACAAAATTTGTGTGAGAGAGAGAGAGAGAGAGAGAGTGAGAGAGAGAGAGAGAGAGAGAGAGAGAGAGAGAGAGAGAGAGAGAGAGAGAGAGAGAGAAAGATAGAGAGAGAGCTAGCTACCTTGTGGTTGGTACGGCTGTCAACGAATGGAGTCTGGCCCGCAGAATAATCCTCAAGATCCTTCTTCAGGTTATACGGCTCTTTAGAGGGTGGTTCTATCCAATAATTCCGTATCAGTTCAATTAGGCGTGGGTCATCCATTTCCACTTGAGCCTCATTCATTTTCCTTGTCTCTTCTCTGAAAATTGGACTTTCGCAGGTCCTATACTGCTCTTTTTAGTCAAATATGTTATCCCAATGGTAAATATTAGAATAAATCCAAGATGGTACTTCTTATACCTTCGCTCCAAGTATAATATTTGGAGTTAGTGTTGTGAGTTAATATTATAATTGTATTGACATAGCGTTAATCTATGTATTTTCTCAAAGAATTACTTCGCTCTCAAAATATATTTGATTTAAAGAAATCTTTATTTTCGATGTACTTTATTAGCGTGTTCGTACTTATTTCTTATTTTGAAAAAAGTAAGCAAAAATGACATGCATTGGATATTTTAAATATATTTTAATAAAACATACATGTTTGTTAATAAAGTATACCAGTTTGTGAATCAGGAGTGTTATATCAAATCAATGAACGGCATTACAATAATCATTTTGTAATTGTATCAACAGCTCTTAAAATGCACAGCTAGTAACATTTAAAGTAGCCACTTCAATATCTGTCATTTAGTTTACTGTATGTAAATGTAGTAACAGTATAATTCTATATTGATGAAATGCAAAGAACAATTGAAATAAAAAAGCAATTACAAATAATCACATAAGGTAATGCTAGTCAAAATAATGTTTGCAAAGTGTCGGGTAATGATTATTTCGAAATTATTTTAATTAATATAAGTTTACATTTTCTTTATATTTTTTCTAGGCATGAGAATTAAAAATGTGAATGAAAAGAACGTTCTAAATTAGCGATTAAAACACATTATATTAAAAGATTTACAGACTATTTCAATTTGGGTTAATCGCCACACGTGTATCCAGCAGCGCCAACCATCAATGAAAATCTTTAAATGCCTTTTCATAATCAAGGTAACGTAGACCAGCTGTCAGTTAAAAAGAAGCATCAACCTATTTCAATGATTTTCAGATTTATAATTAACTATATCTGACACCTGTTACATCAGAGATAAGCCTATCCAAGTAACCGATTTCGCTTAAAATTTGTTTTGAAAAGGCGGGATATCTCAGTGGTTACTGCACAGTGGTTGCGCAGGAAGATTTGTCATCTAACCTCAACAGGGTATAGTACTTTGTAATGATATTTCGAAGTGGAGTCAATGCTAAGAATTCTTTACTTCTTGGATATGCAGTCTTGTGTGTACATTGTGAAAGAAAACCATGAGAACACTTTTTAAAACTATTCGGGTACTTTTCCTTTCGGCTGGACTACTTTTATACTCTGCGCTATGATCTTTTCATATGACACAAATAACTCGTATTTTTGTTCACCTGGAAAGCAGTCGAAAGGGTATGCAATCTTTACTCATACTCATCCCTAATGTAAAACGAAATATTCGAAGCCATTTGCACTATAAATCATGCCGTGTGCACTATGAAGCATGATTTCTATCACAAACCACCATGGAATGAATATGTTCATGATTGATAAATTAAAGATGTAATATCATTGCAGCTCTAACATTGTAATGAAATGAAAAAATTATTTGGCTGCAGCCCACATTCTAGATCTGATAGAATTCAATAAACAAAATTGATGAAGATACATCCTTTCGAAAACATTATTTTAGTTGGTTACTTTGTATGAGCGTATTCATTAATATACAAAATATGGTTTGGCAGATTATATATATATTTTATGTGATATATAGATTAATATGCTAAAGGTTGACAGAATCAAAAGCTGGATACCACGAAGACAGAACACATGCACTAAAAACAAAGAGCTAGATATACCATAGTTCGTTTTCAATGGCATCCCTTGGCACATGTAGTTCACACCTAAAATCGATTCGACAGGGATTAAATATTGAATGCGATAAAATATTATATACATTATTAAATTAATTTACTTTAAGATAAAATGGAAACCACAGAATGTGATCCCCTGCGGCCGGGATGATTTCCCCGTGAAGATCCCAGATATTGCTTGTCTACCAGAATTGTCAAATCCGGAAGCTGAGGAGCTATACTATAGGTAAATAATCTCTACTTCTATATGCATAGCACTTTATATAGCACGTATGTTTTACGTCTTCTTGATGATATAGCCCTCCTCATGTCTTCTAATCTTCCTTCTTCTTAACACGCAAAATTATTAGTTTCGTCAATATATGAACAACACCATAAGCAGCATTACCAGTAGTTAAGATAGAGTAATCGTTATTGTTATATTGCTGTTGTTGTTGTTGTTCTTGTTGTTGAAGTATTTAAAAAAAACTCATCATTTGCATCTGAATGTCTCAAATACTTCTAAAACGAGTTTGTCACTCGTGTTGCCGATATATTTAAAGAAATGAACACCATTACCAGAAGAACAGGTACTTGAATTCGGTAGGATCTTTTATTACTGTCGTGCTACATAAATAGATAATGAGATTTTATGTCAAGTCGGTCTTGTACGTTTATTGGAATAATTTGGTTTGTTTTCCTCTCAATCATATTTACATATTATATATACAATTAACCTCCGTTTTGACAAGAACTATATTATAACATCTTTGTACTGCCTTTGGATTCATCTTGTGACACATTTAGCATTATGTCAATTATTCCATCTTTGTTAACATTGATTTATTTTGATCAGGATTCTTCTTCCTTTCTTCTTTCTCTTCTTCTTCTTCTTCTTCTTCTTCTACTTTCTGAAAAAAGTCTTTAACTGGATAATGTGCGACTAGGTTGTTTCTTTAACCTGATATCAGCTCACTTCTTCTGGCATCAGACTTAATGGACATTTTCAGCATCTTTTTAACAAAGTCACGTTCTGACCTAAGCTTTATTTCCAGTATATTTGGTTGTATCAGTAGTTAAGTATGTGTCTGCATTTGTGTTTGTGTGTGTTTGTCATATTATGTGCTCCAATTAACACCGACACAATTTCTTTCTGCTTAAAGTTAACGTTGTTTCTATCGAACCAGGTCATAATAGTTTTGTATTTAGCTTCTTTTTGGGGGCTTAATCTTTTGTTCTCTCTATGCTTAAGATGTTATCCAGGATTATATGATGGTCCATTCTAGTCTCTTGCGCTGCATCGGCCATTTAGTTTTCATTGTAAGTAAGGACTAGCTTAGCATATATATATTTGGTAATCACATTGCACGTCTTTCTGAACACATGGAACAAGTAAGCATAATCATACGCCTTCAAATTTTGCACAATGTGTGAACAATGTAGATAACGTCTGTTATGTTTGTGGTGAAGTGGCGTTTGCATCACTACAGGGTAGTATAACCACTATGTTTAAGAAAGCCTATCCACTTTATTTTGGGTACAAAATTGGAACTTAGGACAACAGGTGGGCCCCAGTGGATGAAGAATTAAAGGATGTATGTGCCTTTTGCACTGATAATGTGTTGGAGATAGCCAAACGGATCAAACAAGCAATTGCTACTTCTGCTTGGTGCCACCAGTTGGAACAGGTGTTTTAAGGAAGCAAAGTGGACTGCATTATCCAAACATTCCATAAGTAGCACATGTTAAAGGACTGTCGGTTCATAAAGCACTACAATCATTCTCACTTGAGTCAAACTAGGAAGAAGAAGAAGATGAAGAATCTAGTCCTGAACCGTCAATGTCTCAGGACCGCATATCATACCACAAGGTGAACTAAATGACTTTGTCAGGGATTTAGAACTATCCAAGATTAAGGCAGAGTTATTTGGCGCGAGGCTACAGCAATGGCAGGTGTTGTTATAATTTCCATGTTCCGTGATTGCCAAAAGGATATTGTCCCATTCTTTTTCATGGAAGGTGATCTTGTATCCTGCATGAACATCGATATGTGATGGTATCCTTCAACATCGTTAATGATCCAGATGAACGTTCACGGTTCACTCATTCATGGATGACAATTCTTAAATCTGATTGTCTGCATAATGGCAATATTGTGCCATCAATTCCAGTTTGTCATGTAGACCATAAGAAGGGAACCTACAAAGCCATGACATTGTTGAGGTGTTTAAACTATGGCGAACATCCATGGCGTTGTGGCGATATGAATGTTCTTGCTCTCTTGCTAGATCTGCAGTCTGCATACAAAAAATACTGTTGTTTTCTCTGCGAATAGGATAGTTGTGCGAGAGATTCCCATTACATCAAGAGAGATTGGCCACTCCGACATTCATTGGAGCCTGCAAGGAAAAATGTTCAGCAAGTTTGTGCTTCTAGCCTTATACATCAAGCTGTATCTCATGAGAACTTTTAACTACCTCCGTTGAAAATGTCCAAGCTTAAGTGAGGCTAAGATACAGGAATGTGTCTTTGTTGGCACTTATATTACTGACCTGCTTCGAAATGATGCATTTAACCATGCACTGGCAAAGAAAGAGAAGGCATGAAATGCTATCCAGGTAGTGGCAATTTATATTTGGAAAACAACTAGGCAGACAACTACAGTTTCGAATAGAAACAAATTTCTCTATTTCAGTCCAGGAAGGTAAATTAGAGTTAGGGGATCCCAAAATATGTTTGACCTGTCAAATGATTCCGACGTAGGAAGGAAAATTCTACTACCCATCTTTTGTCCACAACCTTTCTTTCTTCCACTTGACAATCATTTCTGATGTAGCTGATCCTTTGCGTCTATTACGTAAGTTACATACTATTTATAGGCATTTTATATCAGTTACTAACTGCTGAACCTTACGCGTCGTCCTTCATCTGTTGGACAGTGCAATCTCTGCTTCCATAGTAGAACTATGTCTATGCCGAGCTAATAATCTACCTTGGATATTTCTGAATGCTTTTGATGAATCAACTAACCTAATTTAAGATGCCCCAACTTTGTTATTATTATGCAATCTTCTTTCTAGTCCAATTTATTATTAACCTCAGATAGTTTATATCGGCTCTGTTTTACGCGTTGTATCAATTGATTTACCACAGATATTCCTCTGACATTTAAAGTTCTCCCTTGTTCGTGAATGATTTTGCGAGAATCAGTTTTATCCTATTGTGTCATTCTCGTCCATGTCTTAATATATATCTCGTTTATTGGCCTTTATTTCGTGATTATATTTGTAAGGTTTGGCTCTCGTTTCGCCTTGATTCTTATTGATATGTACTCATCATTTGCTTTTTATTAAATGATAATTTACTATTTTGTTCTACAAGGTATAATGTACTAGTTTTGATGATAATGATATTATTATTTTGTTATTATTATTGTCATTATTAATACAATAATATTAGTGTTGCTGCTGTTATTATTTGTTATCATTGTTATTGTTTTTGTTCTTATTATTATTAAGTTATATACAAAGCCTTCAAGTCTTGTGCCAGAGGATTATTCGGGTTGGTAGCTTTTTAGATGGAGGGAAAGAAATGTGCATAGATGAACCATATAAGCCCAAACGACCATGCCTAGTTTATTCTTTTGGGTAAGTATAATATTAATTTATTGAAGAACATTATAAATAATATAATGTCGTTTCTTGAATGGAAATATCCGCCAAATGGCTGCACACATATTTTTTGTTTTGTTTTACATTTCGGTTATATCTAAATCATTTAAGTTTTGTGTTCAAGAAAATTTGTATATCTGATGTTGTATGACATCAGATAAATCTGACTAAAATGCTGCCGCATGAAATTACGTTTTAATTCAAAAGTCGGTAGAAGACAATATGAAATGAAACATTGATGTATTACGCCTTGACATAACGATCCGTTCCTTAAGAACAGAGTTCTAATATAGTTGGTAAAATATACGCTTGGAAAACGTCATATGTTATCTTTATATATTATAGTTACCAGACTGGTAGGAGTTAGAAGAGAATTGATTTTATCATAATTTATAGATTTATCAATAATAATTATGCACATTAAATGTGTGCATTGAAATGGATTTACTAATTGAAAATATAATGTTGTGATGTGATATTAATATGTAAAGTGTGTTTAATAAATTAAATTAATAATCATTTTGCATTTAAGTATTTAAGGATTTCAATGTCGCTTAAATATTTTGATAATAGAAAAAGAAACACGATGGAGACAAATTAATCTAAATTATATTTTGTTTAGGAGGTCTATAAATAAAGATGGAATTCTAAGTTACTTATTCTACATATTCCACTTCTTGCAATACTTAAAACTGCTAGAGCTTAAAAGACAAATATTATCTATTACCAGGTGTCTGCTGTTTGAAACTTTTGAAAACACAACAATTTCTTTACATCCAGATCTCATTCATTTATCCGCGATAAACAACCTATGTTAGATAAATATAACATGCATTTTATTTTGCATTAATTTTAAGAAATATTCGCTTCGTATGACATTCAAACATTGTGTTTTGAGTAAGGACATTATAAAGCGAGGCATGTTCAAAGTATAGTCTAATTATATCACTAATCATTGTGACTTAGGTGTATGCCAGATTAATTTTTTGTGTATAGTTTTAGCATGAGTCTTTCAGGAACTAAAGCACAACATTAAACAAGATATAAATACACTAACACATTTCAGTCATCAGATTGTTCATACACTGTGAAGCACGGCAACGTTTTCTGAACAAGTTTGTTGCATTTGATTAGCTAACCTTGCAGTGTAACACGTTTGCAACACAAACACACACACACACACATATACACATTTATGTAAGTCTGACAGTTAGCAATAATTACTTCCACATGAGTAACCTGGGGTGGCATGACAAATGTTTGCATGTCTTTATTGCATGACTCTTTTATATATTTTTGTTTCAGTATCAACTGGGTATGGGATTTTGATGAGGATATTGTTACAGTGTTTGGTTGCAAAGTGTTCGCATTTGACCCAGGGTGAGCATGTTGTCTAATTCTCTTGACATCTACTTTTTCACCTAGAAAATAAAAGCATACTTTATCGCATTAAAAGCAATTACTTGTTGCGAAGTGATGTAAGGATGCAAATTTCATTATTTTAAGTCTGATGTGAAAATGGATTTGATAAGTGAAGTCATGAAACCTTACATCGTCTAAGATATTGAATGTATCACCCTTATGCCAGTATTGGTGTCGAACTTTCAAGCAATATTTTGTTTCTTTTGTGGCAGTAAGAAGCCATGTTGTACTGAACTCAGCGACCCCTATTACAACTATGCATATTAAATGTTTAAATATAATACAAATTAATGACGAGTCAATCTGACACCTTACTCGTTCTTATAAAAACAAAATCCCATCGTTCCTAAATGGAACCGATTCCATCATGAACGTTTAGCAAACCTCAAAATATCGTCTGCTAGTTATTAACATATATAACATATATAATTGAAATATGTTAACTGATGTATGTGATATATGGAACTATAAACAAGTATGATTTATACATGATCTATCTACATATATTATGAAAGTTTAAAGTTACAAACAACTACGATTGATACATGAAATTCTAAACAAGTAGAGATCTTATTCAGCAGATCCGTTGGTCCGATACTTTGGCCCTTCATAATGATTAAACCAGTACCATCTGTTTTTGAACCATCGGGCCCTCTTAAGCACAAATCTAAGGTATGCGTTTCGCATTCTTGCACATGAATCAACATCGTTATGCGTTCTTTTATGGAACGGCGGAATGTGCATTTAACTATATTTATTTTTATTTAATTTGTATACAATACCGGACACTCATCTTAATGCTTTACTTATTTCATTTATCTCTCAGTTGCATTGCAATTTCTCGCTTGCTTGCATTTAAAATAAATGGATACATATTCCTTATTCTAATAAAAATGTGAAATTCAGAAAAGACTTTTCCAGATATCATTTACAAAAGTGCATCCATTTTTCCGCACTAAATGTACGTATTAGTAACAGGTAATTGCACTGTATTCTAAATAATATTGCATTATAATCGAGGGTAACTTTACCAGTCAGTGTTTAGGCAATAATAATATCTATTTATTTTATTTATTGAAAAATCTTTTAAAAATTAAGTCATATCTTTAATTTAGACAAAATAAAGAAAATATACCCCCCCCAATACAATTATAGAAGGATAATATTTATTTATTTTTAAAAATATAAAAACGAATCTCAAGAAATCCATATTATTAAATGTAATTCCACAAGAAATCCATATTATTAAATGTAATTCCACAAGAAATCCATATTAATGAAATGTAACTCCACATGAAATCCATATTAATTAAATGTAATTCCACAAGAAATCCGTATTACTTAAATGTAATTCCACAAGAAATGCATATCAATTAAATATTATTCCACAAGAAATCCATATTAATTAATGTAATTCCACAAAAAATCCATATTATTAAAATGTAATTCCATATAATACAACTGCTACAACGACACACACTACCACTACTACTGCTGTTAATACTACTAATAAAAATATCAACAATACTAATAATCTGTTTTTATCAAATGAACTAGTTCTCAAAACGATCGTCCGTTAACTTAGATTGGCAATTAGAGAGAACAATTAAGCAATTTTAAATTAAAAAGTAAAGCATCACATTAGATACATAATATATTAAATAATAGTATTTTACGAGGTACTGTAATAAAACACCTGATACTATTTGCTTTCAGTCATCTATACACGCTATATCCATTAACTATAGACTCATTTTGGATTACTAATAGAAATGAAAACGTGTATGATCTAGTTATAATGGCAAACCATAAACGTATAAAGGCGATTTATTGACATATATTGCATGGGTAACGAAATCATTTATATGTTTGAAGTGTGTTCATTTATTCAACATCTCCCATTAGGTATGAATATGATTTTATGGCAGATAAGATTATGTCAATAGCAAAATACTGAAGGCATATTTTAACCCTTTCAGTATGAGTAATGAAACAGATTACTTTATCAAAGGACCCAATATAACGTTCTACAAAATAGGTATATGGGATCGACACATGGTGAATGAACAGGGGTGGCACCTAATGACATTAAAACAGATCCGAAAAAAGCTTGGCCATGTAAATGTAAGTATATTGCTACTTCCCCTTTGAATCGATATAATTCTAAAGTTCTATATGCATGTCTACTTGAACAGTTTATTTTGATGTGATAAAGAATTTCGATTCTCAACAGTTCATTGGGGGATTGTACTTGACGAGTAAATTTAATGTATATGCATGACAGAAAATATACCACTTTTTATATATGCAAAGGTTCCAACTTTATTAAACAATTCAGTGACTGTTTAATTATACAAGGGATCCCAGATGTTATCTTCAGGACGAAAAATCATTGTTATCAATAATGTGCTGAATAGGAAGTCTCACACTAACATTACAAATGCGGATGAAATTGAAACACAAATGCTATTTACGGTATTGCAAAACAATCATCCAACATGATCGAATGTTCTTTTGTTTTTCTTTATAGTTTAATCTGATTCTGCATTAAAGAATGATAATGAATATTTTTAATACGAGAGTACAACTTTCATTAACATTTGTTAGTACAACAGAGAGTTTTCGAAGTCCAAGGCTATGTTCTCTAATATGTGGTTCTTGTTGCATTTACGTTTGCCTCTTAAATATATATGTTAGCTAGTTTGCCGTTGCTTCAAAACTAATGAGAAGCGTAATCAAACTGACACTTTTCAACCTTCATAATCCTTTCAAAATAACTAGGATTTATATATGTATAAACCCCAACTAGCCATATACAGAGTGTAGTAGAAAAAGATCATTTTAGATCATGGGGGAAGTTAGAAAAACAAAACAAAATTACATTGGCGTCCTAGTCGATCTAATATTCATAGTGTCCCTCTTCAGTTAATCAATGTTACTAATTAAACACCTTATCATCGCCATATGAACAGTTATCGACCTTATATTGGTAGTTATTTCTGTTAAAGAGACTAAATGAACTATTATATATGTTGGTTAAATGTCTTTATCTGTTTGCTTTCTTTGTTAGTTCTTTTTGTTTTTGTTAAAGCTTACCAAAAATATCCCAATCTTTTCTTGGCTATGTATTTGTTTTGTTCTATTTCACAAGAGAATCATCGATGTGCTGAAAATTGACATTGAATGGGCTGAATGGACGGTCCTTCCTGAAATTATCGCCTCAGGAGAGCTACAAACTGTAAAACAGATGTTGATAGAGTTCCACACCGACGATAGAAAGAAAACCTTACTTGTTTTTGGCATGGTACATGAAGCGCATTTTCGAATTTTCATAAGAGAGAGGAATACATTAGGTTGTAGGTATAAAGTACCGTGGAGTATTCGGGAGAGACCATACTGCATAGAAATGTCATTCATTCACATATAACATTATATTACTATCTATGCTTTATTAAAACTTATTTAAAATCCAAAAATGGCTTGTATTAGCCAATATAAAATGTATTATAAACATTATTTTAATAAATCGTATGTAATTAAACCTTTGCATTGATTACTGTTAAATAATTATTATCCTGTGTAAACAGAACAGCCCTCCCCCTTAAAGAATAAAGAAAAAACTGGCAACATAATTAAACATTATTTAAGAAGTTTTCACGATCGTCCTCGCTGACAAATATGATAGATGAACGATAAGCCAGTGTACTATTTGAAACGTTTTTTCTAAATTTGATTCTGTATGCCAATGCTTTAGAATGTTAAAGGAATTGTAGTCAAAGTTTTAGTCAAATTTCTTGTATATCGTATACGTTTCATGGGTCTAAATTTAATTATATTTAGTAGTGCATCCATAGTTTCTCTCACTAATGGATCGATCATGTGTGTTTGACTTGCGTTATCATTAGCAGCTATACGTTTTCTATTTTATTCTCAGTATTAAACACAGCCAAGATGGAGTGAAGAAATATTACAGTTTATTTTACATGAAATCAAGTACATGAAAGCAATTTCTTAAAGATTTCGGATGCTATCTTGCATTTCGGTTGACTTGCGTGTTGATTACAATGTTTTAGGACTGATACAGTAGTAAAATGACATCGTGTACAGCAATATTTCTACATTGTCATGGTAGGTGATGCAAATCAAAATAATGAGAGAGATAATTGTTTACTAACTGAACAAAGCAACTTCTTGATTATGAGAGTTACATAATGGTCTGTAGGAAATTAACTGGTGATCAACTAAGTAGGTTCTATATATGCATTCAATACTAATATATATATATATATATATATATATATATATATATATATATATATATATATATATATATATATATATATATATATATATATATATATATATATATGTATGTATGTATGTATGTATGTATGTATGCATGTATGTATGTATGTATACCCATTGGATGTAAGCAAACCCATATAAAAATATCTTAAATGGTAAATTATATTATACATTCTTAAAGTGTGCCAAGGTATTTGATAAAAGAATTAGAAAATCTGTAGAACAACTGACGATTAGATTACAATTAAAGTACAGATATGGATATAATGGATACTAAAGCTTGCGTTAGGACACATGACTTTAAGTGCCATATTTGTAAGCCTAATGGTTGTGTTCTGACACGTTTACTTTCTTTCCTTATTTTTACGTGACGCTCAAATTAAATTATCCAATGACAGGTATAGAATAACCAACCAATGATGTTTAGACATCTGCAGTTGATCTACTTATATTTACTGAATCAACAAGAATCGTATATTGTGATGAATGCAAATTATAGGTTAAAACGGACAAAAATGTCTTCTGCAACGGAGTCTTCATATATATATGATAAAAGTTAATTTGGAAATCACAATATAATAATCGCTTCATGTTATAAATATATATGGCTGGTATTTTCTTAATGCATCTAATCTACTATTTGTAGCCAATCTTCGAAAAATATTGAACGCTTTTGTACTAAGAAATTACTTATTATATCAGATGGAACTAATTTAAATTTCATATTAAGAGATTACTTAAACGCTACTGTAAATAGTTATCACAAATAACGAATCCTACTAAAGACAGCATTTATGTGTGAGAATTGGAGAGAAACGCCTTACAAAGCCATAATTATGAAGTAAACAAATGTACGACAGTAGACTTGTTTCAATATGCAACTACAATTGCAAGGTAACAGCTCCTCTGTAAATTATGAGCTCTTGAAATCAAATTATTTCCCATATTTTGAGAGGAAGCCAAGCACAAGACAGGTGTAGGAGATGAATTAACGTTTATGAAATTGTTCAAGCAAAGATGCATTAATATTGACATACTGAGTTGTACTAAAAAGGTAATAATTTTAAAGATAAGAGCCTGAAAATTAATTCGGCTAAACATTATCGGAGAACTATCTCTACATATAATAGAAATCCTATTGTACCTTAACTTATTTTGCTTAGAGACAGTTATCTGATTGTTAAGTTTAACATGAGTAGATATTCCATACCACGAAAGTACATGAAACGCGTTTCTGGAAGCGATACTGAAACAAAATATTATGTTTGTGAGCGTCAAGCTTTCGAAAACGTCATAAACTACATTTACCTATCGTTTTGTAAACCATTAGAGGAAATGTTGTATATGACTGTAAGTGAAAGGAAATGTACCTTTCATTTAGTATGACGTTTTATTCTGCACACATAAGCATTGAGAGGTACTCAAGGAATCTTGTAATATAAACCATGACAATTAATTATGAAATAGTATATTTGTTTGCGTGTATTTGTTTCTATCCCACCTGCTTGCTACTATTTCGTTTATGATGTAATTGGATTCAATACCCTATGTTAGATTCCCCAGAAAAGACCTCTGAAATGAAACAATTGTATATTTCATTTTATTGCTTTTAAAATTGCGTATTTAGCTTCACTGCACTAAATTTCTTTTGTAAACTGCAGAAAAGATATTTTAAACTGACAAATCAAATCTTAAACTCTACACGATACGCACTATATATATATATATATATATATATATATATATATATATATATATATATATATATATATATATATATATATATATATATATATATATATGTATATATATGTCTGTATATATGTGTGTGTGTGTGTGTGCCTGTATACAATTGTGTCCATTTATATCCTAATTTTCTTCCAGAAAGGCATCTTTTATGATAAATATGAGCAACCAATAGAATGTGTCACTTTTGCAAAGGATTTACTGATCCTAGCGCATACAGTTATCTACCTTAGCTCCAATGCGCATGCCAATACAATTTTCCAGTTCCGGATAGTTCAGAATTTCGCACCATATTAGCCAACATAACGAAATTTTCCTTCACACAACGCAAGACCTCCTCCTCAAAATATCTATCAGCCGCACCATCTTCCTTCGAAAAATAAATGGTTAATGCCTCAGTTCTATAAAATATGGTTAAACATTTGTCAGGTGACATACCATTACAAAATAATTGTTATCTTATTGCTTACATTATGTAGCAACGATATATTTAGCAATTCAGTACAGAGTGGGGATATTTAAGATACATATCAATACAATTATGAAGTACTCAGTGGACTATGTATACTATAAATTAAATGTGTACAAAATTATGTATTGGAATCTATGAAACAATTAGGTTATGTAGCATGGTTTTTATTTTAAATAATCAGTTAAATATGTGCACAGGATTAAAAATTTCTCTTCAAGATTCTTCTTCACTAAATGTTTCTGTGCACATGCGTGATTACATAGAACCGGTTTCAAAGATTTGTAGCCTGTTTACTAAATATAAACATACTTGTATCTGACTGCTATGCAGGAAGCATTTTGGACAAGAAAATTACAAAGCTGTCTGGTGTGTTGGATCTCTGTGAGCCAGGTGATTCAATAATGGTTGATAAGGGTTCATTAATAAGTGACCTCACAATTAAAAAGAAATTTCTCTTGTCGACAATTCCTAATTTCTAGTAAACATAGTCCTGAATTTAATTAATTCATGGGGTAAAGACGAAGGCCTTTTTTAATTCTACTTGAGAACATTTCTGGCAGAATACTTGTCATGTAAAAGGTCTTGAACCTGGGCAACAATCTCTCCTGCCGGAGTTTGTTATCAAACCAAATCCTCTCCACATATATTCCTTTGGGTGTCCATACAACAGCGGCATACCACCTACGATTAGTCAAGACTAGCTGTCCTTGTACCTGGGAGTAGTAAGTGTGATTGAGGTTTAGTTTAATCTTGCCATTTCTAACACCACAGTAGAAATGATTTTTTTGAGCTTATTCAAGGGTTGTCAAATGCTTGTATTTGAACGGGCATTTCACTTCAACAATGCCACTCGTTTCTTAACAATGTTCACAATGAACCAGAGAATCTGGAATAGCTGCTAAAAAATGATAATCAATTGATAACATTCTGTCTTTGTTCTTAAAGAAAGATGTTCGGCCTTTTCACAGTATCCTTGTTCATATCCCCTACTGTCACATTTCCTTATCTACATCTACCATACTTACTTACTGAATCATCCATAAATGAGCTGCACCGATACGCCCTTTGGTGAGATAGTAACCGTAAACCAACTATATGCTTAATATTTATAATATAACAATAAATACATTATCATATTCTGTCCTAAATGGATGATGGAGTCTGTAACAGGATATACCTGAATTGACGCTTGGAGCAAATAACACAACACAATGATGAAAGAATGAATGTGATGGATAGGTTTAATACAAATGTATATATGATACAAATACAATGATTATTTCACGCTCTAAGAGATACGTCTCATTCAAGTACTCTATCCAAACATTCACACTCAGAAAAACAAATATGGTTCATCTACAAGTGTATGACAATAAGATGTATATACTCACGTAATTTCGTACAGTGAAAATGAGATTCGGATAACCTCATATAAGTTCTTACAATGAACGTGAGATTCAAATAATTTCATGGAATGCATGGAAAAAGATTCAAATAATCATATGTAATCGAAATAACCCAAATTCTATTAAATTAAAGCACATTTTAGAACTAAGACGACAGCAGTACGATTCATAAATATTTGCAAACACTTGCAAATGTGTCCACTGGCAAACCACAGTTATCCTGAATTATATCAGTCGCTCACACCATTCACGGATTTGCCATGCCCACAAGTTTACAAATTAGCGGTTTCGTTATTGTATGGCCTTGATGGTTACATTATCTTTCATATCTATGTAGACGCACAGACGGCCAGACGGCCTGTTAAACCCGAACAAATCCATACGTGCATACAGCACACAGGTCGCCTGAATAGTGTCGGCACACTTGTATTATGCCACGCAAAACGGCAACAAGTTCATGGATCCACCACTACACACCGACATGCGTATAAAGACATACATACAGACAGCTACCATTAAACCGAAATAGCCATAATAAAAGGTACGGAATTAAAATATAGATATATGCTACTAATTTAAGCCCTTAATAGCAGCTTGTAACAAAATGTTCAGAACGTTTTAAGTCAGCGTAGTGGTAAAGGCATCATTTAACGCTGCGACATTAAAAAAATGAATATGCTTTACATATTAAATAAAATACAAATGTAACACGTACCCCTATGGCTGGAGAACAAAAATGGAGAACGTTCACTCCTTGACAAGATCCAAAGACCATTATTAATTTACACAAAAGACTTGCCTTACATCCTCAGGAGAGTGAGTAATTATTCAAGGTCAAATACCCTTGTATACCGTGCTTTTAGTGTATCTCCCCGCAAACGATCTACGACGAGATACACGCAAGAAAACAATTGTTCACCGCATATACAAAGAGAAATGGTCAACTATTGTTGTAAGGAGCAACCGATTTCTTACTTGTCTTATTCTGTGACAATACCGCCAACAGAAAAATGTAAACATATCCTTTAGATAGAATAAAAGTAAATAATTACTGTTGCTGCGTTACTATATTTACGCTGTTTATATACGTTTTTGACCCTTCTTATTGCCTCAACTAAAAAAGACAGGTTTGAAGTGTTAGCGTCCAACGCATCATCCGAGTATTAGCGACCTTATTTTGTTTAAGTACAACAATGGTTGATTGTCTGTTTCGAAACCCAAATCTCTCCCAAAACGATGTTCATGAAACTTGCCAATCCCCAATACTACATACAAATAAGCATTCTTTATCAATCAATATGTACGTTTGTTCCCTAGAGAGTATTGGCATAGGATACTAGCCTTTTAATCCCGTCTTGATGCTTCAAGAAAACTTTTCCCAAACCAGTAATGGGAGCTAGAGATAAGGGTGTTTTAAAATGTTCCGTAGTCGGCAGACGAGAACTTTCAACGTTGCCGATTGCCGAGCTGTAAATTAGATTATCCATATAGAGCCTTGTTTAAGTACAACAAGGTGTCTATATCCCCATCATTTAGCTATCCTTTATGAGACTAAGTGTGCTAACCACACCTGTACAAACCAGTATGACTTAAAGCTATGACCACATGGCCGTTAACAGTACCGTTTGCTGTTCATATAGGCGCTTCCTTGAACATACACGTACCGAATAAAGTAATACCTTCATGTAATCTATCGGAACCCAACTTGTTGTATATTGCTACAGCTGTCTTATGCATGAGACGACCCTTTATTTTAGACAACGTGATCTTACATGACCGTATTCGTTACATACATATCATAGTACACCTTGATGTATGTGTTTCAGTTTTAACCATCTCAGTTGGTTGCGTTGAATGTCTGGGAGTCAAAACCTTAGACGGATTCCCAGATTTATCTTTAGATACCACATTACGTGTTCCACCATGTGCTTCACCGAAATGATAAGCTTGCTTAGCCATGTCTTGAACGTCTGTGAACACTGAACACTTTTTACTTAAGAAATCAGTTCACCTTCTGCCCAACTATACATAATAACTTATATCTAAGCATGAAATCCACTAATCATTCAAACGTTTTTTTTCCTTCACTTTAGCACATTAAATCCAGCGGTGGAAATAATTTTCTATTCTTGCGAATAATTGCCCATACGTTTCACCCCTCTCAGGTGTACTATACCTAAACATTTTCGGAAACCTTGTTCTATCAGTTCACACCATTTTAGTAGTGCTTCCTTCAAACGTCGTAGTTAAACACGTCGCTACTAGGTAGTCACGAGTATACTTCGAGAGCATTACTTTTTATCAAAGAATTGAGATAAATAGCCTCGCTACTATGTCTGGTTATCGGCATACCATTCGAACCGATGAAGATAATTCTCCATGTTATCTTTTCCGTCGTCAAAGAATGGTAACTTAGAGCATCTTAATTTGCTAGAGGCAGGTTTTTGTTCTACTTTGCAACCTATCCTTTTCCAATACCAGTCTTTCCTTTTCCGATTCGCTTTCTCTGGATCGAGTCGTTTCTCCCTTTCTTATCGTTCCTGTTCCAATTTCCTTTCTTTTTCTGGTACTTCCATTTCTTTGGCTTGTTATTCATTTATAAATTTTCTAAGATTTTTCCTTTCATACCCCACTTATTTTCAGCTAGTTCCTTTAGCGAAGTCGTGATTGTTTGGTGAAAAGAACTAGGTACACTGGTTTAAAGTTGTCAATCTACAATTAACAGTTATCAAGGCAGCACAACATAAACTAATGTGCACTTGCAAGGAACTCCGAACCTACTAGAAATGCAAATGTCAAAACGTCCATAACTTACAAGCCTGCTTTTGGTTTACATATAGTGTATTTTTAGTTCATTCAACCCAAATACATCCTGCTTTAGCGAGACTATGTGGCCCATTTTCCAACTTTCCAGATTCATATAAATACCATAAAAAGCTTCTTTCTGAGCGGTTGGAACGATTCCGGCGGTAAATGTGTTTTTAATCATGTCGTGCGTGTAACGTCATTGTTCAAAGCTGCTATGACATGGAATTCCTGCCACCTGTTCATGGTCTTTATCAATTCATGTTCGATTAAATCCCTCCACAGTTGTCTGCTTACTATTCACAATACCATGTCCTACAGGTTCATACAGCCATAGATAAAATAAATTCTTTGCTGGGATCCACTTGTAACAATTGTGACCATTGTGAGTGGTCCGCGTGCATAAATACCCTCGTATGCATCTGCGACACTGGCAGAATAATTGGATGTCAACAGTTCCGCTATATGTTTATGTGGCTACATCTTCAATGGTGAGCGCATATTTGTAGATACAAAATTTACATGATAGTGTGGAAGAAATAACAAATCTGCCGTATGAACATCATTATGTATATGCACAACAATGAACCAAGTTGAATCAGACTTGGTACCAGTCAATACATTTACCACAACATTGATTTGGACATTGATGAATGAGCTGTTCCATGGTTGTATGACTGTTCCAGGGCGGATTCCAGTACCCACGTGGATTGAAGTATAGTTTGTGTAATGTGCGTCTCTGCGTCCATTTTGTATACAAATTGGAATATTTCCTCCGCGAGAGAAAGAGCTTTGAATTTCTGGCTTTCATATCTCATCGGATGACCCATTGTGTTAATCGTTTTCCCAATGTTCGATTAATAAAACCATGGATGACATCCACGTCGGCATATTAACAGCCACGGATATCATTGCATACTTTGTATGCATGGTCATGTTGGTGAAATGTGATTGATACCTTGGTTGGATGTGCGATCCATGCACGTACCAAGTACCCAGCAATTGTTACTAGGAAAATGTTTCTCGCCTAGATATATATTAAACTGTATCATTAGTAACTTTGATAATCTAAAACCGATATCGCAGCCACTACTAATGTTTTAAAAACTGGACTCTATTAAGCCCCTGTAACCGTTGCTGGTCCATTGCGTGTCCGAATACGCGTTGGATTTTTGGTACTTGTTTATGGTACGACCTTCACACAAAATTAAGACATGGTCGTGTTAAAACGACAGACAATTATTCATTGGCATCAAAAAAATAATAAAACATACTCATGATTTTTATGTTATCGACAACACAAACAAAACATAAAAATGCCATGCTGGTTGTGCAACCGTGTTTTCAAACTAAGTTCGGTCGTTGGCCCAGCTGAGTTCATATCAAATAAACTGTCGTTAAATATGGTTCAACGTGATTGTGCCAGAAGCCGATGATTAGCCTTGTTATAATATAATCAAAGATTTTCTATAAAAAAAACTTAAGCTGTAACAACACTAACACAATTGTGTAGCTTACGGAATGATCCGCTTCCATCATTACCGTAGACGCGAAAACATTGACGATTTTGATCTAAATGAATTTCGCGACATGCTTACGCGCGCTTTGAACCTGTATAGTTATATATCGATTGATTTGATTGGGACCTACGCAAGTATCGTGCGAGTCTGATCAAGAATATATCTCAGGAGGATGCGTATCAGAATGACGCAACAATTTAACAAACATTCCTATACAAATAAAACATGTCCGGAAGGGATACCATAAAGTTGTATGAAAGACGACACCCAGCATGAAGCTTGTTAACAGGAATTTTAAACTCACAAGGTAATCGAAGAAAATGTGACACATATGAATCAGGCGCTACAGACTGCGCGAGAGCATCTTACAGCATGGCTTGAACAAATATATGAGTGGCTGATTAATCTCACGATATAAATATCCGAGGAAGCAGAGTATATTAGGAAGGCTACCATGAATACCGCACAACGAGTGTCAGCAATAATATAAGCATCTCTTTCTGCAGTTCGTAAAATAGCTAAACTCACCACTGATATACAGAAAGCTATAAGAGCTGCTGCAGAGACGATTGCACGTTTGCCATAGACGATTAAGAACTTGGAGAGGCCCTGGGTTTATTCACCAAAGACACCCCTACACTTGATTAGGACATTTTGCGTTTCGGACATATCATTATCTATTGAGACGGTGGGGCCCACCACAATAAAGCGATACCAGTTCCCTGAAAAGAAGAAGACGTTAAATATCAGACTAATGTTTTCATGTACAGACAACATACCACGCATTGATGCACGAATATTGTTGAATATATCCATATATAACACGATGATGAATTCGGAAACGACTGATGAGATAGTTCCTGTTGAGACGCTTTGCGGTAATACTTAATCGTGTTTTATGCAACATATGCTTGTAAATACAGGAAAGAGCGTGACCTCAGTGACTTCGATGATTACCATATCATCCACAAAAAATAGAATTTAGAATGAATTTTACTGCACCTCTGATCACATGGGGCTTCTATCACTTGAGAGCGCACTAGTATATTAAAGTTGGCCTAATATCCAATCCCTCCCGTTCGTCGGTCTCCCTTCGCCCACTATTGAGCTTGCCTGAGTTGCATAACATATTACCTCAGTCAATAATGATCTTCGTCTGGCAATATATATACACTTCTAATTGCGAACATGAGCCCATACTTCACTCCGTTATTGCTATTGAATCTCCATATTATCTGATTAAAATTGAACAGTCATCTCTTTGTACTGTACCTGGTTGGCACTAAGACCTTCTCGAAAGTATGCACGTTTTGTGTGCATGACCTAAAGGGACTCAATATCATACTGGGCTGGACAATGTGAGAATTACTTCAATTTAACCTGTATCGCTCTCAGTGGCAGCTACGAAAGAAGGTCTGACGAGCGTGATTGTTCAGGGGTATAGTTTATTTGGGTTTCACCAGGTGACTTGATAACGATTATGCCTACATCACCCGTGTATTGTCTATGCCATAATAATCGGTTGAAATAAATTCTGTTTTCCCGGGTGGATCAAGATGGGCACATAAAGGAATTGCACATCAATATTTAGTGATACAACTGAATATTAAAGATCGACCTGACATTTGATAAGTAGAACAGTCGTGCATAGACTTGAGAATTTCTTTGGCGTAGGTAGCACGAGAAGACAACACACGTACATGACATTTTACTTCCACATGAGGCAAGGTTGTGATTGGAGGGACAGCTGGTACATGATAACAATGCAAATTACGATGTGGGATTTAAAGCAATGGCATTATGATGTTATTTAACAATGAATGGTATTCCATCATTAGAATGGAAATATATTTCATTCTCGACAACGTTGACGTGGCCAGATACAGTTATAATTACACGAAAACAACGGGACTGTCACGGATGTAACCGGTCACGCATATCATGACTAAATTTAATTAGACGGCCTCGAAATAATACGGGCGATGTTGGTGTAGCTGTAGAATATTTAGTGTTTATAGTGTTTTTTTAATCGTAATTTTAATCTCCGATGCCCACAGTGTTGAGTAAAACTTCGTGGAGTATCATTACGACTTCGTTGTGCCATTCCCCTCGGTCATATCTTTGAGTTTTTGCAGACGTGTTCGCAAATGGATATTGAAGCCATACAAAACATCACCTTGCGTGGCAAACACAACTTCAATGATGCCATTTGGCGTGATGTAAGTGCTCCTGTCGGTAACGTTGTATTTTATGCAAGGACTTTGTGGCTGCCCTCATTATCCGCTTTACTGAACTCGTGTGGTGATTGTTACCTGTCACCACTCTTCGAATAGCCTTAGGCAAATGTCGTTCATAACTTGGTCACAGAAGATCACGTTGTTGACCATTAGTGATTTACTGGTGATGGCAAGATGAACGTGTATAATTTGTGCTACATGAAGTGAATCTGGCATCATGAATCTGGATTCATGAAGAGACACTAACACTCAGTGGGTATCATACGCGGTAACACTACATACTAGTTAGTATTTTGACTCGTAAGGACTTTTGCTCCACCAATCGAATAGGATTCTCATTCATCCAAGTAAAACAAGGGTTGGATGGCCCCACATGCGGTCATCTTGTCGTTTAAGCGTTGTGTGTACTTGAGTGTTCACCTATTGAGGTTATATAAAAGTATGTGTGAAATTAGTACAAATCATGTCTATCAACATTTTTTTTTCTCTCTGTTTTTGATGTAAATCTGACCCAATATGATACCAAAGCGGCTTTAAATAGGTTTACTAATCGTGTTGTTGTTTGTGTAGATCTAAGTGAGATGAGATTGGTATTTTTGAAGATCAATTGAAATCATATACAGATAACATTCAAGATATCAATGTCACTTTGTGGTATAATATCTGCTTCCGTTCCCGACAAGGGTGGAATCTAAGATAGTGAACTGTTGGTTACATTTAAAAAAGACAACGTAGATGCAGGTAATAGTGGGATTCAACAATACGTGCATCAACATATATAAACTAAAACCAGTTCGGAAAAGAATGAAACAACTGCCTCCATAACAAGTGGTCGATTTATTTTTATTGACTTTTTATGGTTTTCATAAACCTCAATCATCCTGGTCAGTGGGGTTCAATAGCATTATTAAAATTAATAAATAATATTCAGAAGAGATGACTGAATAATATGATTCCAGAGATAGTATGGTTATAAAAAGTTTCACACATTCCATGTCAGAATCGATGGTCGGCGGAGAAGAAATACAATTCGAAGGACTGAAAATCACTTCAGTGGGGTAACTAAATGGTTTTCACGCTTCTGTTCAAGACTAGTTTTATCAGTATGTGCGTGATGGATTCTGACCGGGTTGATGAAATTTCTGAATGCACTGGGCGTTGGAAAAACAGACAGCAGATTATTGTCAATGTCAAAAACAATTTTGTCCCACTTGTAGACGAACATCTGTATCAACGTCGTGATACCAGACCCTAATATACGCTCCACAACAATCTAATGATCAAATACGGATGGAACGGCAGCACATAGAACTAGTTGTGCAAAATACCTAGCTGCATACTACTTGCTAAGAGCGACCCTGACTAAAAACCATAGTGCTTTCTATCAATGATGCCTCTGCAGCACTGCCCGCGTCACATGCACCTAACATATCGTGAATGCAGAGATCAGATACAGACTAAAGTAATCGCCTGTCATAGATACCATAATAATTAGACACCTGCATGATTCTGTCCACATTGCTAGCCACTGGATAACATTCGTGCATTTTAAGCTGGAACTAGATGCCAGCTCAGGATGTAAGCGCTGGGTGGGAAGCATTACAAAAACCTATATGCGAATGGAGTGAACATGACCTCATCACGTTCATCATATGTCGAGAAACACAAGATGGCATCAGATAACGCTGGCTAGCATATGCAAAAACCCCTTCTAGCGTGTTACACTAACGACGACGAGGAACAAGCTATTAAATATTAGAGACTGCTTGATTCCACTTGTTGATCTAAGCGGAACAAGTTAATAAACTAGCATGCAGACATTACTGTTGCTCGTTGCAGCGACATTGTCATAGTAGGGCTACCAACAGTGTACCAATAATGCAATATGTAACAATGAATGAATGAAGTAATCTACAGAAGTAATTGTTTTTACAACGAGTACAAACTATTATCAAATTTGTATTGTCATATATCAAACAAATAAACAAAATAATGCGAATTAATTGAAATAAATATTCCAAAAATATGAAAAATGTTAAACATTACCAATGCAGCAAACGCGCAAAATAACCCAATATAAATACTCTTGGTACCACATTCATACATAAAACCGTAGCCATTTTCAATGTATGAAGAAAACGTTATAGGAACATAAATCATTTATCTGCAAGTTGCAAAATACCGACTGATGCACATCAACCAATGAGTACTGATATAGTTGCTTAAACAGTAGTATTTAATTCATGATGTCATAATACCAATTGACACAGTGATATTGAAGATACGCAACATAACTAAATCAACTGGTGAATAAGCGACAAGACGTTCATCGCAAACATCTATATATGCACAGCATTAAATAGTTTCGCAATTCCTTATTAGAATAATCTCTGTCTGCAACATTATTTTATAACAGTTGTTGCATGAAATTCAGGGAATGTTAAAATCTGTACATTGCATATACTAATATAATTTGGTCACGAATACATATGTTGTCTGCAAAGCTGGTCCAATTTGAATTCTCCTGAGAGAACACTAAAGACATTTCTTTTCGGTCATGTAGAAAACTGTGACGTATAAAAAAAAGAAAAATCCTTATTGTAACATGCTTGTATTAATCAACGAACGATACTATAATGCGAAATTCCTTATTTTATTGTAGGTATTTAATTTAAGCATTATATGTCTTGTATCAAATACAGATACGAATGCAAAGGAAGATTTTCATAGGGCTTTACAATGTCCTACAAGACTATTCTGTTTCTTGTTTAGGGCATGTATAAGGTCCCGCTTAGTTGCCGTATGGCTTTTTATCGTTTGTTAGAACACATCACTCATTTGACAATGGATCAATATTATGCTCTTTTTATGGAACGTTGCTTCACTTTTCAGCAATAGTAGGTAGTAGTGTTCGGGTTATATCTCACATGTGAAATCATGTCGAGAGTGTCCGAATGTAATTGTTTGACGTCTAGATTATTGATATGAGAACGTTCACATTATATTGTGAAGTTCGTGCAAAGTTTCTATAGTGCAGGGAAATACTCGTGCTTTATAGAAGCAGTAAAGTCCGTTGTTTCTATTTCTCGTAAATGCAGCTATCATACCCAATGTGCTTTCAGTGAGCATAAGAATGTCACATCGTGTAAGGATCTCTTGTTCAACAATAACTCTCCGGAACACTTCGCATGATTTCGATCTATGCATTTGATCAATGATACTGTGTCTAACATCTGGTCTCGAAATAGTTTCTTAGCATGTGCCTTTGTTTCGTTCAAATCTGTGGCCACGTATATTTTGTATTTCTTTATATCATTGTACCTGTGTCGAAAATCTCATATAACTTGCAATTCAGATTTAGGAGTCCTTAAGAAGTCAATCCCTTCGATCCCCATCCTTACATGCGCACAGACCAATGTGTGATTATTCACATGGCTTGATAATAAGTCTGTGACAGTTTTCTGTGTGCTGTTTTTTACGGTGAAGAGACGTCTCATAATATAACCGTAAGCCACCCCGAGGGTGTATCTGTGAAGCCAGGGTATCTTGTCTGCAGTCAATTTGTTTCTTCTAATAGATGGCAGATAATCCTGTGCAGTATGGAAATATATAACATCTTCGGGGAAGAATGTCCGGAAATCTGCAGTTTCAATCATATGGTGTTGGCGGTTATGCTCTAAATGGTCATTGTACATATAGAAGTTTCGAGTGCACAAGCCATCAAGTTCGTCTTTCTTCACTAGCCAGTTCGCCTTATTCGGAGCTAAAAAGCTTACTAATGGACATGGATTGGTCATATATATATATACCAAATTGTCTGTCAGATAGAAGAGATACAAGATACGTGGTAACAATGGCCCGTTGCCTATCACCCCATCCAAAGCACTGGTCTTCGTCAATACATGTGTCAATGAGGTAACGTACAGGATTTAGAATTAGAGAGCCATTGGTGTAATATCTAGGCTGTGGCACACATGACGACGCAGGGGAAGGAGTTGTCCATCGATAATAAATTCTTATCATCAATAGGCTCATCGCAATCAAGAACTGGGGAAATAGAAACGAATACATATCGTATTAATCTCTTTGTTCAGTCTTACAATAAATATTTAAATGGCAGTTTTAATAATAGTAGAAACAAAAATATGAGACACAAAGATGTTTCTAAAACGTTTCTCAAATGTTGTAAGAACACAAGTAAAGTTTGATGAAATTTTGTCTACTTAATTTGTCCTCTTTCTGCAAGAGAACGACGAAATCATCTATCCTTGATGTATCATACATACATATACACATATATACCCATACATACATACTTATATACAGACAGACAGTTAGACAGACATACATAAACTCCGTCAGCAATAAAGGTCATCCATGTAATTATAGGTATTGATGGATAAGAAAGAAAGAAGGACCATTTTAATAAAAACAATTGAAATGTTCAAAGTAACTAAGGTTTCGACCCCCAATTCAGGTATAGATGGTATATTAGTTTGATAATAGGCTGTTTAGAATATTGAAACGAGTTCTAAAGGAAAATACCTTTCAGCCCCAATGTTTGGTATAAAAGAAGATTAATGAAATATTAACATTATAGTTATAATAACTCTTACTAAATGATGATTTTTGTTTCGGTATCTTCCTATGTCTATAAAATTAACAGAACTTTTATAAAATTAACAGAACTTTGCACATTGTTGACTTTGATTGACAATGAATATATAAGTGCATTTGGACCTTGCAATACATGTTTGATGACTATTCAAGTCAGTCTTTAAAACGAAAGTTAAATTCATGGTCATTAAGTCATGTAAAACCCAGAAATATGAAAACTCATTTTAATGAAAACATGGTTCCGATTTGCTCTAAGGAAATAGAAGAAGTTCTAAACATTGTTGATGAGGTTGACAAATTGAAAATGTATTTAATGGCTGGATAAAATGATTTATTAACTTACAAGTACTTAATTTACAGAATTTATATAAGTCTTACGTAAATACATAAATTTGCAAATTATCAAATATAAAAACATTCTATTGCTCTGTACATCCAATGTGAAACGTTTCTTGAATATGGAGTCAATGTAAATATAAACTTACCATAAAAGCAACAATCCTTCTTGACGACTTCATCCCCATTAGCAAAATTAATTAGCATCAACTTGCTATCAATATAAACATAAGGAATGAATATAAGTATGTGAATGTTACCATGTGATTTAAAAGAAATTTATTTCGACTTATTTACTTGTCTGCATTCGTGTATACAAACTAATGTATGTACGTTGGTGGGTATGTATGTAGGTATGCGATTTGGAGGTGGTGTAGAGATAGATAGATAGATAGATAGATAGATAGATAGATAGATAGATAGATAGATAGATAGATAGATAGATAGATAGATAGATAGATAGATAGATATAGTCTTAACGTATTATCAGTTTCCTCGCCTGTCGTGTTTATAACATTTCTAGTCATATTTTATGCAAGATCGTCTTAGTGGTTACTCTAAATCAGCAAACATGTAATCGTTGCGAATATATTTTTACCGTATGTATTTGCTGGAAGCGGTAAATATCTTGATTTTAACTATGAAATTATGTTACCTATACAAGCCATACCTAGGTCATCTGAATAGTGTTGGTATGGAAAGTTACCTTAGCTACACAAAGAAAATTCCACTGATCACATTTATCAGTTCTTACCGGAAAATATTTTTGTATCGCTGTCTAAACAATTATATAAATAGTCGCTCATCATTGACATCCATTACAATATCCATAGTTTAGTCATATCTTTGTCCCACTGTATACGTAGCAACATTATTTTGCAAACCATTTAAATAAATATAAAAAAATGTATTACATTATTATATTATTGTTTTATAATCCCAAACTAGAGATTAACAATTCGAATAGATATAAAATATTTTAAAAGATTTCTTCCTAATGCATGATACACAGGTGCACGTGGTGTGTTTATTCAACACCGCACTATAGAAATTCACAAAGCTTAAAGAGACGGGAAGCTGTTACGTAGAGTAAAATCTAGACGCATGAGCAATAGCCTCCATTTTGATATCACTGTCAAACACTACCTGATTTTTGATTCTGTTTTTTCTGTTTTAATTCTGGACATATTTTCTGAGCGTTACGATGAAACGTATGTTCGTCAAGTAAGGAAGGTGTATTATTGAATGAGGTTGTTTATCTTTTCTCAAACACATAGTTTATACCAAGAAATGGTTGTGATTTGAAGTGCCCAGTAATTCTAATAGCATTTTTTTACAATTATAAAATATTGATTTTCATTTAATTTGGAGCATCATCAAATATATTACTGAAATTTGGAATCATTTCCTCAAACGTTACAGAACTTGATTTGTGGAGACATCCTTGCTGAAATATTTCTTCAGAATCATTTGTTAGCAAGCGTATGTTAGATGATGACGTTATGAAGCACTCATAACGGGCTTAGTTCTTATTATTAATATTTAATCCAATTAAAAGAGTATGTAGTTTGATTCTAGACCTGGAGAGGAAACAAATCCGTGACCTTTAATTCTGTGGAGATCAGTACTATTGTGTTTCCAGAACAATGGTAGTTTGTAGTTATCTAAAATCAGTTGTGTTCGTAACTATTGACTATGACTAAAAATGTCAGGATACTTGAAAACTTATGCAAGCTTCTCTTTCATTAGATCAATGGAAACATAATTACAGTAATATGAAGTAATAACTCTTATGAGTTAATTTAATGCCTGACTACGTTGCTCTTCAAGATATCCAATCGAAAACAAGTTTCATTTCATTCTTTAATACAGCTTGCATGATGAACGTATACAAATATCGTTTTCAAAACCTTGCAATGAAAATCCATGTTGAATAATACAAATTGTATTGGAGTCTTACACAGCTTAATATAATATTTCAATTCAGAAAAATGTCCATATGTGTTAAATGTGTCTTTGTATGATAATCATATGTAATGAATAATTTCTTTCTTTAATCTTTTCACTATAACGTCATAGTTTATATGCATAAACCGTATTTGATGTACATATGGTATGAATTAACAAACTAATCCGAAATAGTTAAAGAGACTCACCACTACAGCCATTCACTCTCTCAGGACCAAATAAGATGGAAATCTTTGCCATTGTGTTACATTTACCACTTACAACCATGCTCAAAAGAAACAAGATTATGTGTTTGTAATGTGACATAGTCAACTTAGAAATGGTTACAACTCGTTTCAAATATTAATTTAAGGACAAGGTTTTAAATTTAACCTGTTTAATAAATACGTGGTCTTACTTATATGGTACAATAATATAATTTGAAATGAAAATCAAGACAAGTATTGACAAATATTTATCATTTAAGCAAAATACTAAAGTTATTCAACGAGTTCCAATACAGAAACATGAAATAGAGATGATAAGATTGGTTAGAATCCCATTATATAGAAAGGACAATAGCGTTGAATCAAATCTGATATGCAATGCGTTCTTTCCATTGACAGGGACATTTTCGTCTCGCAAAAATAATTAATTCATTGCATATGTACAAATATATGCATCTAACGGGCCTTATAAGCATTCAACTTCACCTACTATTTTGAATACATTGTGTTTTGTAAAGGTATGTTCATCTGTAGTATATTTTTAGCGTTTAATTTAGAAGGTGTTGGTTAATATAAACAAACGGTAGCAGCACTGATTACGTGGTTAGTTTGCAAAAATATGCAATCAGAATAAGAGGGATCAAGCACAACAACCAGATCATGTTTGTTCAACGCCCGTGTAATGTCCGTGAGAAATGTGTTTTTTTATTTAATTCAGAATCAGTCGTAATAAAGCACCTAATAAATTGCACCAAAACTAAACCATAACAAAGGAGTAAAACGCCTCGCCTAAAAAACAGGAAAGTATGCCAAATGCAAATTATAAATTATTATAACTGATGTTTCAATGATAGCTCGCGGGACAAATTAATATACTAATATATTAACAGAGATCGTTCGATCTCAACTGTTCTCGATAGACATGACTATTACAAAAGAAATGAAGCTCGTTCATTGGTATGATGTACACTAAATTTGCGACGGTACTTAATGTTTTGTTTTATACAAGAATACATTTATCTTGTATTAATAGTGGATATATAAAAATCGAGTTTTAATCAAGAATTATGAAAGTTATATGCGTATTAGAAAGTATTTATTTTCATATTTTTAAGTCATTTCATTGACTGATTAGTAACCATTACTATCCATTAGCAACCTTTACTAATTGTTTCTTGGTCTTTTGAATAATTGTTGCTTCCAGTGTGTGTCCTTCAATAATATTTTCTGAGGTCAGTTTCATTTTAATCTGAAATCTATCGTTTTACAATTCAAGTCTAATTACTTTTGCATATCTCTACAGACCTTGCTTGTACGGTATATATTCAATATTGGTACGTTCAATATCTACATAGCGATTACATTGTTCACAAATACTTTAAATTGAAGATAACTTTATTTTTTTGGCAATGAACGAGTTTGCTTTTTCGTAAAGACATTCAAGAAAATGTTTATAATTATCTATTTTTTCTTCTGGCAAGTTCTACTATTTATGAACGATACAATTACATTACATTTTCTCTGTTTTTCCCTTTTGGTTTTCATATACATATAATCATTGTTCCTAAAAGGAACGAACATGGAATGATAAATGACCAGTTTCTGGCGTTAAATTGTCTTATCGTTATTGGAGAAATTGGACGTCAATTTGCTAATGCACTTAACAAATGTTACCAGAGACAGAGCAAAGAATATGGGAGTGAATACTGTAAGATTTGTTTTGGGTCTAATTGAGGTTTTGCTCTTATATGGTGCACTGACATGGAATAACGCTTCTATTTGGTTCTGTAGGTAAGACATTGGGAGGGGAAAAACACCAAAAATGATTTTAAAAAGTCAATAACCAATAACAACATAACAAACGAATCTGGTAACAATTGGGTTTTTAATATTTAAAAGCGTAACGGTTAAAATGTTGGTTATGTTTCCATACAAATCTTCATTTTGATACAAAATTTGTGCGATTGAATTTTTTCCATGAAAATGTAAGTAAAATATTTATGTTAATCAATAAATAAATAGAGTTATAGTATATAAGAATGTATTTTGCAACAAATATATGTGCATGCAAATATATTGTCTCTACTTTACCTTTTTCCTGAGTCAAAGTGTAGTTTTTTTCTTCAAGGATCATCAGACGTGTTTCAAACTTTTTTATTTGCCAATAGATACTATTTCAATAATTAAGACTTACTGTGATATCCCTATGACCCATTATGTTACGAAAATCCCTCAAATTAAGTATTGGTGTGCATAACATGTACTTGAAATGGACGATATCGACGTGTTAATAGTAGATATAACGAAATATTTCATGTTTGAAATGGAAACATTGCTTGGTCACAACTGCAATAGTAACAGTTACAACTTTAAAAACGAATTACATACTTAAATCTACAAAACTCGCATAGTTTATTTTTATTACATATCTTTTATATACTTTATTGAAACAAAAGGAAATCTCGAAAATGTAAATAGTTATCGGATAGTGACTTTATTTAGCATGTACATATATTATTTTATGTTATTCGGTTAAGTTTAGTGTGTGTGTATATATATATATATACATATATATATATATATATATATATATATATATATATATATATATATATATATATATATATATATATATATATATATATGATTTAATTTTTTGTGTGTTGGCTTTTAGCTTTTGTAATTTTATATCATTCCATTACATTGAATTTTAATTTAATTTTTATTACTGGATTTTATATTTTCCAGAACATCAGTTCAGTATTTTGAAAACCTATAATTTGAACTTTGTATCGAAAGATGGCCTAGCTTCTAAACAAGTTCTTTATTTTTTTTAATTCTTTCTTAGCGCGATTCATAGAGTGAACTCGAAGCCGTTCTGGGTGTACATAACATTAGACATAAATAGCGTCTATGTTTTCTAGAAACAATTATTTCGAACTTCTGGTTTATCAGTAGATTGACCCTCAAATGGGCATCACTTCTGCGTCGTTTAAAAGTGATGTTTTGAGAAACAATTTCAGTTAAGCTTCTAACACTTAGACGTCAAAGTTTTGTTTAATCGTATCCAGTTTCAGCTTAATGTTTACAAAAATTTCAAGTTGTGTGAGCTCTTCTATTTTTATATTCGATAGTGTTATTTACATGACTAAAAATGTATTATTTGAATGGTTGCTGGAACCATATCAGTGGTAAATGTAGGCGCTTGGTAAGGCTACTTTCATAAATACATATCTGTTCTGAACTTCTCGCGGCCTCCCCAAAACAATATATTTAGAAGCTGACATTATATTAATTATGGGTTTGCCGAATATAATACGTTGCAGAACGCCACTAGTCTACCTTGTCCGAAAATTTTACTTTCAAGCAACCTAGATTATTGAGTGTGCTTTTGTCACATTCTGGCTTTTGAGAAGTTGTATATAATTTGGTCAGTTTAGATGATGATGATGATGATGATGATGATGATGATGATACATACTATGTCCTCGGTCAAGGAGGGACCGCTCCGGTGGCCTAGTGTTTAGAGCGTTTACCGCGGAAGCGAGAGGTTGGGGGATCGATTCCCGGCCAAGTCATACCAAACAGAGTTTGTTTGTTTGTTTGATTAGGATTTTTAACGTAGCTTTTGCAATTGTTCAGTCATATCGCTATGATGTCTGCAGTGATGCAGTTTATAGTGACGTTTAGCACTGGGGTATCATGCCGCGGACATGTAGCATGATGTCCCACTCTGTTACATTATCCTGACACCAGCCCGACCAGTCATAATACTAACCTCTTAATGCTGAGCGTCAAGCGAGGCAGCTGTTAGTACGAGTTTTGTAAGTCTTTGGAATAACTCGGCAGGGGATGGAACCCACGACCTCCCGCTTTCGCGGCGGACGCTCTAACCAGTAGGCCACTGGAGCGGTAGTATAATTTAAAGAAACCCCAACAACAACTGGTAGAGCAGAACAAATACATAATGCAGATGAACATATTGATATCACCGAATCATCTAGTTTTACATCATAAATACAACTGGAGCATCTGGATATACTTTTAAACATCACGTTTCACTAACTAATCATAAGCGTATTCAGTAGTTATTTGTCCACTAGAATGTATATTTGTCTTAGTATTGGGCTGATTGATACACATCTTTATTTCCTGACATACATTGGTCTAGGATGCTTATGATGTATGAGACGTTTGCTAGATCATTGGTCTCAAGAAGAACTCAGCAAACGCGAACTATATGACTTATCTATAATCACTATTCAAACTCGTTATGATAAATATTATCTGCCAGTAGAGTTTAAAATAACCTTGTGCTGTCAAAGACTTTCCAAATGTTGGAGTAATCCATCTGTTTATTATTTGCTAGATTCATTCATTCTTGGTTTTGACGCATATCATAAATGCATAAAGAACTATTTGTTAAAATCCTTTGTATTTCGTTGAAAACGCATAGCACTCATGTGCTAGAGAAATCTTGTATACTATAATTATTCAATCTAAGAAACATTAACGTTTAAAGTTCTTAATAACGCTCATCTTATCATACTAATATAAGACTACATACATAATGGCCTCAATGAGACTGTCTCCATATAGGTGATATGTTGAAAACAAGTTGTGCCGTTCTTGAGCAAGACAGTGCGTTGTCCAAAATATATGTCGGAATGATGAATAATTGCAATGCCAAGTATCTAAGTAATAAATCAGATCGGGACTGCTCTGTATCTACACAGTGGATGATTTATCGGAACATAATTAAGAGAGTTTTGTACCACAGACGAAAGAAAGAAAATTCAGAAATTTCCATTGATTTGGATACCTCTTAAAGGAAGGAGCCAAGAAAAATGGACATGACAAATAAGCACATTATACTAGCCCTAGACATACAGATGCAATTTAAACTTTTCTCTTTCATTTCCTGCCTATCAATACATGTATGTACCTCGTTGGATGACCTTTATACGTATGTATGTTTTAATATGCCTCGCAAAATATATCTTTATTCCATATACAATATATATTTTTTATTCCATTTACTCATTACCTGCAAAGATGTTTAAATATAACTCTTCAATACATGCATTGCTGAATAAAATATAATGTTGATCACTACTCCTAAAGCTCTTATGTAACTGGTGCTAGCAATACTGTTTTCATTTATATTTATAAAGTTTTCTTCCTTATATCCATCTTTTGTCCTTTTGTCATTACTTATTCCATCCCTTTCCTTTTTCTTTATGTTCTCCATCACCGCTGAGCGTTCGTTTAAGGTCCTAACAAAATGCACATATTGAAACAAAATAATGAAGCCATTGACTGGTGTCTGAAACTACCGTTTTTCTTTTTGACATAAAAACTGCTACACAGATAAATGCCATTGTTAAATAAAGATATTTATCGCTACGTGGTACACAATTACTTGTTGAAATATCAGCAGCCATGTTGATAATTTCAAGATTCTCATCATTGAGTTCAGAATATATCAGTCATATTTAATAATAATTGGAGTCGGACAATGTCGAAGAAGACGGGTTCTTTACAATCATCTCTGGGTACGAATATGAATATGCAGTCCCACTCGTGACTTACATAGTCGATGACAGATTGGACATTGGGAAGCCATTGCAGTTACAACGATAGATGCCGACCTGTTCTGTATTTTACAAGCTCAGATGGTATGATCCCGCATCACCTTAGGCTGTCTCTCAGGCTATCGTTGTAGCTTTTATGTGATAGACTTTGATTGCATGCACCAATTCTATTAAGCAGATCCGTATCTGCTAGCGGGTGCCATCTATTTAATTGGCATGACAAGACGAGCAAAATTGCTGCTAGAGTAACATTGCCACGATGTTTGTTGTTTAAGTTTTATTCTTGATGTCCAGGTTGATAACGTATCGAGCCATCAGATCGGAAGAATAGAGCAGATAGTTCACAGATGGAATTTCTCGAGTTGATTGATTTCTCGGACTTATACAAGTCTAAATCTCGCAGACATAGAGAAGGGGGGTTAGAACCAATGCATTATACATTAACTTGGTGGATGATAGCATTATGATTGTCTGGTAATATGGTGAGACTCCTTCCGAATGACAGGCGCACTGATGTTTAGCTCTGGCTGGAAAAGAACTTAAATATTGAGAAGACCAAAATTGTACGATCCAATAGTTTGGAGGCTTCGGAAAATATGTTGAGCACTGCGTTCAGGTCACTTGACTTGTGTGCCACGAAAGCACAGTAATCATCAACCAGTGCATTCCAGGTACAAACATTCAGCGTTTTAGTTTTTCAAGGTAGTTGTCGCAGGTTGAAGAATAAATCGTCGAGCTGGTATCTGATATACATTCTCTTTTGGAGATGATGAACGGCGTGATTGAAAACACCGGTAAATAGGAGGTTGAAGAGGACTGGTGTCCAGACACTCTTTTATAATTTAGGTGTTGGTTATCTCCAAGTGTTCAGATGCGCCAGTGTTTGAGAGGACATATATTGCTCGGGATTAATTCACTCAGGCCGCCATACCTTGCAAGCAGAGATCAGAGGGTCACTCTGTGTATCAAATCGACGGTATTGGTACGACCTATGAAGACGGAGTAAAGGTAACGTTTTGCTCAATGCATTTAATCTGGACCTGCCTAGAGGTGAACTTTATGTCCACCGCACCGCGTCCTGGACGGAAACTGCATTGGGCCTGAGGTAGGTTCGTTGAAACAGTAATTAGTCGGTTCAAGATGCCTCTAACAATGATCTTAGCAGCGATGAAGACGACGGAGACGCACCTTTAGCTATTGCATATAGCTTTGGTACGATTGTTCTTATAAAGGGAAAATGCCATTTCATCATGAAGTTGTCTGGCATCATTTCTTGCTACCATGTTCTCTGTATTATATCAAGGAAAAATTTGATTGCGCATACTCCTGCTCATTTGCAAACTTACTCTACGATTCCATCCTTTCCTGGAACTCTGACCGATTTTATTATGTCTTCTTGATTTGTCAGCCGAAGGTGGTAGGTCGAGTTCTGCCCGGGTTGTTTTCTGGAGATTCTATTCGATTATGGCATGTTAATAGAAACTGAAGGTTCACAGCTGTTTCTTGCGTTTCATCAGCATATCCTAATTTACGCGTCTTCGTTCCAAGCATGGCCTTTGCTTTTCTTGTGAGAATGTTCTTAAATTAGTGCCACTTCTCAGAGATGATACAAGTCAGTGGTGTTTTGCCATGCTATTCTCACTGAATGCTTCTTTGAATAGGTTTCGATGGTAATCATGTTTCAATCTTGTTGTATTAAAAGGTACTATGTCGGTTTTCTGATGCTTGGACTGAGTGGGAACGAGGTTTAAGTTGAGTATCAATAATGACCAGTGTGTAGTCGGTACAACTGCCAACAACTAGCACAACGTGACCTACGATACTACCAGAAAGCTTCGTACTTGTCGGCTTGCCGAAATATAATGCTGATGATGCACATCATATGTTGGGTACTTTTCCTCAATAGTTGCAAACCATTGCTGTTCAGATTCCCCTCTCCATGTTAGCAAATAAGTCGTTTGGGATAATCGGTTTGTCGCTGGTGTGTAGACTTAGTAAGGCATTTATAGAACTGCTCCATTGCCTTTCCATGGGTGGATGAATAGGAGCTGGGCACTAATAATGGTCATTGAACTCGACTTGTTCAAAGAGGAGCGCAGTAAACTTTGCGATGTCTTGGTTCATACTAACTGCGATAGCATGTCCACTAGTTTGCAACATTGCCTCTGCTCCAGCTTATAACGCACGTAAACGTGTACCCTTCAGTGGTTTCGTTCATATCCTCATCTGTGAGATTTGCTTCACTACATTTCAATACGTGAATAAAACAGTTCCTTGTAAATAAAGGATGTCGTTCTCGAGCAGGTCTTGTGGTTGTGTCCCCCGTCCATAAGGAATGGATGTAAGAGATATACAACTAGTAGCCAGAAAAAGACAACGATACAATAATAAATGCATATAACAAGAGTTTTTGTCTTCTTCATCGTTTTGTCTTGTACTTGTTGTTGTTGTTGTTGTTATTATTATTATTATTATTATTATTATTATTATTATTATGTTACTTTTAATAATTATAACCATGAAGCCTATACTTTTGTAAGCTTTAGTCTGATGCTGTCATTAGACGATTCAACGGTATTTGTAATAGTCATGTTACTAAAAGCACTAAATTTGTAAGTCTACTCAGAGTAATAGGTATCGAATGTCTTCTCAGGGCGATAAACATTGTGTGTATACATTTTGCGTTGACTTTAAAATGCATGTGTACTCTTACATAGCAGATCTAAAATATCTGTATTGTACATGTAACGGCGTGTTCTGTCTTAATTTCGTTTGTAAGTTAGAAATCGTAAATATCCTTCCGCTAATTTGATCTGCTTTACAATTATGTTACTTCACTGATATTAATTAATCACACAGATGGTTACTTAATTAGCTACGATGACGAAAATAACTAATATCCTCATTTGTTTTAGTAATAAGTGAGCCGGAGAATGATATGCCAGAGTTATTAGGTCATGAACATTAAAAGGCGAGGTAACTACTTGTTTGTTCAACCAAGAAAATAGAGTTATCGCCCTTCAATACTACTGTAATTTCGTTATAAATACTTATTATATTTCGACATTTTTGTGCCTGCCGAAACTTAGGAAAATATATTAACTAGTAATTCTAGTAGTTTCTGCGCGCTTCAGAACTATAAAATACTGCTAGATCTTATTTATGTTGGCAGGGGAGGGGGGAAGTGAGTCCGAAATAGCATATTATATAAGAACTCGGACGCTCAAAACGATAGAAGCTTCAGAATAACAATTTGTGAAACAAATAAATAGTTAGTAATATAAAACAAGCTGGATAAATACTTTACCGGATATAGCTTGGCTTGAAATTTGTCTCTCTTAACAATACTGGAAAGTTATTTTTGTCGATACTCTTTCGAAAACACCAATTTGTAAATATTTTCTGCCACGTACCGAAGAAAACAAGGGGTAATATAAAAATATTTGCAGGATGCGTACATTCATTTAAGTATCATTTCGTCACCATTCACTGTATTTACAGACCTAATCAGCCCCCTTGTACTTGTTTCATATTTTCTAGTATTTCCAATGTCGTGATTATCGCTGTGTAAAAGCACGTTTCTAATAACACCATCACGGGATGTTTCATAATTTTTGATGATAGTATATCTCACAAATTCTTGTTGCTCCATTTATATATATTATTACTTGTCTAAATTGTTATTTACAAAGTTAGCTAAATAATCTTCATCGTTTCTTATAACATTTTCATTGTACATGTTATTTTATTGAAACATGACTTCGCCTCAGCTCTCTGCATTTTTTTACCACCACAACCCAGTCGCAACTGTGGTTCTCCTCTAACTTCAACACAACTTTTAAACACGGTGATGGTCTTAGACTTCCACGACGTAGCCTTTGATATATGTAGAATTCATTTACAAAAAGATTTGTTACATGGAGTTGAATAATCCATCATTAACCACTTTCAGTTTTTCTTTGAATATATATATATATATATATACACAATACTTCAATTTAAATAAATATTTACCTTAAAAAGTTCTCATTCAGTAGCTTGTTTCTTTCCTGTAAAATCCATTTTAGGCTATTTATTCATGTATTTATCAAAATGCTTTGACCGTGGTTTCAGCATGAGGTTCTACAGTAGGGAGGTCTGCTATGAGCAAAGACAACATGATTTGTAAGCTTATCCGTATTCAGTTTTTGTCAAAGTATCATTTGGCTTCCTGAATCGACTGTGGCAAACGCGTATTGGCTTTTGTAGTTATATTGTGCCTTTTTATATCATTGGCAAGTTTGCCTAACTTACGAAAACACATACAAGATGGAAACTGAAAGGAAATATACAAGTCCAAATTATCTGGAACATTTGATTGTGAGAATGTATTCAACTGCACATTAAAAAAATAATATATTTGCTGGGATTTCTTTAATTGCATTGTTTTTAATATAAACGCTGAAATGAATTTTTGAACTCAAAGTAAAGAAAATGTTTTTTTTTCTTCTTTTAATATGGTTGGTTAATATTATTTCTTCTTTTAATATGGTTGGCTGCTTATTCGTCTGCCTGTTTATAGTGCCACTGGTATTTAAGCATACGTAAATCACCTCTGGACAATTGGTACCAATTGTTCCTTCTATTTTTCACGCAAACGAAATAATTACATAGATTCCACAATACCTGTATTTGTTTTAAAATCAAACTTCAGCAATACTTTTTTGTAATTTTATAATTTTCGAACCGCAATATATTCCGTGTATAGGTAATTTTCAAATCTTTCTATATTTACACCATTTTAGTAACCGGATTAGAAATCGGGACATATGTCAATAATTAATATTAGAAGAAAATATACAAGCCAAGAAGGATATACATTATACAATAGACGGAGAGAACAAACCCTAAATATCAGCTCTTGATTTTATCAATAAGATTATGTAGAACAGATAGGCGTCATGTAGAAACTTTGTTGATGGTGAAAATTAGTTCATCTGAAATAGCAAAACAGATCCTTTGTTACGTTAGCTTATTTACGCACGACATCATCCACTTCTGATTAAATTTATGGAACCAACAGGCAGTCACTTTGCTATCTGAAGTAATAATTAACAATCAATGCAGTATATATGCCGTTCTTTGATAATGAGATTTGATAATTATCTCTCTAATATTAAAATGTGAATCACACATAAGCTGAAAAGAGTATTTTGATCATGTACACTGAGTGTGCAGGCCATGTAAACATGCATTTTTTTCTCTCACGATTATTTATTTTCATATCCCTATTAAAACCCAAAAGTTCTTTCACCAAGACATGGCATTACATGAGTAAGACTTATACACGTAATAATAAACACTTTTTTCAAAATCGGCCTTTGTATAACATGACATGCTTATTAATCATGATATTTTAACTTTTTGCCAAATACTAACTATACATGGATTTATTTATTCTTTAACGTTTCATAGGCATGGACACTGCAATGAAATTAGTATTTGACCTACTTCCACATAAACAACAACTACAAGAAAAGAAAATATATCTTAAAATTCAAACGAACGTATTACGCATTAGTAAATTTTTTAAACGTATAATCTAGTTATCTTGCTTTAGGCTTTATTAAAAAGCATAGTTTTCCAAATGATAAGATTTTTGTTTAACAAAAATTAATTTTCTTTATTTCATATTTTCCTTTAAAAAATAAAAAAGATCTATTCGGAAAGTAAACAAAACACTATGATACTTTAGAAATGAAATTTTAATCTTGGTTTTAAGAATTTATATATTTTGGGTTACTACTCACGTATTTGTAATTATTTATAAGAGAAACTAGTTTAAAATGTAAACGTTCAAGCTTGTGCATTTTACAGAAGGGATTACGTGCTATTCTCTTGCTATAATTCTACAAAGTTTAAGCTGCAGATATATAGAACGGGCCTAGAGGACAGCTGTTTCAGTCTTAATCTACAATCTTCATACAGGAAAAGAAGTAATAAAATTACTGTTGTCATAGTAACCTGCCGAGGAGTTAGAAGTATTAGTCCCGAAAGGTGAATTAGAGGTCAAGTAAGATGCCCCCATTTCACTAAAGTGGTACAGATGAAATAAATTTTAAATTGGCACACATATTTTAGGCCTCGGCAAAACGAAGTTCTTTCTTTTGTAATCTAAGTGGAACTCAATAAAGGATTATAATGACATGTACAATTATATGAACAACAATGTAGGATCTTTCACGAGAGTCGCAAAAGACGGAAACTATTCAACATATTTCATAAATTTAATTTTACAAAATCTTAAATGTATAATTATGTTATGTGTATCACAAGACAAAAATGATCTTCAATAAAAAGAAATACCAAAAAATAGGTTGCAGTGACTTAAAATTACATTTTGGTGCGATCGTCATTACAGGATCAAATTATATGTCGTCATGCCGTTGTTTGCTGTGAGATTGGGTATTATTAAGCATGTGTAATATTGGAAAATAAAATGTGGGTATAATAATCTCACGAGGAGCCACCGTGGCTCAGTGGTTAGCGTCTCAGACCTTCAACCGGGTCGATGCAGGTTCAAGCCCTGAAGAGGATCAAATCCTCTACTCTATTGGAAAATAATGAGATAATAAGTATATTCTACAAAAACATTGAACCTATACCTCCAATGAAACGTAAGAACCAATCCTCTAAGTTTGCAACAAATGATCAGGAAACTTGCTAGCTACTGAACTCATAATTTTGCTCTTTAACGTGTAGTTAACGAAATTATGATAAGATCTATCGCATTTTGAAGTTAGAAATCGAACTTTTATTTCTGCCATCATTATACATAAACAAGAAATTATAGATGTAATAACTAGTCTTGACCTAAAGAAAACCGACGAAACCGATCAAATAAGTTATAAAAGCTTTTTTTTTAAATAAATCAATCGAAGCCGACGTGATCACAACACAATGAAAGCTAAAGCATGACATGCCAATTTAGAAGAAAGGATACAAAACACTGTCGTCTAATTACAGACTAATTGTTGACTTCCACTACATTATATATCATATATTATCATATATATATATATATATATATATATATATATATATATATATATATATATATATATATATATATATATATATATATATATATATATATATATATATATAATTTTAGCCTGTTTCTATTGATTTAGTACGGACAATCGTGGTGAAAAGTACACCAAAGTCTTGTGAACTTGATCCAATTTCGAAATCAATACTGCTTGAGTGCTTAGACCCAATATTGCCATTACTAACTGATGTTATTAATATCTCTCTCTCATCAGGGAAATTCCCATCATTTTCCAAAACTGCCATCGTAAAGCCACTGCTGAAGAAACCAACACTGGACCATAACGATTTAAAGAACTACCGCCCAGTTTCTAATCTTCCATTCATATCAAAAATCTTATAAAAGGTTGTTCTCGCTCAACTTGTATCTTATTTGAATTCAAACAGTCTTTTTAGCAATGTACAGTCTGCATATCTCCCTTACCACAGTACGGAATCTACTCGTCTGAAAGTATTTAGTGACATTCTCTCTGCTTTGGATAGTGGAAAGATTACAGTCCTCACTCTCCTGGATTTGTCTGCAGCATTTGACACAATAGACCATGATATATTACTTCACAGTCTCCAGCATATATCTGGCATTCACAATATAGCCTGACAGTGGCTCTTCAAGTCCTACTTAGTCAACAGGACACAAATTATATCCGCAAATGGAATACACTCCAGCCCAGTTGACCTAAGTTGTGGTGTTCCACAGGGATCTGTTCTTGGGCCTGTTCTCTTCATTCCGTATACGCAGCCGCTATCAAGTGTGATAGATCATCACCCAGTGTCGCACCAATTGTATGTTGATGACACCCAAATATACAAGTCTAGCCACCCAAATGAAATTGATGCTGCCATCCATAGAGTAGAGAAGTGCATTTGGGATGTGAAATCATGGATGTCATGTAACAAGCTGCAGATGAATGATGATTAAACTGTGGCTATTCTGATCACAACACAAAGTCTTTCTCATTCACATCCTTTACCTCAGACAATAAATATCAGCAGCACCAACATTACATTCTCACAGTCAGTACGGAACCTAGGCGTTACTCTACAGAGTGCTCTCACATTGCATCAAAATGTCATGAACATATGCAAGGCTACATGTCTTGAATTGAGACGCATCAGTTCCATTCGTAAATATCTTTCAGGTGATGCCACTAAAACACTTGTGTGTTCATTAGTACTTTCAAGACTGGACAAACGTAACTCAATTTTGTCTGGTTCGTCACAATATTTACTCCAGAAACTTTAAAAAGTTCAAAACACAGCTGCATGATCATCTTTAGAGTACCTCGATCAGAGCACACCTCACCACTGCTCTGTACCCTACACTGACTATCAATTTGATACAGAATCAAACACAAAATTTGTTCTCTGTGCTATGTTTTAATGACAGACTCAAGTCCAACATACCTATTCAGCCTCACCCATGTGTATACACCAGCTAGATACTTACGCTCTTCTTCTGATAATCGTATACTCATTGTTCCCAAGGTGAAAATAAAGTCATATTGGATAACGTTCGTTTGCACACCAGGGCCCGGTGACGTGGAACGTATTGCCCATTGAAATTAGACACAAAGACACAGTGGTTCCTTTGAAGAGTGCTCTTAAGACTCACCTGTTTTGACTGCAGGGACAAACTTGGCGACCTAATCATGTTTCATATTTCATATGTTTTCAGCATGTTTTTATGTTTTCCATTTTCATAGTTTTTGTCATTTGCTGTTCTGTAATGTTGTCATATCATTATTGATGGTGTAAAGCGCTTAGAGCTTCGAAAGATTAGGCGCTATACAAAGTCCTCATTATTATTATTATTATTATTATTATTATTATTATTATTATTATTATTATTATATACACTATTCATAGGTCCAACCTTAGAATATGCCTATGGAGTCTAGGATAATTGTTGTATTGAAAATTCGGAAATATTAGAAAAAAATAAAAATCAGATGGAAGCTTCAGATCTATACCCATGAATTCTTCTAGATAGGTCACTTTATGCTCACATTGTTTGGTTTGGATAACAAAGGAACAAGAAGAGATTATGCATAATGTATTCTCTCTTTCTCTCTCTCTCTCTCTCTCTCTCTCTCTCTCTCTCTCTCTCTCTCTCGTTCGTCTTTTGAAATGTTATATGTATTTTAGCATATTAAACGTTTGATCTTGTTATTTCAGATACATTCGAATCTTTGTTAAACGAATGTTATCTTTATGTACCGTTTGGGAAAAATCGAGATCAGTTAGACAACTAGTGTCGAATGCGATATTCTACTTTAATTAAATGACAATAAAATATGTTTAAAACAAATTTGTTTAACGGTCTACTAAAATAACATTTGAGCAAACTACACAGTTTCTTTCAAGCCTTCCATCATTAACTAATATTAGTCCCATTTTAGTTTCCGTGGCCCAAGTTCTTCTGGTTGTTCACTTAGAAATTCAGAGTATCATCAACTTAAGACAAATAAACTCATTTAAAAAATAGAGTCTGAACTTTGTATGGGCAGTCCTGGATTGCACACTCTTATATTTGTTTGGAGAAAAATAGCTGACTCATTCCCAATATGTAAAAGGACATTTATAACTTACATTTCTGTCGGTTTAGGAAAGTGGAAATAATATACGATCACAAAAACCTTATTCTTCTCCATTTATTTATTTAACATAAAAAGGCCAACATTCCCGAAAATACGTCGAGCATTTTTAAAGACTGCCAATCAGTTACAGTGTAGAATTATTGTTAGTTCGGTCATTATATGAAGCATGCACTGATCAAATAGCTCTTGGTCAACATCCAGCGTCTCGACATTTGTAATAATGCGCATTGTTCTAGGGATTGGAGGTGGGACGTTGTAAATTGAGGTTCAAATTATTATTACAGATGTCCACGTCAAATTGATCCATAGTTGGCCGTAATAAGGTGACGTCAAAATTTGTTCCTGGTTATGAAATTCCGTGCCTTTACAAAAATGAAAAAGAAAATAAAACAGTTTACTTCAGGGTATGAATTCGTATATGCCTCTGATTGTGATTGGGTGCTGTTATCAACATAGATAAATAATTGTTTGTTGCGTCTTTATGTTCGCAGTTTGTTGCAGCGGCAAGATTCGCAACTGGTACCACCAATAATATTCAACTAGATACAAGTTTTGTCGGCAGGATTCAGAGAAATGCTCTTGGCACTTACTCAAGACTTTGAAGTTATAAGGGGGTAGGGCTATTTTCTGTGCTAATCTCTAGTTAGGCATGACTAAATCGCGGAAATGGGTACAAACCTTGAGTATGAAAGAATCTTATTTATTTTCCTCCATACATTTACAATGCTCTCAAAGGACTCTCATATTTAAGTAAAATTAAGACCATTATCAGGGGTAATCGAGTTGTAAAGACGCCGAGTGAAACGTACAATTCATAAACAACACATGGTAACTTATTATGATACAATTTTCTGTTTTTATTTATTTATTTATTTATTTATTTATTTATTTATTTATTTATTTAGTTATCATAAAACTTTCAGAACAGGAATGTAATTATTGATTGAGCAGCTCGCCTCTTCGAAGAGTTTCGTAGTTTCCAACTGCAATGCATAAAATAAGTTAGTCACTGCAGCTGAAATATATGCAGTTATTTATTGCACATATTTCATGGAATACATCCTATTCATTCACTGTATAATACATTTTTACTTACTAAGAAAAACCTATTACAGTATAAAATATTTATTCATAAATCAGGAACGTTTACAACTGTATATGCATATTTATTTTTATTTTGCGTATATGTTCTTATGAAAGCTTATGTCATCAGATTCATATCTTTAGTCTTTATATCAAAAATCAAAATGACAAGATACCTTCGTCTTTTATTAGATATAACATTTTGGTCCGTAAAATTTTCAACTTACCGAGGGTAAATTTTGCTGACTTTATGATTCAAGAGAAATGTATAGTGAGGTAAGGACGTAATGTTTATGATACTAGTATATAGTTGTAATACAGAAATAATGAAATAATTCAATATCTTTTAGTAGAAAATTACTGTTGATATAAGTTAATGAACAAATACTTTAACACAACCCAGAGAACTTTTCAGTCTTATTACCTGAACAAAATATTCTCTCATAATACAATATATGAAATTAATATTTTTCGAAAAATAAAATTCATTTAATTTTATGATTATTAACATTTGAAGTTCAACTGAATGTAGTTCATTTCTTCAAAGAATGTATTTGATTGATTGGATTATCATGTTGAACGCTTGACCGTACAATACTCGACCTTAGCAAGCACTAAGCATACATTAGATGCAGGTTTACATGTTGTTGAAACATTAATTACTCAACACTTGATTAACGTGGCTTCTTGGTGATCATATGACGTTTAAACTTGAAGTTAATATTTTTTAGGTCCAGTTTCGAAATAAGGAATAGTGAATGAATGACAAAATTAATATAGGTGTTCACTATATTAAAATAAATTCATACTATTAAACATAGTAATAGAATACATAGTATGAGTAAATTCATAGTCTTTTTAGTTTTTAACAAATCATTTGAACGAAAGTAGCAGTACTAGAATTGCATATTTTCATTATTTCCTTTCAAATAATATGATGCACTGTACAATGTTCAATACATGCCCTCATATATTTTTTATTTAAATAGTATGGTCGTTAAAATTGTCACTTCAATTCGCTATAGACAAGAATTGTGTTGTCCAAAAATATCTTTACTTGAGTTAAGGTTGTGATTTAGTATATAACTAATTATATCGAGACATATCATGAAAGGGCTCATCTTACCCCAAGAGAGTAGCCGTCAATTAATATTTTTTCTGCTTGATATTAATAGATCCTCAGATATAAGTCTGATTTTTTAAGACAGAAACACTAATGATTAAAGGTGAATTCGAAGAAAACAAAACATATTATTATACAATATTTGTCAATCTTATTTTGCAAAGAAAATTAATATCAATAATCTCTACAATCGCCACAAGAATGTTTGTTACTAAGTGGTTCAATTAATTAATGAGACTTAAAAAGACTTCAAATATTCAAAGAATTTGTCCCGTCTACGAAGGAAGTTTTATATCATTTCTTTCCCACTGAACGAGAGAGAGAGAGAGAGAGAGAGAGAGAGAGTTATTCCGTCATCATTTCGTTCTAAATAAAATATTGTTTAAGTCTTTTTTAAATTCTTTTTAAATAAATAATTCAATTAACTGAATAAAGGTTAATCAATGGAGAATTTAGTTTCAAGTAGTTAAATTATGTTATAATATTTCAAAGGTATATGCTGTTCGTATTTACTTCTTATTTGATAACTGTTATGTTTTAGTGATATTTGTTGATTGGGGGTGGGGTGGAGTAGGTGCAGCAATATTTTTCTTAACCTGAATATTTAGCCAATTTCTAGGAGCAGACATCATAACATCAGCATGAATCAGTTTCGTAAAATTGACCCTAGCTAATGTATAAACTACTACCACTCTTACTACCACAAAATTTACTACCACTATTACTACCACTACTATTACTACCACTCTTAATAACACTACTACAACAACAACTTCTAGTATGGATTAGGTACTGGCTGAAGCTAGTCCAAGAAAAGTATTTGGACTGTATTTTCTGTATTTGGATTACCCTCCTTTTGCAATTCTTCCCTAGATGTCTGCTGTTAATTTCTTTATCTCTTGAGACGATTCGTCTTTAAAAAAATACTGTTTGATTTCATGTATATGTGAGATAGTTTGAGGTCGAAAAGAATTAATTCAAGTGGGGTTATAAGTATTTTATCCACGCAACCACTACTGGCATATAAAAATTCATGATGCTAACTACTATTGAAAATGAATAGATTAAATACAAGAAGAAAAAATGATTTTACTCAAAGTGAAACTAAATAGAGAGTTTATTTAACTAATTCATGCAACAACTCTCGTTTATTTACACAATTGCTGAGTTGCTAGTCCTGCTTGGCAGAAGATGGAATGAAGAGAGAAAACAACGGCTGGGAAAAATAACTGTATTTCGTTTGAAAGAGTTGAGATTTATCGAAATTGAGAGTACCGATGAAATCGATAATTTCAATCAGAATTATACTTGTATTTTATACTGACAAACTTTCAAATACCTACCAAATGTGAGATTTAGCTTAAATAAATCAGAATAACAGATATTGTGTTATAGAACAACAATGAATGATATCCGTGTGAATGATAAAATATGTTTTTCGATACGATTTGTAGTTTAAAAATCCCTCTCCATTACACTGAATGTCAGATAATTGACCTCGTCACATGCTTTCTTGATAACATCATCTGTGTCTTTGTCTGAAATATTCTTAACAAAACTATAATGCTTATTTTGTTCTTCAATGCATCGATCATCCCACGTCCAGTTACTTCCTTCAAATAAAAACAGTTCTCTATGTAAAGCTGTTCTGTTTAAACCACGACATACGTCAGGACATTGATCAAATCCTCCAGAGAAACATACCCCAGTCCTGAGAATATTTCTGAGAGTAACGTTTTGTTTCCATTTGCCTGTTTGAATGTATCGGTAATGAATTGATGTCCTTATTCTTGGTATCGTCTGTTCAGGGGTTATTATGACATCATAGAATGAGGGATGCTCCCGCCCGGGTGAATATCCATCTCCATTCCAATGTGCTGTTCTTCTATGAAAGTAAAAAGCATATTCGTTTCTATGAAATTTCCAAATGTATTGACACATGATATTAAATTGGGGAAAGCTGTTTTTAGAATACTCTTTATAAATTTCGTCGAATGGTTTTTGGTGTAAAGCCTCTAAATAACCCCTAAGTTGTATGATGTGTTCCACTTGGATGATCACGGGGAAGTAAGACATTCCTTTTACAACTTCCTTCGAATGGAACATATCGGCTGTCAATTCCGCCATTTCGCTCCAATACTTCTCTGATTCAGGGCCATAAACACCGATTACAATCGGTTTTCCGTTTTCAAAGAATAGATTCCTTGTTAACCTTGTAACAAAAACTGTATCAGTGTCTATAAATCCCACATATTTTCTGGATGTAAATTTTTCAGGATAAAAGAAGTCTCTCTGCATTCTTTCATGGCCAATACCATGATAAATTTCAGGGTCTATTGCGCCTTGAAAGCAGACTTTTGGGTACGGATATTCCTTTTGAAGAATCTTTCCAATTTTTCGATCATCTATACTTTCCCCATCTAGTACAAGTAAAAGTGATATATTTCCCTTCCAAAAGAAACGCATACTGGGCAGCAACATCTGTTGATAATAAATAACAGCTTTACTATACATTCTCAAATAAATATCAACTTCTGGTAACAATTCCTGGTTAAGTTTATCTTCACGATCTTTATCCTCCAAACATTCATCCACGTACGGATTCATATATAGGCCTGGACTTTCTACGCTCTGTGTCTTTAAGACAGTTTTTGGAGCAAAACCTTTATAATATACTGTTATGAAAACGATGAACATTATACCAATCAAGGTTTGTTTTCGTTTTAATACAATCATTTTCACAATAAACTTTCTAAACATACAAAGAAGTATTCACCATTAAGAGGCTTTATAATATTCGACCAGCCATTATGATTTGTCATGGTAAAGTGAGTAGCGTTTTGGTTAATATGGCGATCAATAGACTTATACACATGAATGCAATTGAACCTTGAATTATACTTCCCTATCGACACTTGTAAATCGATTACCAATCAGATGCTTGTGTCAGGCAATCCTCCATGTATTGTTTACGTCCACCATTTTCTCGGAGAAGTTGAATTGCGCGAAAATAAAAATAATATATCGTAAATATTTATAAAACTGTGCAACGTTACGTAGATTTTTCTATCGATCATATTGGAAAGGAGTGTATGGGGACTCTGTAATTCTAACAGTCGATATCCAGAACGTCTAAAGCGGGGAGTTATAATACATTTCCTTGTCGAACGTTAGACGACATTTGGATGGACAAAATCTTATGGTTTTGGTCACCATCAGCTGAACAAGCACACAATGGCTCATATTTATTTCTGCAAGACAAAAATGTTGGAAGGAATGTCTCGTATAAAACTGGAAGAAAAGTTTTATTAATTTGAAGTATATGTAATTTATAAAATTATTTGGAAATAAATGTAGCACTTGCATCGGACTTATCCCACTACCTTGAATCAGTTTTTGAAAACACTTTTGATGCCGAAACATATTTCAGAATTCGTCACATTAATAAATTAACTCAAACTTGTACAGATAAAATGCACCCTTAATACATACATTATACCTGATCTTCGGCAATAACTATACATTCAAGAGAGATGTAAGTATGTATGCATGTATGCATGTATGTATATATTTATATATATATATATATATATATATATATATATATATATAGTGTATATGAGGAGCAAGTATAATAGTATGATCAATAATTTGATTTACAGTTTGTGCTTTTTGCCTTAGACTAAGTTTATTTATGTAGGGTTGAAATTTGTATTGAACGTACACCTTTTATATTTACAGGACGTAATTACATTTACTGGTTAAACATATGATATTTTCATTCGAGAATGATATAAATATTCAGTTTTTACGCATACAGATTTGCATTTCTTCATATTGCTTATTGGCTAAAAAGTGCCCAAGTCTTGCTTTTGCGAGAGAAAAGTGTTGTTTCAAACCGATCAAAGTGAGATCTTTGATGCGAAGATAGGAATCGTATTGGTTGCTTTTATTGCACCTTAACACGTAAATAATTGAGTGTGGATTGCCTGTTCCAGCTGAGCGTGAAGAAATAATTGGTACCATTTGGACATTTTAAAATAGGACCGAATTAGATTCAGAATGATAAAAAGAACAACAAAGTATCGACAATAACGATAGGTAGGAACATTGTCCATAAAGTGATGATCTATTACTCATTTCCAGGCGACCTCTTCTGACAAATGTCAATATGGACCGTATGAGTGATTTTTATTCAAAGGCGGTGTTCTTGCAGTTAATAGTTTCCTTATTAACGTACCTTTGAGGTAGTTAGTGAAGCATGCATATGAACGCTGAGTCCTGCATTTAAGGTTCGTGAGTTCTCGGATGATTATATTGCCTAAGTTTGGTGTCTGAAATAGTATTGTAATGTGAAATTATGCTTTGGTAATATGACAGCATTTAAGATAGGTTCTGGATTGTATACCAATACCAATATTAGATAAGTTTGGTTTATAAACCGGGAAAAAGCAGAAATGCTGAACTAGTGAATTTCCTGTGAGGCAGACATCCTCTTTTGACGTCGCGCTTTCGGATTCTGAGTGATTACGGAGAATATTCAACAAATCTCGCTCGATTTTCATTAAAATACACAGGGTTTCAATGACAGACCTTTTTGTTCTTGATACGATAGCTTTGAATATTTGAAATGATATGGGGTTGACATATTTAAAAAACTCTCGAAGCCACGGTACTACTCTAATGTTATAGTTTTAACAGAAAGAGAATATATAAAAGAAGAATAAAAATGATCCTAGTTGTTAAATGGATCATCACGAATTATAGACTGGAACCATTTTTCTTATAATGTTGTCTTTGCTTACTGTTGTACCAGAAAAACTGTTTCCTTTGTTGTTCGTGATTGCGATTTTCGAAGACGAGATATACTGCTTTCACTTTAACATCATGATGTACTGTATAAAGCTTGCTTCACGTCAATTTATTTAATAATACATTTGATTCATTTGGAGAATAAACCTTTAATTTCTCGGATTGCATTGACATTACGTGTAATACGTCTTATAATGTAATCAATGCACCTTCTTACCGGTATATCCCGCCTCTAATTGTGACTGTTAGATCCAGAGATAAAAAGAACATTCCGGCTCAAGTTCTCTATATTAGGTTGAGGAATGGTCTGAGAAAAAGGCATTCGAAGTAATCAAAATAATTAAATGCATAATTGATAGAAAAAGAATAAATGTTGATTGTTGATGTAGGGTGTAACGCCTTTTTTTCAGCACGCGATAGGCCGAAAAATGGTGGCCAGTATTAATGGGGGATGAAGAACCCGGCAAACCCCAAAAAAGAAGCAATGATCCGTGGCAAGCTTTCTCTTATGCCCACATTGGCCGAACCGGAGACTCGAACCAAGGAATATAGAGGTGAGATTGCAGTTATCCGTAACGGAGAGCACTTTAGACCACTCGGCCAATCGGGGGTCCAACAGAATGAATACTATGAAAATCGTAGGCAATATTTGTTTGTAAACTCATCCGGACAATTATTAAAACAATTATGTACAAAATATAATTAGATAATGGCTTACCTATAATTGATCCACTTTAATTATAACAATTGAAGTAACTGAATAATCCGCTGACAACCGTAATACATATCCTTCATGCATGGGGTAAGTCTACTTAGATGAAATGATAATGAAGACAGGGAAATATGCTAGACGAAATTAACAAAGATTATTGACTTGAAAATATCAGCAATATATCACCAATGAAGACAAACCATGCATTTTATTAATACCGTTTACTGCAGGTAAGTTGTACTTATATATTGCTTATAAATATGTCTGGCCCACTTATAAACTTCAAAACTGGTTCGATCATCTTAATAAAAAGTTTGAAAATGTCAGAACTTCTAGAGCACCAAAACTACATAGTGTTAGGATAATATAAATATAGCGAAAATTTCGATCTTTCTAAATTGTACCGTATTTTGTGATGATTGAACTGTCTGATGTTTGTATTATGTATTTTATATAAAATGAATGAACTTCATAATTAATTTATGATAAATATTTTGATATGTATTAAAGTATCAACATATATAAAAAAATTATCATAATTGAAACAAATGCTTACTTAATTATAAATTGTAAATATAACAGTAATAGTTTCAAACAATATGTACAATATTAAACCAGTACTGAGGTTTCATGTTTATTTTGTACTTTTCAAATATTCTTTCTCATTGTCTGATTCATTTAGCTAAAGCAAAATGCTTGCTTATGTTTTTGTTCCAAATTATTACTGATCCTACGTCTTCATATTTTTGGGGTAGTGGGGTAGGGAGATAATTGCTCTAAAAATTACTCTTTGTGCACACAAAGGTCTTCAATTGGGCACTAAATCTTTTCTAGTGTGTTGATTTAAGTTGTTACAAGTTGCATACCTGAATCGGCGTTTGTGTTGTTTAATATGACTAGTATTACTAAGTAATATGACTAGTACTACTAGGTAATATGACTAAAATTGCTAAGTAATATGACTAGTATTACTAAGTAATATGACTAGTATTGCTAAGTAATATGACCAGCGTTACTAAGCAATATGACTAGAATTATTAAGTAAAATGATTAGAATTGCTACGTAATATGACTAGTTTTGCTAAGTAATATGACTAGTATTACTAAGTAGTATTACTAGTATTACTAAGTAATATGACTAATACAACTATGTAGTATGATTAGAATTATTAAGTAATATGACTAGAATTGCGAAGTAATATGACTAGTATTGCGAAGTAATATGACTAGTATTACTATGTATTTTGACTAGTATTGCTAAGTAGTATGACTAGAATTACTAAATAATATGACTAGTATTACTAAATACTATGACTAGTATTGCTAAGTAATATGACTAGTATTACTAAGTACTAAGACTAGTTTTACTATGTAGTATGACTAGTATTGCTAATTAATATGACCAGTATTACTAATTAATATGACTAGTATTAATAAACAAAACATGACTAGTATTGCTTAGTAATATGAATAGTATCGCTAACTAATATGACTAGTATTAATATGTAGTATGACTAGTATTGCTAAGTTGTTTGACTAGAATTACCAAATAATTATGACTAGTATTACTAAGTATTATGACATATTACTAAGTAGTATGACTAGTATTACTAAGTAATATGACATGTATTACTAAGTAATACGACTAGTATTACTAAATAAGATGACTAGTATTACTTAGTACGACTAGTATTACTAAGTAATATGACTAGTATAACTATGTAGTATGACTAGTATTACTAAGTACATGTATTTGATAGCCTTAATGTCTCTTTAACTAGTAAAATGTGGTTAGTTTGTCAGTTATAACTGATCATCCATATTGTGATTCTCACCTCTCAAACGATCCTAGCAAATCATTACATTTGTCTAAGTTGTGTGTGTGTGTGTGTGTGTGTGTGTGTGTACATAGTGTAGTCAGTACCGGTCTAGAGAGGTTTCTAGGTGGACATTTTCCTGACATGTATTAAATCACTGATGTGTTTAATAATCTAGATGTAATGTTTTATGATCTAGATGTAATGTTTGTAATGTAGATGTAATGTGTTTGTAATCAATGTGTAATGTTTTGTAATCTAGATGTAATGTTTTGTAATGTAGATATAATGTTTTGTAATCAGTGTGTTTTGTAATCTAGATGTAATGTTTTGTAAGAAGATGCCCATTTTACAGAATGTAAAGTTTCATAATATATTAAGACACAATGGGGTTATGAATGTATTGTAAATTGTTGCAGGTCCATTTATTGGTGAGCTTTGAGTGAGGTATAAAATAATGTAAAAAGTATACTTATGCCAATTTGAAAGGAACTTCACATTAATTAGTGTATATGGGCCAAAATAATGATTTCACAGAATTTTAAAATAATACAAATGATATTATGTATATGAATATAAATATGAGTGTTATGATATGTGGGGACGTTAACTCTGTTCAAGTTTCAGAATTACATTCATAAAATTATGTAAATAAACCATAATGCTAGCGATGCACTATTAAATAAAAAAACAAACTTTTGGTCTTTGGGATCCATTTATTGTATTAAATGCAGGATTTTAAAGATACACATGGAGAAGAAAAAGTCATCTAAATCAAGCATTATTGGGTTTCAGTTTTGTGTCAGAATCTCAAAGAGACAATTGAACCAAGTTATAGGTCTCCATGGTAACATTTTTAAAAAAAATATAAATGATTTCGTCGGAGGAAAAGGTTTGTTAATAACTAATTTTTATTCAATAACATCTCTATTGATTAAATTAACGCAAATGCATAAAAAGAATAAAATTACGAGATGATGCAACTGATTATAATGGGGATATAGACAATTTATTGAATTCAGATCTAAAACTGACTATTACAGATTCTTTATTTCTATATACGATGCTGATGGAAATCCAAGGAACAACTATTTTATATGCTTCATATAAAATAAATGTAATTTAAAACAGGAAATAAATGTTGTGCAGCAAATACAATGCATAGAGAATGATTCAAAGAATCTCTATGATTCAGAATAATTGGAGTCTAGGAAGAAAGAGTTTTAAAGTTTAAGAAAAGAAAAGCTTTGAGGAAGTATTATTAGATCAAGAGGTAAATAGGTACAATCGGGTGAGAAAACAACCAGATACTTTTGCCGTATAGAAAATAGAAATATGGTATCAATACTAATTTCCTTGCCTTTCAAATGATACTTCAGTGTGTAAATTCCTTGTATACACACTTACAGGGGGTAGATAAATCAATCAGACCATGTATCGTTTTCCAGTTAGAAACTGTATTTCGTAAAAAAAAATCTTGTAAAGACCATTAAAATTTGCTTTTAAAAAAGTGTTAAATTAGTGAAAATAAATTTAATGAAATGTTCAAAAACAATAAAGATATATTGCTTGACATATATATATATACGAATTAAAATGGAATGAAGTGATCCTTTGTATTCAGAAATAAGTGAAGAAAGATACTCTGCCAATGCAAAACCTGTTATAATGAGATACATAAATAAAGATGGAATATGAGTAACCGTTTCAGTTTTGCTTTCTTTTAATCAGATACTACATTTATTTATGTAAATTGAAATTAGATATAAAATAGTTATTCCACAGATCTAGATTGGATGGTTTGAAATTAAAAATCAATATAATCTGCAATGATATATATCAATAAAATCTGAAATGAATGAAGAATTTAAATTGACTTGGAAACAGTATGAACCATTATTCCACGATAACTAGAATGATGTGTTTAACTACAATATATGTTTCATAGTGTCATGTTATAGTGTACATCTAGTTGCTGCATATTTTTATCAAATAAGATATCGTGTAAGACATTAATACAAAACAGACATTTTAATACCGCAAATAAGTTGTATTTATACACTACAGTATATGTACATATTATATGGCACACTTTCAAACGACATAACTGATTACATCATCCTTACAAAAGGTCTGAAAATGTAAAAACTCGTAAAGCATTAGAACCTACGTATTTGTTTTTGGGAAATAATAACAGAAACAGTTATACCATTTTTGCGGTCATTGTCGTCCTGTTGGTTGTCAGGTTGTCAGTGCATGCAACAGTTGGTTGTGAATGGCGTCCTTGCTGTAGGAATTTATATTTTTGACACTTCACAGCATTCATCGAACAGAGATGTCATACCGTTATTCCGTATGAATAGGGTCGAAACCTTTGATCTTTGTGAGTGAAGAATACTGTACCAACTGAAATTGTGCCTTGTACATCAAAAGTAGTGTTAAAAATGGATACAACTCTGACAAGTATTAAAAATAATTAAGATACGGACGATACACGTGATGTTTTTTTTAAGGCAAGCAACACCCTTGTAATAATATTTTTGATTCTATCTGAAAACATTGCTTTGTTACTATAATGTATATTTATATAACTGTTATATCCCTATAAATCTTAAAAAGCTTTATGTTATCAGGAAGAACAGAAAGAAGAAAAAAGCACAAGTATAATAAAATAATAACAACAATAATAATAATAATAATAATAATAATAATAATAATAATAATTAATAATAATAATAATAATAACAATCCTACAATTAATGTATAGACAATAAGAAGGCAGTACGGTTGATATTCATGACAGGAAGATTGCAGGATCCAAGCTGAATATACAATATTTTTGCATCAAGATCACGCAAAAGCATAAAGACTTGATGAAGAATTACTATTAATAGGCATAATTGTGCAAGGGAAAAAACTCGAAATCTTAGAACAATCTGGGATACTAGATTGTGTACCTTTAAGCACAATCCTAACGCTAAATATCATGCGGATATGAATATCTTTGATGTACATGCGCCTGGTATTCAGAAATACACAACACAAAGAGCTGTGAATGGTGCATTATGCAAGAGTTGTAGTCTCTGTTGTAAGGCTTAAAAAGATATGCCTCTTGGCACCATATGAGATTATGTAAATTTATTTCTAGATTATATTTTGTAATTTTATGATTTTTTTTACAAATTTGGTACACATCGCTGAAAATGTGTCTGCTGTGAGCAGATAACTTACCCACTGTCTAGTTCCAGCAGACAGTTTTGTCCTTGTCAAATTGACAATCTAACATTGTTCTCTATGACAGCGTGTGATATGCATGCTGAGGTAGGATAGAAAGTATATTTATTTCACAAAACATTAGTATTGAGGTATATGGAGAAAAAAAATTGGTACCGTGATACCAAGAGTGTCCTTTGATTGTTGGGTCATTATAATTTCTTGAACACTGTCGATGTCATCGGATATAGATCCATCATTATCTTCTTAGATCTTTTTTAAATCGAGTTTTCTCTCAAGTAGTAAAGATTCAAGATGTAAGGATTAGATACAATTTTTATGTGTCAATTACACGAAAGGCAGAAAAAGGTAGTACATAGTCTTAGTTTCTGAAGTAAGTTACTAAAATTGGTACCTAATAACAATAATAATAATAATAATAATAATAATAAAAATAATAATAAATATAATGATAATAATATCTTGTTAATAGCGTTGATGCTAATAATAATAATAATTATTATTATTATGATTATTATTATTAGAACTGTTACAGATCATGCTGTCAATGATAGAATATCCTCTTTTGCAATGAAGTTTACATTGTCCGGGTTGATGCAGAGGAAAAAATTGTCATATAAAATTATGGCACATTCTACTTTATAAGTTTATTAAGAGATTTCCGTACAGAGCAACATGCTCGATCATGCTCGATACACTGACACTTTTCGCAAAGATTTAAAAATGAGTCTCAACACGTAAGTGTTAACCTGATAATATTAATATATAGTAAGGTAATGTTTCGATAAGTAGATGCATATTTTTAATGAGAGAGAGAGAACAAAACAGATAGAAATAATAAAAACCCATATGCGTAATGTCCTCGAACTTATTTTCAGATTAAATTAATCTAATATTATTTCACCACTCACAGGTCCTCTCACATTGACTAAATCGTGTACACTGTAACATTATATCTTGATGAAATGCTCTACTTTGAGACATTATTGTCATGAAGGTATAGTGTGAATGCCGTTTCAAATGAATCTTTGGAATTCGAATCGCGCATCAAAAAGGGGCAAGGAATTCCATAGGGTAAGTGCTGATACCACAAAAAAGTAAATTACAGCTTGTTTTCAAGCCCCAGCCTGCAACACGTCATTTTCAGACACATTTACATTGACTGTTGTCAATAATCCACTCACAAGGTATATTCAGGCAATTTTGTGTTGCGTGTTTTCAAGCGTCAACCTACAACACGTTATCACCAGGTAGTTTTGTATTGCCTGCGAAGTGTTTTATGAGTATTCGTAGTTAAATATCGATTTATTTTGCTCTTCACAACGCATGAAGGAGTATTACCATGCAGCTAAATGTTTGTTCATATAAATACATTAAACGTATGAATAAACAGATAAGCGTTGTTTTAAATATAATTCTAATTGCGAATAGATTATTTTTGTAATACAAATGCTTATTTCACTGAAATGTATATTATTCTGAGAGATAACGTTTTGATTACACATTGTTTGACAAAACAATAGAAAAGTAGCATTGAGAGCTATTGATAATTTATAACGTGTTGTATAAAATTTTGTTTGATGGTGTTGTTGACATGAGTATAATCCTACGGAGTTTAAATTGCATCTGGAGAACAATTACAGGTTCAAAAACCACGTGCCAACGATACTTGGAGACAGATTTAGCTCTAAAACAGGTGTAGGAACAGGGACATCATTTTAAATTTTCGATGATGGGCAAAACGATATAACTGACAGAAAGTTTACAGCATATGCAAATTAAGGAAAGGTGGTTGGTTGTGGGGCACACAACAATTTAATTATCAGTGAGATGATTTTTATCTCAGTAGTGCTTTGTGTTCCTTGACAACGGTTGCTGCTATGCTAAAAGGCTGGGGTGAAATCGTACCGTATCCGCTTTATGACTTAAACTACATCTCCTAAGTACTATTTAGTTTTAACAAACAAAGTTACTTCGAAACAAGTTAAGGTTGCTTTATAGTTTTATCACAGTCTTTCGCGCTGTTCATTAAGAGTTGTGGATTTGATTACAACACATTCAATTTCTTGTATTAGAAAAAAAGAAATTCCATGACAAGTAACTAATTTGAAGATATAAAACAAGGCAGTTATGTTACTTAACACATATTGCCAACCATTTTGAGAGATCTAAATTCATAAATCTGATAATTTTCATGTTTTAGAATCTTTAAAGAGTCATCAAATCTAGAAATTGTGTTCGTTGGCGCGCCAATAAATAATCAAGTCCCAGTTTCTTGTCATAGAAATGAAGCACTTTTTAAAGGACAAACACGTCATGCAGCTTGAAAAGAAAAGGAGTAAAACACCAGAGAGAGAGAGAGAGAGAGAGAGAGAGAGAGAGAGAGAGAGAGAGAATTTCAGGCAACATCCACACAAATATACAAATCGCTATCCAAGATCCGGTACTATGAACAAATGTTAAATACAACGTAAGCTTTGCATTCCTGTGAAAGCAAAATACAAAAAGATACAGATAAGTTGCTTTTTTCGGCAAGAAATAAATAAGCAGCTAGCTTCGTCAAGTCACAAGTTAAGTCTGTAGTAGCGACAGTGTTTTTCAAGATAGAAATAAATAACTAGCCTCGGATGTATATATATATATATATATATATATATATATATATATATATATATATAGATATATATATATATATAGATATATAGTATAATAGATAGATATATATAATTTATGTTGATATTGACAGACAGTATTGTCTTCTTCGATTTCACACATAGGATAGATGAGAACTACCGTGGTACATATTCTTAAGCACTTTCAAATACGTACTCATATGTAATACTCAATAAGACAGCCACGTCCATCACGCTAATATGGCACATTTATGAAACCTATCCATTGAGTCAATGCCCCAAAATGACACAAGCATGTACTAACATATTTTTAGAGGCAGTAGTTTGCTCAACACACGCAACACTAATGATTAGAAAAGAGAATCCAGATCAAAATTGTATTGCGTATCAAGAAAAGAAATTTCACAAATATTAAATTTGATGAAGTAATATAATGACTTAGTTCTAAAGTAATTCATGTTTGGATAAATTTAATTTATACCAATCTTAAATGTACCTATTTTATTTTATGAAAGGATTTTGTTCGGTAGACCAAATTAAAGATATGTATTTAGTATTGAGGTTTCAAGAGTAACAATATGAGTTCTCAAAAATTGTTGTTTGAAATATTCCTATTCGTTCTCTTTTATTTGTCAGTTGCGCAACAAGGAAATCAGTCTATGGAGTGCTCTGCATGCTCAATTGATTGACGGAAATCTTCAATATATTTAAAACTTAAATAATATCAATGTGTGAAACGCTAACGACAGAAAAATATATTGACATAAAATAATCATTCGGTCGTCCATAAATCTGCAGAATTCAAATCGGTTTTAGTTCCAAACAACTCAGTGCTATTATGCCCTGAACTATGATTCCTAAACAAAGTTACTACATAAAAAGCTCGATGGTGTGTCTGAAATATTAAACATTAATAAGTCTATAAACTTCAATTTATTTATAAATAGATCCGTCATCAAATTAATGTAAACACTCTTCTTGACCCGTGTAAGCGATGGTTTCCTGTCAACAGGGAGAGTATAATACCATTTAGCAATTCGCTGCTAACAGAGTAGAAATAAATCTCTGAAATACTTTAAACAGAATTAAGAAACATATAATAAACGCCATCAATATTCCACTATATTGCAATGGTCACGCTATAATTAAAATAATGCATTATGAAAATCAGATTGGAGTTGGATGCGAAACCTTACTTTGAAAATATCAATCTGTCCCTACATGTCTTCTAAAGTTAGTTTGAGTAGGAACGGAGGGGGCGAACCCTACAATTTTTATAGGCGTCGATTCGTTAAACTAAGGCTTTCTCGAAATTGCTAGCAATTTCATCGTAACAAAAAGTGTCTATGGGCAAAAAAAAAATTACGCTAATGTCGTTGGCACTCACCCTCTCTGCTGCTATGGATTAATCGAATATTTGATCAAGTCCTACACGATATTTCGTCCGATGATCATGGAAATTAATCGTTATAAATCCATGCGGGATTGACTGAGCGTGACTAAAGAAATTTCTAAACAGATTATAATCCATATCACCGCCGCACCAAGTTTGAAAAATATTTCGTAGCGTATGTGTATCAACTCCGTTGAATACCGCAAGAATATTGAAGTTATCACTTTTGTTATCTGAGTGTATCGTTGAGTGATATATATGACGTCGGTGTCTTTATGCCTACCTCTGGAAAATATCCTAGCGGGATTCTTTTGATTGTCAAACATCACATCATTATAGATGACCAAATACTTCCATTGATATCATCAATCGTCGGTGCTTCATCGATATCTGTGATAAACTCAACAATACCTTCGTCCTTGATTTCTGCTGCCGCTTTGTTGTAATCTTTTAACACCTTGTAACATCTCTGATTATCTACACTTGGGACTATTAAATACAACTTGTCCCATTTCATCCATCTCGTTATCAAATTAAGTTGCGTCTTGCCACTTCCAGATGGTCCGATTATAATCATACGAATATAATTTGGTAGTGCTGCATGATGCTTAACTGGTTCTCGTGTTTTTGTCGCCGAATAATCAATTACATTCATGTTATTATAAATATATTATGGATCTATATTGTAAATATTTATAAAACTGTGCAATGTTTTTTCTATCGATCATATTGAAAAGGAGAGGATGGGGACTCTGTAATTTTAACAGTCGATATCCAGAACGTCTAAAGCGGGGAGTTATATTTCCTTGTCGAAAGTTAAACAAAATTTGGATGGACAAAATCTTATGGTTTAGGTTACCATCAGCTGAACAAGGACACAATGGCTGATATTTATTTCTGCAAGACAAAAATGTTAGAAAGAATGTCTCGTATAAAACTGGAAGAAAAGTTTTATTAATTTGAAGTATATGTAATTTATAAAATTATTTGGAAATAAATGTAGCATTTGCATCGGACTTATCCCACTACCTCGAATCAGTTTTTGAAAACACTTTTGATGCCGAAACATATTTCAGAATTCGTCACATTAATATATTAACTCAAACTTGTACAGATAAAACGCACCCTTAACGCATACATTATACCTGAACTTCGGCACTAACTATACATTCAAGAGAGATGTATGTATGTATGTATGTATGTATGTATGTATGTATGTATATATAGATATATATATATATATATATATATATATATATATATATATATATATATATATATATATATATATATATATATATATTTATATATATAGTGTGTATGAGGTGCAAGTATAATAGTATGATCAATAATTTGATTTACAGTTTATGCTTTTTGCCTTAGACTAGGTTTATTTATGTAGGGTTGAAAATTGTGTTGAACGTACACCTTTTATATTTACAGGACGTAATTACATTTACTGATTAAACATAGGATATTTTCATTCGAAAATGATACAAATATTCAATTTGTATGCATACAGATTTGCATTTCTTCATATTGCTTATTGGCTAAAAAGTGCCCAAGTCTTGCTTTTGCGAGAGAAAAGTGTTGTTTCAAACCGATCGAAGTGAGATCTTTGATGCATACATAATCGTATTGGTTGGTTTTATTGCACCTTAACACGTAAATAATTGAGTGCGGATTGCCTGTTCCAGCTGAGTATGAAGAAATAATTGGTACCATTTGGACATTTTAAAAGAGGACCGAATTAGATTCAGAATGATAAAAAGAACAACAAAGTATCGACAATGACGATAGGTAGGAACATTGTCCATAAAGTGAAGATGTAAAACTCATTGACAACTGTTACTATGGACCGTATGAGTGATTTTTATTCAAAGACGGTGTTCTCGCAGTTAATAGTTTCCTTATTAACGTACCTTTGAGGTAGTTAGTGAGGCTTGAATACGAACTCTGAGTCCTGCATTTAAGGTTGGGGAGTTCTCGGATAATTATATTGCCTAAGGTTGGTGTCTGAAATAGTATTGTAATGTGAAATTATGTATTGTAAATATGGCAGCATTTAAGATAGGTTCTGGATTGTATACCAATACAAATATTAGATAAGTTTGGTTTTTAAACCGGGAAAAACAGAAATGCTGAACTAGTGAAGTTCTTGTGCGAAAGATTTCCTCTTTTGACGTCGCGCCTTCGGATTCCGGTGATTACGGAGAATGTTCAACAAATTTCGCTCGATTTTTGTGAAAATACACAGGGTTTCAATGACCGAACTTTTTGTTCTTGATACGGTAGCTTTGAATATTTGAAATGGTATGGGGTTGACATAACTGAAAAACTCTCGAAGCCACGGTGCTACTCCAATTTTATAGTTTTAACAGAAAGAGATATTAAAGAAGAATAAAAATAATCCTAGTTTTTAAATAGATCAAGAATTATAGATTGGCACCATTTTTCTAATAATGTTGTCTTTGCTTTCTTGATTTGAGAAAGTTGCCGCTTATTAGAATAATCGGGATAACTGTATATTATACTTAGTAAACCCCTCAATGTTTATTAACATATTCAAATTAGGAAAGAAAATGTTCACGCAAAACAAAACACCATATACATAATAATTTAGGTATTGAGAGGTCAATGGTTTTATGAGGTTTTCGCAGATGTTAAACAATATCGTTTTATAAGCGTATAATTTTCGAGAATGAGAGAGAGCAGTGTTTAAACAGCACGTAGTTGCATCATCCTTGTCTTAAACGTATTTTAGAACACATATTTTTTACAAAATTTGAAACAGCACATGTTTTCATGCCGTCTTTTCTTTAGTGTAGGTTATGGCTCAGATCCATATTCAATCTTGACACTAACTTTCTCCTGCGAGAAGACTTGAATTACACGGCAATTTGCTAGCAGATCTGACATATTCACAAGCACGAGAAGACGAATTGCTACTTAAACACAGGTGTGTAAAATACTTGTATCCATTGCAAATCAATGAGTGAATGTGGCTTTTAAACATATTTGATTGTTGTCATCCTTGGAAAAGGCATCTATGTCAAACGGATGGTTAATTTGCCTTGATATCCAATTTTAAAAACAACGAACGAAACATGTACTATTGATCAAGTACACATGTGGAAGTAATCATTCACAATTAGATAATAAGCAGACACAACTACACTTTTCTAAAAACAAAAAAGTCGCGTAAGGTTCGCTCTTTGAAGGACCAACGGCTTCAGATCAGCCCATTATTAGTTCTAATTTGTACCGACCCGCATGTCAAGCGTTATTTCAACCTCGCGTTCCCATGTTACATTTTTTTGGGGGTAAGTGTAACTTTAACTTATCATATGACTCGTTTAAGCATGATATTCAATTAAAAAAATTACGGTTTCCCACAGGAGCTTTATTAACCGTCATTTGGCGACCTACAAACCAAACAATATCATATTAGCAGAGAGAATCACTGGATTGCATCTATAATGGATAATATTTATGGGAACACGTGAATGAAAACTGCGTGTCGACCACATGATGCCTGTACAAGCCTAATGAGATCAAAATAAAATAAACACATTTGGAGCATTATCCATAGGAGGGTCTTAGTTGGCTTTCAACGTCGTGCAAATGACCATGCTTGGTGCATCGAAACATTTATAATATTAGATCGGATGGACATTCCAGGATAGCCAACACTTACCATTTGATACAGTTATCTAATGAAATTAATATGTTAAGCAGAGCACTTGCGTAATAAAGGATTGAAGGTATTTTCCGTAGATTTGGAAACACCACCCATCTACCCATACGTCGTGATTACACTGAAAACCATCAGTTGGTATTATGTAGAGTCAAACGCCTAATGATGCCATGGTATTGCCCCATGCGATACGTCTTTGACCATATGAGATTAGCTGCGTTTTTTTTTTCATTCGCTGCGCTAGCGTACACATTCTGCATACATGGTGTGATTGTCATTTTTCACTATGACTCGAAACATTATTCTTGCTATTTAAATGTATTCGGCACGAAGTCCCTCGGATAGTTTAATTTTTATTCTGCATATTCACAGGTGTCGACTTTTTCTGCGCATTGTCCCATATGAGGATAAAGGTCACATGTGCCCAAATGTATTTGTAATGATTGCCGAATTTGATGAACTATTTAGCAGAATAATGGAAGACTATGTCGGTTACTTACCTATAACTAGGTCTAAAATGAACTTATGGCATGACTAAAATACAAAGGAAGTTAGTTTACAGCCTAGTGATAGCGTTGTTTCTATCTTGCATAAAGCCTGTATATATACTTCTTTATCTCTTGCCCATATCTCAAGAGCCTCTTAAGACCAAGTATTAAGGTTTCTATCAATTCAGAAAGAAAGTGACTTAAATAACGTCATTTGTACTTCTGTGATATTAGTGTGAAAGTACTATATCGATAGAGATTGCAATGCTAATCATGCAGTCAATTTAGGAAATTATTAAATCGGACTAGTGTAACTTTGCAACCAATCTTTGGAATTAAGAAATAATGATTTTGACTAGATTCGTTAACATATGCAGGCACAGGAATGAAGTAAAAATAGTTTGTAATTACAGTAATGTGATATGTTTAAATCTGCATATGTTCAATGACTCATAACGTGTTATTAATACCACATCATCATAATATTGCCATATATAAGAGATGTACACACAAAGTCTATAAGCATAATGTAACGCTCCAGAAAAGGAATAATCAATCTCATATATATATATATATATATATATATATATATATATATATATATATATATATATATATATATATTGTTACGTGCATAGGCTGGAATAAACATTAACAAAGAAAGAGTGAAAATAGCAAGCTTGTAAAAACTTAACAAACAATTTATTGAGCAGAAATATTTTCCAGAAAAGAAAACTAAACTTACGATTTGAAGAATTGTTGCTAGATGTTCTATCCAGGTGTCGTTGTAGATGAAGACATCATTTACATAGGCATCACAATTTTCTAGACCAGAGGTGATCATATTCATGAGACGTTGAAATGTACTTGGTGACCCTTTCATCTCGAATGGCATTACTTTATATTGGTAAAGTCCATCTGGACATAGCGGAATCTGCCAAAATCCTTTCAGAAGGTAAAATTTGGTGACATACTCGGCATTCCAGATTTTATCAATACAATCATCAATTCTTGGTAGTGGGAATGAATCTGTTTTGTCATACTGTTCATCTTCCTATAATCAGTGCACATACGGAGAGTTTTATCTGGTTTTGGAACACGTATGCATGGTGAACTCCAATCACTTTTACTGGGTTCAATAAAATCATTCTCCAGCAAATATTGAATTTCCTTTTTTTAGTATTCCTGTTTGAGTGGATTCATCCTGTATGGATGTTGTTTGACAGGTTTGGAATTTGTTACTTTCAACGTCATGACAAATTTTGTTTGTTCATGTAGGAATATCTGGAAATACGTGCTCATATTCAAATAATAACTGTTGCAGTTCATTTCTTTCTTGCACTTGAAAATGTGAAAGTTTCTTTCTAGATCTTTCATAATTTCTGAATTACAAAGATTCGACATGTCAATATCAGTATAATCTGATGAGTGGGAGAGGTATAACTAAATTAATGATATGTTTAACATGGCAATCTTTTTCAATATACTCTTTTAGCATGTTTATCTGGTAGAGTTGTTTTTGCTTGCGCCTCTCAGGAGTTGTTATAATGTAATTTAAGTCATTAATTTTCCTGTCAACTGTGTAGGGATCATAATATTTGGCCTGATGAGGATTTTGTGGCTTTGGTAAGAGAGCCAGGACTCTATCACCAGGCTAAAAACTCCTTTCCTTCGATTTTTTATCATATCTTGATTTCACTTTAGATTGAACAGAGTGCAGATTTGCTCTTGCGACCTCACAAGCCTTTGACAACTTGTATCTAAAATCGGAAACATAATCAAGAATATTGATCTCAGTATCTTCATTAGAGAGAAGTTTCTCTTTCAATAACTTCAATGGTCCACGCACAGTGTGTCCAAACACCAGTTCAAAGGGACTGAAGCCTAAAGATTCTTGAACTGATACTCTAACAGCAAACAATAGTAAATGAATGCATTCATCCCAATCTTTATTCGTATCAAAACAATATGAACGGATCATATTTTTTCAAAGTCTGATGGAATCTTTCTAATGCCCCTTGGCTCTCAGGGTGATAGGCAGAAGATTTGAATTGCTGAATGCCAAATTTATACATAACTTGTTGGAAAATTCCAGACATGAAGTTTGAACCTTGATCAGGCTGAACAGATTTGGGAAGGCCATACTGAGTAAAAAACTTTATCAAAGCTTTTACTATTGTTTTAGATTTTATATTCCTCACGAAATTGCCTCTGTTAACCTTGTTGACGCACACATAATGGTCAACAGGTATTGGTTACCTGACTTGGTCATGGGTAAGGTACCTACACAATCTACCATAATTTTACTACATGGTTCGTCAAAGGCAGGAATAGGTTGTAGATGAGCCTTGGGTATCTTCTGATTGGGTTTTTCTACCATTTGACAAGTATGACAAGATCTACAGTATTTGGCAACATCACTTTTGATTTATGGCCAATAGAAGTGAGTCAAGATCTTGTGATAAGTTTTATTAATCCCTAAATGACCAGTCAAAGGAGTTTCATGGGCCAGTTTAAGTATTTCCTGTCCGTAAGGGTTTTGGAACTACTATTTGATAGTTCACCGACCACTCATCACCAGCAGGTACCTCGGGAGGTCTCAATTTTCTCATAAGAATTCCATTTTTAATGAAATAACAGACAGGAACTTCAGTGGCTTCAGTCTCACTTATGCCCCTTTGAAACAAACAGGAGATCTCAGGATCCTTTTCCTGTTCGACGACAAGTGACTGTCGTTTATCACGCTGACTAGAATAAAGAGAATGAGTTGTTAAAAGAGGATCACTATGATCAATACCTTCTGACTGATCCAGACAAGGAGTAAAAGTGACCTCATCAAAAGCATCAACTATACAGATGTCAGCTAAAAGAATACTGACTTTATCAACATCATTCTCAAGAGCTTTCTTTGCCATAGCTCTGGTAACTGCACAAGCTTGGAATATATCAGGGAATTCTTTTTCAATTGGATCAACATTCTGATCCAAATCAGGTTTGTCAGTTACAAGTGGATTAACCAAAACCTTGTATCCAGCTAAGTGGTAACCTATCAATAAATGGATGCCCTCAACGGGTAAAACCTAGACTGTTCCGACTGTCACAGGTCCTGACATATATTGATGACAAATGTACACAATGGAGAGGAACATTAACAAAGCCGCACTCTACTCTCTGAATAAGAACACTTTCATTAGAAGAAGACTTCTGAGAAGAAGGCAAAGTACCTGACAATAAAAGACTCTGAGAAGCTCCTGTGTCCCTTAAAATTTTAATAGGGGTGGGATTGGCTGAATCACCCAAGAGTGATATAGAACCCTTCGATATGAATGGTTCATAATTCTCCATAAGAAAATCTGACTGGTAATTTATTAGACCCAACAAATATATTGCTTTCAATACATGACTGTTACCTCGATCTCTTAGAAATAATAGCATTTGGAATTGGTCTGTCCTTATTCTGATGTTTATTTATCAATTTGTAGCAATCAGAAATAAGGTGTCCTTTTTTCTTTACAAATAGATACACGTCGAAAGAGTCAAGGATCTAGAATCAAGCTTCTCTGAAGTTTGATTTTTGAAAGTTGTGCTAGTTTGAGTTTTAAAAGGGCTGGTATTAGACTGAAATACTTTTCTGCCAGAAGACTGTTGAGTAGAAGTCTTGTTAACAAAAGGAACTTTATATGTCAAAGAATATTCATTAGCAGCTCGAGCAGCATTCTCCATGGTTTCAATCCTATGCTCATCAAGATAAGATTTAACGTCATTATGGACACAGTTTTTGAACTCTTCAATTGATATAATTTGCTTGAGATTTTTAAAATCTTGTTCGAATTTCTTGGCTAAGCACCATCTATCAAACAACTGCTCTTTTTCCCACGCAAATTCGACATGAGTTTGTCCAGCTTCTTTTCTGTAATTTCTGAATTTTTGCCGATAAGCTTCAGGGACTAACTCATAACCCCTTAGAATGCATTCTTTAACCACATCATAGTCACCACGTTGGTGAACAGACAGTGAAGTGTAAATCTCACTAGCCTTACCAATGAAGTACACATTGCAATAACTGAGTCCAATGCTCCTTTGGCAACTTTAAATCTTCTGCAACGTTTTCAAAACGAATGAAGTATTTGTCTACTTCTTTTTCTCTGAAAGGGGGCACTAATCAAATATTCCTTGCTAAATCAAAACTTAAATTTGGATTTGAAGTTTGAAGGTGTTTTTCACTTGCCAGCTCTATTTCTTTCATTTACATTGATATTCCCTTTCTTCCTTCTCTCTCTCTTTATCAATTTGTTTTTCTTGCAGCCGAATGTGCATCTACTCTTTTAGTAATTCAAATTGTCTTTCTTTCTCCTCTTTGTCATATTGTAATTGTTTTTCTTTCTCCTTTTCCTGTCACTCTCTCCTCTTTGTCATAATGTAATTGTTTTTCTTTCTCCCTTTCCTGTCTCGCTCTCCTCTTTTTCATATTGTAATTGTCTTTCTTTCTCCCTTTCCTGAAATTCCAGCTTCTTCAACTCTAATTCCATCTTGAATTTTAATTCTAATTTCTCTATTTTAATGTCAGAGTCTGATGCAGACTTACTGACCAAAATCAAAGCACTTTTTTCCAAAACATTCTATTCTACCAAATACTGGACCAAAATCTTTTTGATATCTTGTTTCGTTAAAGAATCCTTGACTTCAGAAAGATCATATTTTCTGGCAAGTTGAATCAACTCATCCTTTTTGACAAGATCTAATTGCTCTTGAGTAGGCTTAGAAAGAAATATTTCTACTTTAGATGCCATTTTAATACAAGCCTGGCAATCTCACTAAAGATTTTTAAAAAATTTCAAAAACTTGGGGAATTTAAATTTAAAACAAACGTTTTCTGAAACAAACTCTAGCCTAATTCCAATTGATCCCAATCTCGGACGAGACCACCAATTTCTATGTTACGTGCTTAGGCTCGAATAAATAGTAACATAGAAAGAGTGAAAATGACAAGCTTGTAAAAACTTAATAAACAATTTACTGAGCACAAATATTTTCCAGAAAAGAAAAAAAAAACTTACGATTTTAAAAATCAATTCCAAAAATTAATCCAAAAATAATTCAAAATAAAATCCACTAGAGAAATTACAAAAGTCCTGGTAATAAAATGTCCAAATAATTCCCAGTTTGAATCTTAGTGAAGAATACAAGATGGAAGACGATGTCACGTGATGAAAACAGTTCTGGTTTTATGAAATTCAATGAGCATAATTACTTTCCAGATAAATAACAAAATAAATCCTCTTGATCCAAACGAATTGATATAATTTCCAATACAAGGTAATTTAAAATAACTCAAAACGACACACAACTTAGTATTCTAACAGCACAACTTCTACTAAATAGTTCGCTCTAAAACATTATTTATATACCTGTTTTTACGTAAACAAGGATGGGGTCACATGATCTTCTAGATCTTTTAGAACAAATTTACGTTCAAAAAATCTTATACACACCGTATGACCCAACTAAAAATAGAAAGATGTTATAACAAAGCTTCATAATGTCCATGGAATCAACCAATCAGTTCTAAAGCTTGTTTAAAACTCTGAAGCCAGGTCAGAAATGAGGTCAAAACCTGGTGTTTATTCTTAGAGTACAGGTCATCACACTGTCTAAAATAGCTCCCAATGAATGAATCTTAAACTTAAAATGTCAAATTTGAATCTGACAACAAACAACAAAAATAAATGACTTAAATGAAATATACGTAATATATATATATATATATATATATATATATATATATATATATATATATATATATATATATATATATATATATCCCAAGCTAACAACTCACCGTTGAATCACTTTCAACTTTGAATCAATGGTGTGATATGGTGTACTAATGTTGTCATATTTTATGTTGTGAAACGGGATTTGGTGAACTTACTGGAGCGTAGCAGCAACGTTGCTGTTGAACTTCACATACTAAAATTCACAAAACAGTATGACAACATTTAAAACAAATATTTAAAAGTGAAGAATGAGAGCACCTTGTGCATATTAAATCAACATTTCAACAGTAATCAAGTAAATCCAAAACTTCAATTAACAATGACAAAACTATCTATATTAACATGCAGCTAATATAAGCTGTAATAGCAATACTTTAAAAAGACGTCCGTTGTTACTTTATTGTATTTCCGGTTTGCACTATTTGCACAAGAGACGAACTAAACATCGCTAGGCATTTGACAATAATTATAGAAGTAGTGGACTGATGAAAACAGGGCACGTAAATGCCCAAATCTTGCAGATACTGTACACCTTTGTACACTTTGAAAGGCAGTGTAGAGTGATAATTAGTTCAAAATAACACATACAAATGAAGTATGCATTGTGCATAATGTTTATGTAACTGTTATGAAAAACTGAATCCGAATCTGAAAAGAGTAAATAGTAAGGATACGGAATTTAAAAATATATAATTTGTTATGAAAAGCAAACATTTCAACATATATTGTACCATCACTTTGTTTGTAATATTGATTTTCTAGATTTTATTCAGATTAAAAATTAAATCGGTATCTTCCTCAGTAGAGTCAGTTTGTGTCTTGCTTAGGCGCCTGAAAAATGAAAGAGACAATGCTTTAAGAAAGTCATGTCATCTCATTACTGCCTACATATGGAAAAGACAAATTAATTAGTGTAAAGAAACCTCTTTTGATCTATTTATGTGTCCCTTAGTATTGTTCAGCAGGGTTACATGTTAACAGTTTACCACACTTATCAAATTCTTGACAGTCTACGATAAAATCAGTATCCACAAAAGGTAGATTTTATTTGTCCAAATAGTTCATTTCAATACAAGTTCAAGTAGAAACAGAAGAATATATATATAAATTGTTGTTGATTGCACTACTATTTCAAGCAGAAACAAAATAGATGAATGTAAATTGTAGTTGATTGCACTAAAATTTTTGTTGACCCCGTAACAAGGAAAAGCAAAAGATTTATTTGCAATTTAGACATCTATCTATTTTTGCAAATATAACATCTAAAAAGAAAAGATCGAAACCAATATTTCTGAAATAAAATCATTATCCCTTAAATTCTATATTAAATTTGAGTAACTCCTTGCAAAATTAATAATTTGTAAGGTACTGTATATAAATGATTGACGCTATATATTTTGTAATTTATTTAATTTTTTTACACGTGATGTTGTAAATACAGTTTTGGCAAGAACGATCAATCTTGAGCAAAGTGCAATTATACAGATCTTAACTCGAAATATTTTTTACGATAACTCAATTTGTTTCCAACCCCATCTGTCCCCCTCCAAATACATCATTGTATCAACATTATTTATTTCATGCGAGCCTTAAAAGAGTCACAAAAAGAAGCCACAACCATGTTTATTTTGTGTATGATTGGAACATGTTCGCCGAGTGACCATAGTTTCTTTATTTGGTAATGGTACTGCCATGTAGAATGCTGTTAACATGTCCATGAATATGAATGTGTCAATACATATGATAAACCTTGCAGCCAACAAAGAAACACTGTCCCACAAAGCAAAGTTATTGTCTGAAACTAAATATGCTAATTCTAGCTTCATTAAATTAATGGATATATCGGAATGGCTGCAGATAATTCATCTTCTCAGCATGAAATAATATTCTGCCTATACAACAAAAGCAAAAAACGATTCATCGTATATTTGTAAAAACTTGAAAAGTCATTGATTGGACGTTATATCTGTAATCATAAAAGCTGAAGAATAAAATATTGTACCACAAACATTGTAACATACACACACAAACAACCCCCCCCCCACACCCACACACCCATATATATATATATATATATATATATATATATATATATATATATATATATATATATATATATAGATGTTCGATGTATGTACGATTAGTCATGAAAGATGTCCGTTATCACTTAACCGTATTGGAGCAGCTATTCCGGTTTTGTGCTGTTTTTCATATGTGCTTATTGTCTATCTACGTCTATATTATTGTCTTTCATCATGCACGGGCTGTTCATTTCGTATGTTTTTCTTCCTCTCCTTGTTTTTGAAACAACAAGAATTAAAACTTTTCTCAACTGTCTTGCTTCACTGCTCGTACGTCCTCTGTTGTTTAATAAACCGCCAGCATGTGATCGCCAATGAACCCGTTTAAGCTATGATGGAGCCTCATTAATTGATTACAATGGCCATTTATTGGCTTTCTATACTACATTGTGTTCAAGACTAAATGAACCAGGTCTATATTCATCATTGCTTAAATGTAAACGGAAGCGAGAGACGAAATGTTGTTTCAAAGCTGGCCGGCGTTGAACAGGAAGAGGAATTCCAGTTATCTCCGTTTCGCTCTTTCTGGCTAAACAATTTAAAATTCGGCCATTGAATTAGATAACCGGATGCAAATCCTTACTAAATCGTCAACCGATGTGTAAACTCTACAGAGACACTATTGCGTATTGCATTATTCAACGCACAATCATTAGGACAACCATAAAACCGCACAAAAATAGTTGTTATTAACGATCAAACTATCGACGTCTTCTTCCTGACATAAATATGGCTAAAGCATCAGGCCGACAAATCCTAACAATAACCTCTTCATACTGAGCGTCGAGTGATGCAGTTGTTACTATCATTTTGAAAGTCTTTGGTATGACTCGGCCGGGGGTCCAACAGACGACCTCTTGCATCCAAGAAAGACTCTTGAACCACTTTCAACTACGTGCTCGTATGTAATACCCAATAACGCATTCAAGTTCATAATGCTAATAATGAACATTTTAAAAAAGTTCAATATATCCTCAATGCCCCAAATGGTAGCTGAATATGCCAACATTTTAATTTTAAGCACCAGTGTGTCTGTATTGAAGAACAATTTTTTAGACAAGACAAGAAGCCAGATCTAAATTATATAGCTTAAACAATCTGAAAAGAATCAGAAATATCAAATATGATGAAGTAATATAATGAATCATTGTGTTCTATGTCAAGGAATAACAAAACTCTAATGTAAGTCCTCTTTATATAATGTATATTTAAACGAAATTTAAATGTTTCTATTTCATTTTATCAAATGATTGTGTCGATATAAAAAAGAAAGTTATAGATTTCATCTTGAGGTTTCAAGACTAACTCATGACAATTTAAACTCAAAAATATTGTTGTTTGAAACATTCCTCGGTGAACGTATTTATTGTTTTCGTCTTCAGTTTAGCAACGTTGGAATTGCCAATAACATAAAGTAAGCTTTATGCTCAATAGTTTGAGGAAAATCTTCAATATATTTATTACTAACAATAATATCCATTTTTGTAAAGCTAATGACAGAAACATACATCTATATACATAAATTAATGTTTCACTCGTCTATAAAGCTGCTCCGTTCAAACTTGAACTAATTCCAAACAACTCAATGCTATTATTCCTTGAACTATTTCCTGAACAAAACAAAATGAATTAAAAAGTGAGATAGAGTGTCTGACATATTAAACAATAATAAGCTCCCAAAACACAATTTACTGATAATGAATATGGCATCAAATAAACATAAAGCCTCTTCTTGACTACTTTCAGCAAGTGGTCCTTGTCAATAAGTAGCGACTAAAATCTATTATAATTTCATTGCTAACAGAATAAAGAAATTGCTCAAACGCTTTAGAGGCAATTACTAAACGAATATAAGGAACGCCATCAATATTCAACTTAATAGAAATGTACAGGTTATGGTTAACAAATTGCATTGAGATAAGCAGAAATGAGTTGGAAGTAAAACTTTACTTTCAAAATAACAACCTCTCTCAACAAGTCTTTAAAAGTCTGAGTTATTTTGAATGATGAAATCGACGAACCTGTGAGAAACAACACACAATAACTCTTTCTCTCCATAGTAACCGAATGTATTGCAAATGGGCATAATGGAAGTATTATGATAGATTCAACATGATTAAGAAATAAAATATTGCATAATATTTTATTAATTTCTTACAAAAAAGAATTCGTAATCAATTGAAACTTAGCCTTTGGTACAAATAATAAAACATTCCACATGCAAACCAAATAATATTCAATGAATGTATTACTTTTGTGTCTATTCGATCATGATAAATTTAGAAACTTATTTAGAATGCGTTCGTACAGTCAGTGCCACAAGCAAACGACAACATGAATCATATGTAACCCATAGTAACCGGTCTGACAGAAATGGTGGCATGAAGGAACATCATAAATGAATTGTACATGTTTCATAAACTCAAACGAACTTAACCACTATGCTCTTCTTACACAGGATTAAACTATACAACATATATATATCGTCTGTTGTCTCAATTGTAATGATTATGTCAGCTAATACGTCGTTGCCAATTCATATATCTATTCTTTGGATGTGTGTCAACAAGCCCTCATATATTCTAGTTTGAAAAATGTGAACTATATAAATGCACGGAAGAAATTAATGTATTATCTATTTAGGCTTTGATATCTTAATAAACGTATGAACTGCTAAAGTATTCGTTATTGGTAAATATCAAATACAGCATATGAATAAAATGGTTGTACCTGTCTCAGGACATCCTTTGGTCATTATCAACAATAAAGAAACTAAATATAGTATCCAATGAGTTTTTCACAGGGAGGAATCACATTGTCTAAATGAATAATTAACATCAAATCTGATATAAATAATCTTGCTATAACGGCCAAGAAGAATATTTTGATGTTTATTTTAAGCGTAGCAAGGCCTTAAAATCTTAAATGTTTTGGGAAATACAGATATGATATAGATTTAAGAAATGTCACAGATAACATACAGCCATGTTCGTAACGCTTTTTGTCTAGAGAAGCATTATAAATTGTATTTTCTTTAATTGGTCTATACCTCTCTACTGATGTTTTGAATCTTTTATAAACCAATAAGAGACCAACTAATTCATATATTACTATCGGGAGTGCAATTGTATTTTATTCAAAAAGTCATAATCGCCAAAAACCTCATGCTTAAAATGCATATTTCTGTTACATTGATCTGTTTAATATATATAACAACAATTGTTATGAATTTACTTATTTGTCCCCAATCTGTTTAGATATAATTGGTCACATGATACAAACCAATAATTTTGTTAGACATCGAAATTTTCTGCGCAATATTTTAGGATCAAAGGTACCGGAAATTGTATGTGAAGCTTTATCTGTAGTAACTTCTTTAACATGAATAATAACAAGCTCAACGCACCCACATTTACGGTCATTGAATACAATATCCATAACAGATTAAAGTCTCCCCTTAGAAATATAAAAAATATACGTATACAGTCATTCCTGCATTTTAAGGCTCACCCCAGATGCCAAAGAAAGCATATGACAGGCTTTAGAAACCAATCATGAAAAATTGTTGCATTTTGATTCACCATTATTTCGCCAGCTATTATACAAGGTCATGGTCACATGTCGAGCAAGGGATATCTCTAAACATGCAGACAATTTGGATTAGGAAAGAATTGATAAGTACGTAAAACAAAAAAAATACTACTATAACAACACGTGCCATTTGCAAGGGTAATGTGAGAAAATAAGGAATAGATTGGTGTAAACAGTATGAAACAATTTCTTAAATATCAAAACATGGACAAGAACAAACTCCTAATGGGGCTAGCATAACCAGCTCTGTCATTCTATGTTGTATTTCAATATAACGTTTCCATGACAAAACCTATGGATTCAGCTGCAATGAAGATGCTAATGAAACAAAACATCAAGCTACCTAAACCTTAATGGTTATTATCACGTCTGCTTATATAATGACAGAAAGAAGGTCAAATTGGAATTATAAGGATACAATGTTCGTGTTTGGAATTGAATCGATGTGTACATTTTACCTAATCACTCGAAAAGTTAAAGAAAATGTACCATGGAATGTATTTACTTTGCAAGACCTGTGATTTAATGAAGATTTGGCAATAATTACGTTATATTAGTCCTGCCAAATGTCGTTTACACATCCTCATCATGCTTTCAGAGGTTTTTTTTTATCTTTTACTTCATGTATGTCACAGTTAATTACAAATACGTATTGTAGCTATTTTGTCACTGAAGGTGCAGTCCAATTAATATGTTTGAATCGCATTAGATTTCCTCCTTTCAAGATTGCCCAAGGTGTTTCAGTAAAACTGATTTAAAAATGCATTAATATTATGATACTCAATTATTCGAACTGTCCTAAATTAGATTTTCTCAACGGATTGTATGTATTCAAGGGTTTACGTTTTTCCAAACGCTTAAATTGTTTGTGTTTTTTAAAGGTTATTTCTAGCCTTTTATGAAATGTTATCTCTCCACTCGTTTCTACTTTCTTGATGCAATTTTTAACACGCTTATTCTCGCAATATGGATGACGGTTGCTAGGAGATTTTCGTTACATTCATTTCATGTCCTAAATATACATTTCTATTAAGATTGTTAGTGATGGTTTGAAAGTAATATTGTTTTGGATTTGTTTTACTGAGAGGCATATACTTATGTGACACAATTTAGATTTAAAATTTATCAAATTGTAATATAGACGAAATATTTGGGCGGGTGAGGAATGGGTTAAAACTTAATATTTTTATTATCTTCGTTAGTCTGATCAACTAAGCTGCCATACTGGTTTTTCAATATTTTTGGCAATGTTGTTGAAGTTACCTGAACACAATTCTGTTCTTTTTGTATAACATTACTCATTTTATCTCATCCAAGCATATCTGAAATACTAATCCATTCAACGATTGACATTTCTTTACATTTGTAACCAAACGTTCAATACACGACGTTATAATATGGATATAAATAGCAATGTTCCATTTTGACACAATTTGGCAACATTGCATGTTTATTTATTATTTGATTCAAAATGCCAAAAGACTAAATTTTTGTGAAATTGAGGTCAGTACTACATGCAAATATTTGCTCAAAAAACACAATCAAGAAAAGGTCACTTAATATTTTGTAACAAATATAAAAGGGGCCTATAGAGCAAATTGATAAATGAAATTGGACCAAATGAAAAGTTCCATAATTAAATCATCTGGTTATAGAATGAGGTTAGCGATTGATGTCCTAGAGTCTTATAAAGATAAAGTAATCGTCACACTTTGTATTAACAACATTTTGGATTGTAGTGAACCGAGACAAAAATGAATACAACCCTAATGGTTTATATAATGAGGACTTTCCTCAGTCCAAAATGAAACCCTACTTGTATGATAACAATGCAACAAGACAGCGCTTTAAGATTTAACTGGGAATGATGAAATAGAAGAATGTAAGCATTATGAGATGATTTTACACAATTACCACAACCTTTAACAACACAAAAATAATTTTCAAATAAGCAGGAACTATATCATCGTAATCACGTTCAACTTCCTATTTTAAACATATATTAAGAGTTTCAACTAGCAAGTTCAATCTTCGTTCAATGACCGTATTGTGTCTTCGCTATTAGTCGGTGTCCATTTACAAGAATCGCTAAGCTTTTCAAATATTTATGACAGAATTATTCATTTGTCTCTAAACACAACGTAGCCTTTACTTTTATTATTTGACAATCACGGTTGCCAAAATGTAATCAACTTACCTACCACTAGAAAGGAAACAGATAGTTAGTTTAAAATATTGATGATAATTACTATTAAGATGAAAATGTAAAAATTCAAATGTGTGTATGTGATTGATTTGGAATGTGAACGTAGCATTTAGAAAGATTCAGTAGTAACACTACGATGTATGCAGCGTGGTTATTTTATATGTCTAGCTCTGGACCATTGTGACTCCGACATGTTGTTTGTAGTCCCACCAAGTCACAGTATCCTGACACCATGCCTACTAGACCTAACACTGATCTTTTAGTTCTGATGTCACGCCAGGCACATGTTAGTACCATTTTGTAAATCGTTGGTACGACCCGGATGGGAATCGAACCCACAACCTCACGTATCCATTATAGATGATCGAACCACTAGGCAACCGGAGCTGTCACTGAGTATATAATATATATCTTGATATTTAAATTCATTATTGAGTATTGTATAAATCGATTTCACACATAAGATAGATGACAACAACCGTGGTACATATTCTTTAACACTTTCAAATGGGACCACGAACGGCCGAGTGGTCTAAAGCGCTTTCCGTTACAGATCACTGCCATCTCTCCTCTGCCTGCGTGGGTTCGAGTCTACGATTCTGCTGATGTAGGTATATGAGAAAGCTTGTAGGTAGCTTCGGTCGGTGGTGTTTTCTAGAGGTATTCTAGGGTTCTTCCTCCACCAACAATACTGGCCACCATGTATAGCATATATTGTGCTTAAACATGGCGCTAAACTCTACAACAACAACAACAACAAGTTCATAATGCTAATATGGCACACTTAAACAAGTGCAAACTATCCATTGAGCCAATGCCCCATACGACACATGAATATGCTAACATATTTGTTAGAGGCAATTGTTCCTACATAAAGATTAAAACAATTGTATTGAAAAGAGAATAAGCCAGATCTAAATTGCATGGATTATAAAGAAAACAAAATTAACAAATATAAAATATGATGAAGTAATATAATAACTCAGTTCTGAAGTATGTAATCTTTACATAATTTAAATTTATACCAAATTGAAATAGTTTGACGGAAATCTTCAATATATTTAAAACATACAATATTATCAATGTGTGTAACGCTAATGACAGAAAAATGCATCCATTGAAGACATGCAATAATGTTTCACTCGTCCATAAATCTGCTCTATCCAAACTTGTTTCAGTTCCAAACAACTCAGTGATATTATCCTCAGAACTACCTTTCCTAACGAAATCCAAATGCATAAAAATCGAGATATAGTCACTAACATATAAAATACTAACAAGGCTGGAAACTACCATTTATGTATAAATATACGTGTCATCAACTTAACGTAAACACTATTCTTGACTCGTGTCAAAGATTTTTCCTTGTCAACATGGAGCGTCTAAAATCCTTTAGAATTTCATTGCTAACAGAGAAGAAAGAAATTTCTCAAACGCTTTAGAAACAATAAAAAAAAAATAATGGACGCCATCAATATTTAAATGTATAGAAATGTACATGCTCTGATTAAAATAATGAATTGCGACAATGATATTGGGGTTGGAAGCAAAGCGTTACTTTGAAAATAGCAATCTATCTAGATAAACCCATTAAAATTTGTATGAGTCTGATTGAAAAGAAGACACCTGATACCGCTCATAAACAAATGTATACAATACCTCTTTCTCTCTCATGGTAACAGAAGGCATTGTAAAGATCGACTTGCTGGAAAAATTGTGATTGTTTCAACATGATTAGGAAAATAATATTGCATAGTACTTCATTAATTATTATTGAAATCCTAATCAATTACAGTATCCGCTTCAGTATCTTGGTCCTGAGAGCGACCGACGCAAAAGCGGATGGTCGTGGGTTCGTTTCCCGGGCGAGTCATGCAAAAAAGTTACAAAAATGGAACTAACACGCTTGGCGCTCAGCATAAGGAGATTAGTGTTAGGACTGGTCGGTCTGGAACCTGGATAATGGGACAGGGTGAGACACCATACCCCAATGCTTCGGCATGATGACCTATCACTCAGTACCAACTGCCTCACTTGCAGACATCGTAGCGATATGACTGAAACATTGTTAAACCTACGTTACAAATCCTTATCACAGACACACATAACCAATTGCAAATTATCATTTTGTACAAATATTCCAAATACGCCTTGCTAACCAAATTGTATTAATATAATGTATTAGTTTTGAGTCTATTTAGATCATCTTATATCTGCAAACCGTATTCAGAGTTGAATGTTCGTATATTCAGTGCCAAAAGCAAAGGACAACATTTAGTATTTGTAGCCCATAGTAACCGCTCTGACATAAATGGTGGACATGAGGGTACATCATAAACGTATGGTACATGTTTAAGAAACTCAAACAAACCTAACCACTACGCTCTTCTTACACAGGATTAAACTGTACAAATTATATCTCGTCTTTGTTCTAAATTGTGAATGTGTCAGCTAATTCGCTGTTGCAAATTAATATATCCATTATTTGGATTTTTGTCAAGAGCTCTCATTTATTCTAGGTTGAAATAATGTGAACTAAATAAATGCAGGGAAGTAATAAATGTATTATCTATTTAGACCTTGATAATAAACGTATTAGCTCCTAAACTTCTCGTTATTGGGAAATATCAAATACATCATTTGAATAAAACGGTTGTACCTGTCTCAAGACAATCTTTGGTCATTATCAACAATAAATGAACTAAATATAGTATCCAATAAGTCTTTCGCAGGGAGAAATCACATTGTCTATATGAATATTTAACATCAAATCTGATGTAAATAATCTTGATATAACGGCCAAGAAAAATATTTTTGATGTTTATTTGAAAAGTATCGATGCCTTGAAATCTTATAATGTTTTGAGAAATGGAGATATGAAATGAATTTAAGAAATGTGACGGAGGACATATATCCATGTTCAAAACGCTTTTTTGTCTAGTGAATCATTATAAATGGTATTTTCTTTATTTGGTCTATACCTATCTACTGATGTTTTGTATCTTTTAAAAACCAATAAGAAACCAACTAATTCATATATTACCATCTGGAGTGCAATTTCATTTTCTTCAAAAGACTAATAATCGCCAAAGGACTCAAGTTTAACATGCATCTTTCTGTTGCATTGATATGTTTAATATAAACAACTACAATTGTTATTAATTTACCGATGTGTCTCCAATCTGGTGAGACATAAAAGGTCACATGATACAGATCGTGAATTTTGTTAGACATCAAAGTATTCTGCGGAATACTTTAGGTTCAAAGTTACTGGTAATTTTATGTGACGTTCTATGTGTATTATTTTCTTTGACATGAATAATAACAAGCCCCACTCAGACATATTTACGGTCTCAGGCTAAAATAACTATCTTTGATTAAAGTCTCCCCTTAGAAGTATAGAACATCTATGTATACAGTCATTCCTGCATTCCAAGGCTCACCCCGTTTGCCAAAGAAAGCATATGACAGGCTTTTACAAACCGATCATGAAATATTGTTGCATTTGTATTCATCAATATTTCTCCGGCTGTTATTCAATGTCATGGGAATATGTCGAGCAAGGAATATCTCTAAACATGCAGACGATTTGGATTAGGAAAGAATCGATAAGTATGGAAAACAAAGAACAAATATTACTTTAACAACACGTGCCATTAACAAGGGTAATTTTAGAAAATAAGAAATATACTAGTGTTAACAGTATCAACAAATTATTTCCTAAATATCAAAACATTGAAAAGAACATGCGCCTAATGTGACTGGCATGACCATCTCTGTCATTCTATTTTGTATTACTAGATAAAGTTTGCATAACATCACCTATTTATTCAGCTGCAATGAAGATGCTAATGAAACAAAATTTCAAGCCACCCAGAAGTGACTGGTTATTACCTTATCTTCTGATATAATAACATAAAGGAGGTCAAATTGGAATTATACGGATACACTGTTTATGGTTGGGATTGTGTTGATGCGTACATTTTGTAACTCGCAAAGTTAAAGAAACAATTCCATGGAATATATTTACTTTGTCAGGGATTTGATTTAATGGAGATTTGGCAATAATGACGCTATATTATTCCTGCCAAATGTTGCAAATCGTCTACAAATCCTTCATAATGCTTTCAGCGCTTTTATCTTTTATTACATGTATGTGAAAATTGATTACAAAGACGTATTGTAGCCATTCTTTACTGAAGGTGCAGTCCAATTAACATGCTTGAATCGCATCAGATTTCCTCCTTTCAAGATTACTCAAGGTGTTTCAGTAAAATGGTTTAAAAAATGCATTGATATTGTCCTACTTTATTATTATAACTGTCCTAAACTAGATTTTCTCAACGGATTGGATGTAATCAAGGCTTTACGTTATTGCAAACTTTTAAATTGTTCGTGTTGTTTACATTTTTTGAAAGGTTATTTTAAGCCTTTTATTAAGTGTTACCTCTCCACTCCTCGCTACTTCCTTGATGCAATATTTAAGACGTTTATTTGTCAACATGGGGGATGGTTGCTAGCAGAAGGAAACATTCGTTATATTTATTTCATGTATCTCCTGTTCCTAAAGACACAATTATATTAATTTTTTCAGTAATAGTTTTAAAGTAACATTGTTTTGGACTTCTTTTACTGAGGTATATACTTATGAGACACAATTTAAATTTAAAATTTATCAAATTGTAATATAGACGAAATATTTGGGCGGGTGAGGAATGGGTTCAGACATTCTTTTTTATTATATTCGTTAGTCTGTTCAACTAAGCTGCCATACTGGTTTTTCAATATTTTGGGCAATGTTGTTGAAGTTACCTGAACACAATTCTGTTCTTTTATTTTATAACATTACTCATTTTATATCTTCCTGCATATCTGAAATACTAATCCATTCAACGATTGAAATTCCTTTACATTTGTAACCAAACGTTCAATACATCACGTTATAATATGGATATAAATAGCAATGTTCCATTGTATGCCAAACAATGCATGTTTACTTAATATTTGACTCAAAATGCCAAAAGACTAATTTTGTGTGAAAGTGGGGTCAGAACGACATGCAAATATTTGCTCAAAAACACAATCAAAAAAAGGTCACTTAATATTTTGTAACAAATATAAAAGGGGCCTATAGAGCAAATTGAAAAATAAAATTGAAACAAATGAAAATTTCCATTCTTAAATCATCCGGTTATATACTTAGGTTAGCAATTGGTGTCCTAGAGGTCTTATAAAGATAACGTAATCGTCAAACGTCGTCTCAAACAAAACTTTGGATTGTATTGAATCGAGACAAAAATGAATACAACCCTACCGGTTTATATAGTGAGGACGATCCTCAAAAGAAACGTGAAACCCTACATTTCAGAGAACAATGCAACTCGACAACGCTTTACGAATCAACTTGGTATTATGGCATAGAAGAATGGAAGCATTGTGAGAGAAGTTTACACGATTACGATAACCTGTTACAACACAAACATAATTTCCAAAAAAGAAGAAACAATATCTTCGTGATCAATTTCAACTTCATATTTTCAACATATATTAAGAGCTTCAACTAGCAAGTTTAATCCTCGTTCAATGGCCGTATTGTGTATTTTTTATTAGTTGCGTCCCTTTACAAGAATCGTGACGTTTTTCAAAAATTTATGACATTTGCCTCTAAATGCAACAAAGACATTACTTTTGGTATTTGAGAATTCAATTTACCCACCACGATAAACAAAACGCAGATTGTTAGTTTCAACCCTCGATGGCTAATTACTTTGAAGACTAAAATGTAAGATTTCAAATGTGTGAAAGATTAGGAATGTGAACGTAGGTTTTAAAAACATTCACGGACATTACAACAATGTCTGCAGTGTGGCAGTTTATTTGTATGTCAAGGACTGTATCATTATCACTCAAACTTTAGCAATTCACTGCTAAAACAGAAGAAAGAAATATCTGAAATACTTTAGAGACAATTAAGAAACAAATCATGGACGCCATCAATATTCAAATGTATAGCCAGGGTCAGGCTGTAATTTAAATAATGCATTTCGACAATCAGATTGGAGTTAGAAGCAACTGACTACTTTTAAAATATCAATTAATATCTACAAGTCCTTTAAAGTTAGTTTGAGTTATACTGAATTGACGAAAACTGATACAACTCTACGATTTTAATCGACGAATCTCTCACAAACAAATGTACACAATATCTCTTTCTCTCCCATGGTAACAGTAGGTATTGCAAGGATGGGCATGTTGAAATTATTCTGATAGTTCAGCATGATTAGGGAAATAATATTGTATAATACTTTTTTACTTTTTAATAAAATCTTAATCAATAACAACTTATCCGTTTGTTTAATATGAAAACATAATACACGCTAACCAAATTTATTAAAAGAATGTACTAGTTTTTATCTTCAATCTACAATACTTATTCAGAACTGAATGTTTGTCTAGTCAGTGCCAAAAGCAAACGATAACAATTAGTATTTGTAGCCCATAGTAACCGCTCTGACATAAATGGTGGACATGAGGCAACTTCATAAACGTATAGTACATGTTTCATTAACTCAAACAAACCTAACCACTACGATCATCTTACACAGGATTACACAATTCAAAATAAATCTCGTCTGTTCTCTAAATTGTAATGACTGTGTCATCTAATACGTTGTTGCTAATTAATATATCCATTCTTTGAATTTTTCGCAAAAAGCCCTCACATATTCTCTTTTGAAATAATGTAAACTATATAAATGCAAGGAATAAATAAATGCATTATCCATTTAGACTTTTATATTTTAATACACATATTAGAACCTAAACTAATCGTTATTTAGACATATGTAATGCACAATATGAATGAAACGGTTTTAACATTCTCAGAGCTATCATCGGTCATTATCCAAACTATTAAATTTCTCGCGTTCTTTACACTTTGTGAAAGGTTATTTCAAGCCTTTTTTGAAGTTTTACCTGTCGATTCGCCGCTACCGGGATGGAATATTTAACACTAGTATGTATCCACATGGACGACGTTTACTAGGAGATAGAAATATTAGTTACATTCATTTTGTGTCTCACCTTTTCCTAATAACCATTTTTAATAAGGATGTCAGTGATGTTTTAAAGTAATACTTCCTTGGACATGTCTTACTCAGAGGTATATATTTATGTGACTCAATCTATATATAAATTAATCAAATTGTAATATATACGAAGTATTCGTGCGAGTGAGAAATGGTTTTAAACTAACCCATTTTATTACCTTCGTTAGCCTGCCCAAGTAAGCTGCCTCACTGGTAATAATTTGGGCAAAGTTGTTCAGTTTAAGGAACTCAGTTGTGTTCTTTGTTTTTGAAATAAGTCAGATTGTATTGTCCTATAAATAGGGAATTATGATCCGTTCAAAGTTTGAAATTCCTTTACAGTTGTTTTGTAACGTTCAATACACCACTTTATATTGTAGGAAAAAGACCAATATTCCATTGTTTGCCGCAATTAGGCAACAATACAGGTTTATTTAATTTTTGACTCAAATTGCAAAAAGTCTAATTCATCCCGAAAATGGGGTCAGTACTACATGCACATATTTGCTCAAGTGAAACAAACAAATGGATATCCGTTTTACAACGTGTCTTTTAAATGAGTTTTTTTAACACAATTTTTGAACAACTATAAAACGGTCCATAGAAACAAATTGAAAAAGGAAATTTGAATATTTAACAAATAAAAGATCCAGTTATAAATCATACTGTTATAAAATGACATATTGTACAAAACAAGCAACACAATTGGTTAGGAAACAGAAGAAGCCAGATCCAAATTGTATGGCGTATCAAGAAAACAAACTTCACAAATATAAAATATGATGACGTAATATAATGACTCAGTTCTAATGTACCTCACCTTTAAATAATTTCAATTTATACCAAACTTAAATGATCCTATTTAATTTTATAAAGGGATTTTAAAGTAATTCATCTTAGATAATTTCAATTGATACAAAATGTATATGATCCTATTTCATTTTATCAAAGGGTTTTGTTTCGGTAGACTAAATAAAAGACATATTTAATCTTGAGGTTTCAAGAGTAACTCGTGAGAATTTGAGCTGTCAAATACTGTTGCTTGAAATATTCCTCGGCGTTCTTTTTTATTTTTCAGTTTTGCAACGAGAAATCAGTCTATTGCCAATAACATAGAGTGCTCTTTATGCTCAATTGCTGGTTGACGGTAATCTTCAATATATTTAAAACGTACAATAATATCAATGTTTGTAACGCTAACGACAGAAAAATGCATGCATTGACATAAAATAATGTTTCGGTCGTCCATAAATCTGTACAATTCAAATCGGTTTTAGTTCCAAACAACTCATTGCTATTATGCAATGAACTATGATTCCTAAACATAATAAATGCATACCAAACTAGATGGAGTGTCTGAAACATTATACATGAAGAAGCCTATAAACAACAATTTTTTATAAACATATCCGTCATCAAATTAATGTAAACACTCTTCTTGACTCATGTCAGCAATGGTTTCCTGTCAACAGATAGAGTATTGAACCCTTTACCAATTCAATGCTAACAGAGAAGAAATAAATCTATGAAACACTTTAGAGACAATCAAGAGACAGATTATGGACGCCATCAATATTCCAATATATTGCAATGGTCAGGATATAATTAAAATAATGCATTGAGAAAATTAGATTGGAGTTGGAAGCAAAACCTTACTTTGAAAATATCAATCAGTCTCTACATGTCTTCTAAAGTTAGTTTGAGTTATACTGAATGGAAGAAACCTGATACCGTTAATGGCTTTTAATCGACGAACCTATCACAAATAAATGAACACAAAAATTCCTTCTCTTCCATGGTAACAGAAGACATTGCAAAGATGATTACGTTTGGAAGTATTGTGATAGTTTCAACATGATGAGGAAAAGAGTATTGCATAATACTTTATCAATAATTAATGAATCTTAATCAACTGCAGTAACCGCTCCTGTGGCCTAGTGTTTAGAGAGACTAGCGCAGAACAGGGAGGTCGTAGGTTCGATCCCCTGGCGAGTTATACAAAAGACACACACAAATGGATCTAACACGCTTGGCGCTCAGCATTAGAAGGTTAGTGTTATTACTTAAGGAAATATAATATGGAAAGTATTAACATTGTAAGGCACTAGACTAAATGGAGATTTGGCAATAATCACGTTATATTAGTCCTGCCAAATGCGAAAAGCGTCTACACATCATCCATATTGCTTTCAGCGTTTTTATTCTTTACTTCATGTATGTCACAATGGATTACAAAGATGTATTGTAGCTATTTGTTTTATTAAAAAATGCAGTCCGATGAACATGCTTAAATCGCATCGCATTTCTACCTTTCAAACTTACCCAAGGTGTTTCAGTATAAAGGTTTTAAAAATGCATTGATATTGTCCTACGCTATTATAATTGCTGTGCTGAACTAGATTTTCTCAACGAATTTGATGTATTCAAGGCTTTACGTTTTTCCACACTATTACATTTTACGTTTACTTTACATTTTTTGAAGGGTTGTTCAAGCCTTTTGTGAAGTTTTACTTCTTGACTCGACGCTACCTGGATGAAATACACGTTTATTTTTCAACATGGAGGACGGTTGCTAAGAGATATAAACATTCGTTGCAGTCTTTTCATGTCTCACCTATTCCTAAATGCACATTTTTATTAAGGTTGTCAGTAATGGTTTTAAAGTAATATTGCTTTGGACTTGTTTTACTCAGAGGTATATACTCATGTGACACAATTTAGATTTAAATTAATCAAATTGTAATATAGACGAAATATTTGGGCGAGTGGGGAATAATTTAAACATAAATTAATGTATCACGCTCGTTAGTCTGACCAACTAAGTTGCTATACTGGCAGTTCAATATTTTGGGTAATGTTGCTGAAGTTCCGTGCACTCAACTGTGTTCTTTATCTTTGTAACATTACTCGGATTATATCATCCCGCAAATAGGGAATACTGATCCATTCAAAGTCTGAAATTCCTTTAGATTTGTATTCTAACGTTAAATACACCATTTTATAATATAGATATAAAGAGCAATATTTCATTGTTTCCCCAATTAGACTACAATGTACGTTTATTTAATTTTAATTCAAAATGACAAAAGACTAATTCTTTCCAGAAGTGGTGTTAGTACTACATGCAAATATTTTCTCGAATTAAACAAAGAAAGTTATTTAAAGTGTTGAAACAATATCAATTGGGCGTATAGAGCAAATTGAAAGAGGAAATTAGAACCTTTTACAAATGAAAAGTTCCATTTTTAAATCATTATGTTATATAATGAGGTTAGCGAGTGGTGTCTTAGGCGTCGTATAAATATAAGGTAATAGCTAAATTTCATGTCAACAAATTCTTGGATAGTATTAAACCGAGACAAAAATGAATACAACCCTAACGATTGATATGGTGAGGAGGTTCCTCAGACAAACGACACCCCTTCTTGTAAGATAACAATGCAACACGACAACGCTTTACGAATCAACTGGGTATTATATAAAAGATGAATGCAAGGATTATGAGAGGATTTTATACGATTACGAACACCTTTAACAACACAAACATAATTTTCAGTAAAGCAGGAACAATAATATCGTCATCTATTTCAACTTCATATTTTCAACATATAATAATAGCTTCATCTCGCAAGTTCAATCGTCGTTCAAATACGGTATTGTGTCTTTTCTATTAGTTGGTGTCATTTTAGAAGAATCGTTAAGCTTTTCAAATATTTATGACAGAATTATGCATTTGTCTCTAATTACAACAAAGACGTCACTTTTAGTATTTGAGACTTACGGTTGCCAAAATGTTTTCAACATACCTACCACGAGAAACGAAACGCAGATAGTTAGTTTAAAATGTCTCATGCTAATTACTATGAAGATTAAAATGTAAGATTTCAAATGTGTGGAAGTGAGAGATTTGGAATGTGAACGTAGCTTTTAAACAATTCAGTGATATGAAAACGATGTCTGCAGCGTGGCAGTATATTTTTATGTCCAGCACTTTACCATTGTAACTTTAAAAAGTAGTACGTTGTCCAACACAGTCACATTATCCTGACCAGTCTTCACGCTAACCTTTAAATTCTGATGCCACGTGAGTAACCTTTTAATACAATTTTGTAAATCACTGGTATGACACGGATGGGAATCGAACCCACGATCTCGCACATTAAAGATAGACGCTCGAATCACTAAGCCACCGGAGCAGTCAAAGAGAAAAATAAATTATTCGCTATGTCATTATATACGTATATATATATATATATATATATATATATATATATATATATATATATATATATATATATAAATTTGTATGTATGTATGTGTGTGTGTGTGTGTGTCTGTGTGTGCTGTTGATATTTAAATACAGAATTGTCTTTATCGATTGCACACATAAGATAGGTTAGATCAACCGTGGTACATATTTTAAACACTTTCAATTATGTACTCATATGTAATACACAATAACTCATTCAGGTCCATAATGCTAAAATGGCACATTTTAACAAGATAGACGCAATGCCACAAACGACACATGCAGATGCTAACATATTTATTAGAAGGAGTTGTTTCTAGAAATAAAACAGCGCAACACAATCGGTTAGATAAAAAGAAGAATCCAGATCCAATCTGTATGGCGTAGAAAGAAAACAAATTGCACAAATATCAAATATGATGTAGTAACATAATGAATGACTCAGTTCTAAAGTAATTCATCTTAGATAATTTCAATTGATACAAAATGTATATGGTCTTATTTCATTTTATCAAAGGGTTTTGTTTCGGTAGACTAAATTAAAGACATATTTAATCTTGAGGTTTCAAGAGTAACTCGTGAGAATATGCGCTGTCAAATACTGTTGCTTGAAATATTCCTCGGCGTTCTTTTTTATTTTTCAGTTTTGCAGCGAGAAATCAGTCTATTGCCAATAACATAGAGTGCTCTTTATGCTCAATTGCTGGTTGACGGTAATCTTCAATATATTTAAAACGTACAATAATATCAATGTTTGTAACGCTAACGACAGGAAAATGCATGCATTGACATAAAATAATGTTTTGGTCGTCCATAAATCTGTACAATTCAAATCGGTTTTAGTTCCAAACAACTCAGTGCTATTATGCCCTGAAGTATGATTCCTAAACATAATAAATGCATACCAAACTAGACGGAGTGTCTGAAATATTATACATGAATAAGCCTATAAACTACAATTTTTTATAAACATATCCGTCTTCAAATTAATGTAAACACTCTTCTTCAATCATGTCAGCGATGGTTTCCTGTCAACAGGTAGAGTATTGAACCCTTTAACAATTCACTGCTAACAGAGAAGAAAGAAATCTATGAAACACTTTAGAGACAATCAAGAGACAGATTATGGACGCCATCAATATTCCAATATATTGCAATGGTCAGGATATAATTAAAACAATGCATTGAGAACATTAGATTGGATTTGGAAGCAAAACCTTACTTTGAAGATATCAATCAGTCCCCACATGTCTTCTAAAGTTAGTTTGAGTTATATTGAATGGAAGAAACCTGATACCGTTAATGGCTTTTAATCGACGAACCTATCACAAATAAATGAACACAAAAATTCTTTCTCTTCCATGGTAACAGAAGACATTGAAAAGATGATCACGCTTGGAAGTATTGTGATAGTTTCAACATGATGAGGAAAAGAGTATTGCATAATACTTTATCAATAATTAATGAATCTTAATCAACTGCAGTAACCGCTCCTGTGGCCTAGTGTTTAGAGAGACTGGCGCAGAACAGGGAGGTCGTAGGTTAGATCCCCTGGCGAGTTATACAAAAGACACATATAAATGGATCTAACACGCTTGGCTCTCAGCATTAGGAGGTTAGTGTTATTACTTAAGGAAATATACTATGGAAAGTATTTACATTGTAAGGCATTAGACTAAATGGAGATTTGGCAATAATCACGTTATATTAGTCCTGCCAAATGCGAACATCGTCTACACAGCATCCAAATTGCTTTCAGTGTTTTTATCCTTTACTTCATGTATGTCACAATGGATTACAAAGATGTATTGTAGCTATTTGTTTTATTAAAAAATGCAGTCCGATGAACATGTTTAAGTTGCATCGGATTTCTTCCTTTCAAGATAACCCAAGGTGTTTCAGTATAAAGGTTTTTAAAATGCATTGATATAGTCCTACGCTATTATAATTGCTGTGCTGAACTAGATTTTCTCAACGAATTTGATGTATTCAAGGCTTTACGTTTTTCCAAACTATTACATTGTTCGTTTTCTTTACATTTTTTTACAGGTTATTTCAAGCCTTTTGTGAAGTTTTACTTTTTGACTCGACGCTACCTGGATGAAATACACGTTTATTTTTCAACATGGAGGACGGTTGCTAAGAGATATAAACATTCGTTGCAGTCTTTTCATGTCTCACCTATTCCTAAATGCACATTTTTATTAAGGTTGTCAGTAATGGTTTTAAAGTAATATTGCTTTGGACTTGTTTTACTCAGAGGTATATACTCATGTGACACAATTTAGATTTAAATTAATCAAATTGTAATATAGACGAAATATTTGGGCGAGTGGGGAATAATTTAAACATAAATTAATGTATCACGCTCGTTAGTCTGACCAGCTAAGTTGCTATACTGGCAGTTCAATATTTTGGGTAATGTTGCTGAAGTTCCGTGCACTCAACTGTGTTCTTTATCTTTGTAACATTACTCGGATTATATCATCCCGCAAATAGGGAATACTGATCCATTCAAAGTCTGAAATTCCTTTATATTTGTATTCTAACGTTAAATACACCATTTTATAATATAGATATAAAGAGCAATATTTCATTGTTTCCCCAATTAGACTACAATGTACGTTTATTTAATTTTAATTCAAAATGACAAAAGACTAATTCTTTCCAGAAGTGGTGTTAGTACTACATGCAAATATTTGCTCGAATTAAACAAAGAAAGTTATTTAAAGTGTTGAAACAATATCAATTGGGCGTATAGAGCAAATTGAAAGAGGAAATTAGAACCTTTTACAAATGAAAAGTTCCATTTTTAAATCATTATGTTATATAATGAGGTTAGCGAGTGGTGTCTTAGGCGTCGTATAAATATAAGGTAATAGCTAAATTTCATGTCAACAAATTCTTGGATAGTATTAAACCGAGACAAAAATGAATACAACCCTAACGATTGATATGGTGAGGAGGTTCCTCAGACAAACGACACCCCTTCTTGTAAGATAACAATGCAACACGACAACGCTTTACGAATCAACTGGGTATTATATAAAAGATGAATGCAAGGATTATGAGAGGATTTTATACGATTACGAACACCTTTAACAACACAAACATAATTTTCAGTAAAGCAGGAACAATAATATCGTCATCTATTTCAACTTCATATTTTCAACATATAATAATAGCTTCATCTCGCAAGTTCAATCGTCGTTCAAATACGGTATTGTGTCTTTTCTATTAGTTGGTGTCATTTTAGAAGAATCGTTAAGCTTTTCAAATATTTATGACAGAATTATGCATTTGTCTCTAATTACAACAAAGACGTCACTTTTAGTATTTGAGACTTACGGTTGCCAAAATGTTTTCAACATACCTACCACGAGAAACGAAACGCAGATAGTTAGTTTAAAATGTCTCATGCTAATTACTATGAAGATTAAAATGTAAGATTTCAAATGTGTGGAAGTGAGAGATTTGGAATGTGAACGTAGCTTTTAAACAATTCAGTGATATGAAAACGATGTCTGCAGCGTGGCAGTATATTTTTATGTCCAGCACTTTACCATTGTAACTTTAAAAAGTAGTACGTTGTCCAACACAGTCACATTATCCTGACCAGTCTTCACGCTAACCTTTAAATTCTGATGCCACGTGAGTAACCTTTTAATACAATTTTGTAAATCACTGGTATGACACGGATGGGAATCGAACCCACGATCTCGCACATCAAAGATAGACGCTCGAATCACTAAGCCACCGGAGCAGTCAAAGAGAAAAATAAATTATTCGCTATGTCATTATATACGTATATATATATATATATATATATAAATTTGTATGTATGTATGTGTGTGTGTGTCTGTGTGTGCTGTTGATATTTAAATACAGAATTGTCTTTATCGATTGCACACATAAGATAGGTTAGATCAACCGTGGTACATATTTTTAACACTTTCAATTACGTACTCATATGTAATACACAATAACTCATTCAGGTCCATAATGCTAAAATGGCACATTTTAACAAGATAGACGCAATGCCACAAACGACACATGCAGATGCTAACATATTTATTAGAAGGAGTAGTTTCTAGAAATAAAACAGCGCAACACAATCGGTTAGATAAAAAGAAGAATCCAGATCCAATCTGTATGGCGTAGAAAGAAAACATATTGCACAAATATCAAATATGATGTAGTAACATAATGAATGACTCAGTTCTAAAGTAATTCATCTTAGATAATTTCAATTGATACAAAATGTATATGGTCTTATTTCATTTTATCAAAGGGTTTTGTTTCGGTAGACTAAATTAAAGACATATTTAATCTTGAGGTTTCAAGAGTAACTCGTGAGAATATGCGCTGTCAAATACTGTTGCTTGAAATATTCCTCATCGTTCTTTTTTATTTTTCAGTTTTGCAGCGAGAAATCAGTCTATTGCCAATAACATAGAGTGCTCTTTATGCTCAATTGTTGGTTGACGGTAATCTTCAATATATTTAAAACGTACAATAATATCAATGTTTGTAACGCTAACGACAGGAAAATGCATGCATTGACATAAAATAATGTTTCGGTCGTCCATAAATCTGTACAATTCAAATCGGTTTTAGTTCCAAACAACTCAGTGCTATTATGCCCTGAACTATGATTCCTAAACATAATAAATGCATACCAAACTAGACGGAGTGTCTGAAATATTATACATGAATAAGCCTATAAACTACAATTTTTTATAAACATATCCGTCTTCAAATTAATGTAAACACTCTTCTTCAATCATGTCAGCGATGGTTTCCTGTCAACAGGTAGAGTATTGAACCCTTTAACAATTCACTGCTAACAGAGAAGAAAGAAATCTATGAAACACTTTAGAGACAATCAAGAGACAGATTATGGACGCCATCAATATTCCAATATATTGCAATGGTCAGGATATAATTAAAACAATGCATTGAGAACATTAGATTGGATTTGGAAGCAAAACCTTACTTTGAAGATATCAATCAGTCCCCACATGTCTTCTAAAGTTAGTTTGAGTTATATTGAATGGAAGAAACCTGATACCGTTAATGGCTTTTAATCGACGAACCTATCACAAATAAATGAACACAAAAATTCTTTCTCTTCCATGGTAACAGAAGGCATTGAAAAGATGATCACGTTTGGAAGTATTGTGATAGTTTCAACATGATGAGGAAAAGAGTATTGCATAATACTTTATCAATAATTAATGAATCTTAATCAACTGCAGTAACCGCTCCTGTGGCCTAGTGTTTAGAGAGACTGGCGCAGAACAGGGAGGTCGTAGGTTCGATCCCCTGGCGAGTTATACAAAAGACACATATAAATGGATCTAACACGCTTGGCTCTCAGCATTAGGAGGTTAGTGTTATTACTTAAGGAAATATACTATGGAAAGTATTTACATTGTAAGGCATTAGACTAAATGGAGATTTGGCAATAATCACGTTATATTAGTCCTGCCAAATGCGAACATCGTCTACACAGCATCCAAATTGCTTTCAGTGTTTTTATCCTTTACTTCATGTATGTCACAATGGATTACAAAGATGTATTGTAGCTATTTGTTTTATTAAAAAATGCAGTCCGATTAACATGTTTAAGTTGCATCGGATTTCTTCCTTTCAAGATAACGTAAGGTGTTTCAGTATAAAGGTTTTTAAAATGCATTGATATAGTCCTACGCTATTATAATTGCTGTGCTGAACTAGATTTTCTCAACGAATTTGATGTATTCAAGGCTTTACGTTTTTCCAAACTATTACATTGTTCGTTTTCTTTACATTTTTTTACAGGTTATTTCAAGCCTTTTGTGAAGTTTTACTTTTTGACTCGACGCTACCTGGATGAAATACACGTTTATTTTTCAACATGGAGGACGGTTGCTAAGAGATATAAACATTCGTTGCAGTCTTTTCATGTCTCACCTATTCCTAAATGCACATTTTTATTAAGGTTGTCAGTAATGGTTTTAAAGTAATATTGCTTTGGACTTGTTTTACTCAGAGGTATATACTCATGTGACACAATTTAGATTTAAATTAATCAAATTGTAATATAGACGAAATATTTGGGCGAGTGGGGAATAATTTAAACATAAATTAATGTATCACGCTCGTTAGTCTGACCAACTAAGTTGCTATACTGGCAGTTCAATATTTTGGGTAATGTTGCTGAAGTTCCGTGCACTCAACTGTGTTCTTTATCTTTGTAACATTACTCGGATTATATCATCCCGCAAATAGGGAATACTGATCCATTCAAAGTCTGAAATTCCTTTAGATTTGTATTCTAACGTTAAATACACCATTTTATAATATAGATATAAAGAGCAATATTTCATTGTTTCCCCAATTAGACTACAATGTACGTTTATTTAATTTTAATTCAAAATGACAAAAGACTAATTCTTTCCAGAAGTGGTGTTAGTACTACATGCAAATATTTGCTCGAATTAAACAAAGAAAGTTATTTAAAGTGTTGAAACAATATCAATTGGGCGTATAGAGCAAATTGAAAGAGGAAATTAGAACCTTTTACAAATGAAAAGTTCCATTTTTAAATCATTATGTTATATAATGAGGTTAGCGAGTGGTGTCTTAGGCGTCGTATAAATATAAGGTAATAGCTAAATTTCATGTCAACAAATTCTTGGATAGTATTAAACCGAGACAAAAATGAATACAACCCTAACGATTGATATGGTGAGGAGGTTCCTCAGACAAACGACACCCCTTCTTGTAAGATAACAATGCAACACGACAACGCTTTACGAATCAACTGGGTATTATATAAAAGATGAATGCAAGGATTATGAGAGGATTTTATACGATTACGAACACCTTTAACAACACAAACATAATTTTCAGTAAAGCAGGAACAATAATATCGTCATCTATTTCAACTTCATATTTTCAACATATAATAATAGCTTCATCTCGCAAGTTCAATCGTCGTTCAAATACGGTATTGTGTCTTTTCTATTAGTTGGTGTCATTTTAGAAGAATCGTTAAGCTTTTCAAATATTTATGACAGAATTATGCATTTGTCTCTAATTACAACAAAGACGTCACTTTTAGTATTTGAGACTTACGGTTGCCAAAATGTTTTCAACATACCTACCACGAGAAACGAAACGCAGATAGTTAGTTTAAAATGTCTCATGCTAATTACTATGAAGATTAAAATGTAAGATTTCAAATGTGTGGAAGTGAGAGATTTGGAATGTGAACGTAGCTTTTAAACAATTCAGTGATATGAAAACGATGTCTGCAGCGTGGCAGTATATTTTTATGTCCAGCACTTTACCATTGTAACTTTAAAAAGTAGTACGTTGTCCAACACAGTCACATTATCCTGACCAGTCTTCACGCTAACCTTTAAATTCTGATGCCACGTGAGTAACCTTTTAATACAATTTTGTAAATCACTGGTATGACACGGATGGGAATCGAACCCACGATCTCGCACATCAAAGATAGACGCTCGAATCACTAAGCCACCGGAGCAGTCAAAGAGAAAAATAAATTATTCGCTATGTCATTATATACGTATATATATATATATATATATATATATATATATATATATATATATATATATATATATATATATATAAATTTGTATGTATGTATGTGTGTGTGTGTGTGTCTGTGTGTGCTGTTGATATTTAAATACAGAATTGTCTTTATCGATTGCACACATAAGATAGGTTAGATCAACCGTGGTACATATTTTTAACACTTTCAATTACGTACTCGTATGTAATACACAATAACTCATTCAGGTCCATAATGCTAAAATGGCACATTTTAACAAGATAGACGCTATGCCACAAACGACACATGCAGATGCTAACATATTTATTAGAAGGAGTAGTTTCTAGAAATAAAACAGCGCAACACAATCGGTTAGATAAAAAGAAGAATCCAGATCCAATCTGTATGGCGTAGAAAGAAAACAAATTGCACAAATATCAAATATGATGTAGTAACATAATGAATGACTCAGTTCTAAAGTAATTCATCTTAGATAATTTCAATTGTTACAAAATGTATATGGTCTTATTTCATTTTATCAAAGGGTTTTGTTTCGGTAGACTAAATTAAAGACATATTTAATCTTGAGGTTTCAAGAGTAACTCGTGAGAATATGCGCTGTCAAATACTGTTGCTTGAAATATTCCTCATCGTTCTTTTTTATTTTTCAGTTTTGCAACGAGAAATCAGTCTATTGCCAATAACATAGAGTGCTCTTTATGCTCAATTGCTGGTTGACGGTAATCTTCAATATATTTTAAACGTACAATAATATCAATGTTTGTAACGCTAACGACAGGAAAATGCATGCATTGACATAAAATAATGTTTCGGTCGTCCATAAATCTGTACAATTCAAATCGGTTTTAGTTCCAAACAACTCAGTGCTATTATGCCCTGAACTATGATTCCTAAACATAATAAATGCATACCAAACTAGACGGAGTGTCTGAAATATTATACATGAATAAGCCTATAAACTACAATTTTTTATAAACATATCCGTCTTCAAATTAATGTAAACACTCTTCTTCAATCATGTCAGCGATGGTTTCCTGTCAACAGGTAGAGTATTGAACCCTTTAACAATTCACTGCTAACAGAGAAGAAAGAAATCTATGAAACACTTTAGAGACAATCAAGAGACAGATTATGGACGCCATCAATATTCCAATATATTGCAATGGTCAGGATATAATTAAAATAATGCATTGAGAACATTAGATTGGATTTGGAAGCAAAACCTTACTTTGAAGATATCAATCAGTCCCCACATGTCTTCTAAAGTTAGTTTGAGTTATATTGAATGGAAGAAACCTGATACCGTTAATGGCTTTTAATCGACGAACCTATCACAAATAAATGAACACAAAAATTCTTTCTCTTCCATGGTAACAGAAGGCATTGAAAAGATGATCACGTTTGGAAGTATTGTGATAGTTTCAACATGATGAGGAAAAGAGTATTGCATAATACTTTATCAATAATTAATTAATCTTAATCAACTGCAGTAACCGCTCCTGTGGCCTAGTGTTTAGAGAGACTGGCGCAGAACAGGGAGGTCGTAGGTTCGATCCCCTGGCGAGTTATACAAAAGACACATATAAATGGATCTAACACGCTTGGCTCTCAGCATTAGGAGGTTAGTGTTATTACTTAAGGAAATATACTATGGAAAGTATTTACATTGTAAGGCATTAGACTAAATGGAGATTTGGTAATAATCACGTTATATTAGTCCTGCCAAATGCGAACATCGTCTACACAGCATGCAAATTGCTTTCAGTGTTTTTATCCTTTACTTCATGTATGTCACAATGGATTACAAAGATGTATTGTAGCTATTTGTTTTATTAAAAAATGCAGTCCGATGAACATGTTTAAGTTGCATCGGATTTCTTCCTTTCAAGATAACCCAAGGTGTTTCAGTATAAAGGTTTTTAAAATGCATTGATATAGTCCTACGCTATTATAATTGCTGTGCTGAACTAGATTTTCTCAACGAATTTGATGTATTCAAGGCTTTACGTTTTTCCAAACTATTACATTGTTCGTTTTCTTTACATTTTTTTACAGGTTATTTCAAGCCTTTTGTGAAGTTTTACTTTTTGACTCGACGCTACCTGGATGAAATACACGTTTATTTTTCAACATGGAGGACGGTTGCTAAGAGATATAAACATTCGTTGCAGTCTTTTCATGTCTCACCTATTCCTAAATGCACATTTTTATTAAGGTTGTCAGTAATGGTTTTAAAGTAATATTGCTTTGGACTTGTTTTACTCAGAGGTATATACTCATGTGACACAATTTAGATTTAAATTAATCAAATTGTAATATAGACGAAATATTTGGGCGAGTGGGGAATAATTTAAACATAAATTAATGTATCACGCTCGTTAGTCTGACCAACTAAGTTGCTATACTGGCAGTTCAATATTTTGGGTAATGTTGCTGAAGTTCCGTGCACTCAACTGTGTTCTTTATCTTTGTAACATTACTCGGATTATATCATCCCGCAAATAGGGAATACTGATCCATTCAAAGTCTGAAATTCCTTTAGATTTGTATTCTAACGTCAAATACACCAATTTATAATATAGATATAAAGAGCAATATTTCATTGTTTCCCCAATTAGACTACAATGTACGTTTATTTAATTTTAATTCAAAATGACAAAAGACTAATTCTTTCCAGAAGTGGTGTTAGTACTACATGCAAATATTTGCTCGAATTAAACAAAGAAAGTTATTTAAAGTGTTGAAACAATATCAATTGGGCGTATAGAGCAAATTGAAAGAGGAAATTAGAACCTTTTACAAATGAAAAGTTCCATTTTTAAATCATTATGTTATATAATGAGGTTAGCGAGTGGTGTCTTAGGCGTCGTATAAATATAAGGTAATAGCTAAATTTCATGTCAACAAATTCTTGGATAGTATTAAACCGAGACAAAAATGAATACACCCTTAACGATTGATATGGTGAGGAGGTTCCTCAGACAAACGACACCCCTTCTTGTAAGATAACAATGCAACACGACAACGCTTTACGAATCAACTGGGTATTATATAAAAGATGAATGCAAGGATTATGAGAGGATTTTATACGATTACGAACACCTTTAACAACACAAACATAATTTTCAGTAAAGCAGGAGCAATAATATCGTCATCTATTTCAACTTCATATTTTCAACATATAATAATAGCTTCATCTCGCAAGTTCAATCGTCGTTCAAATACGGTATTGTGTCTTTTCTATTAGTTGGTGTCATTTTAGAAGAATCGTTAAGCTTTTCAAATATTTATGACAGAATTATGCATTTGTCTCTAATTACAACAAAGACGTCACTTTTAGTATTTGAGACTTACGGTTGCCAAAATGTTTTCAACATACCTACCACGAGAAACGAAACGCAGATAGTTTAAAATGTCTCATGCTAATTACTATGAAGATTAAAATGTAAGATTTCAAATGTGTGGAAGTGAGAGATTTGGAATGTGAGCGTAGCTTTTAAACAATTCAGTAATATGAAAACGATGTCTGCAGCGTGGCAGTATATTTTTATGTCCAGCACTTTACCATTGTAACTTTAAAAAGTAGTACGTTGTCCAACACAGTCACATTATCCTGACCAGTCTTCACGCTAACCTTTAAATTCTGATGCCACGTGAGTAACCTTTTAATACAATTTTGTAAATCACTGGTATGACACGGATGGGAATCGAACCCACGATCTCGCACATTAAAGATAGACGCTCGAATCACTAAGCCACCGGAGCAGTCAAAGAGAAAAATAAATTATTCGCTATGTCATTATATACGTATATATATATATATATATATATATATATATATATATATATATATATATATATATATATATATATATATATATATATATATATATATATAAATTTGTATGTATGTATGTGTGTGTGTGTCTGTGTGTGCTGTTGATATTTAAATACAGAATTGTCTTTATCGATTGCACACATAAGATAGGTTAGATCAACCGTGGTACATATTTTTAACACTTTCAATTACGTACTCATATGTAATACACAATAACTCATTCAGGTCCATAATGCTAAAATGGCACATTTTAACAAGATAGACGCAATGCCACAAACGACACATGCAGATGCTAACATATTTATTAGAAGGAGTAGTTTCTAGAAATAAAACAGCGCAACACAATCGGTTAGATAAAAAGAAGAATCCAGATCCAATCTGTATGGCGTAGAAAGAAAACAAATTGCACAAATATCAAATATGATGTAGTAACATAATGAATGACTCAGTTCTAAAGTAATTCATCTTAGATAATTTCAATTGATACAAAATGTATATGGTCTTATTTCATTTTATCAAAGGGTTTTGTTTCGGTAGACTAAATTAAAGACATATTTAATCTTGAGGTTTCAAGAGTAACTCGTGAGAATATGCGCTGTCAAATACTGTTGCTTGAAATATTCCTCATCGTTCTTTTTTATTTTTCAGTTTTGCAGCGAGAAATCAGTCTATTGCCAATAACATAGAGTGCTCTTTATGCTCAATTGTTGGTTGACGGTAATCTTCAATATATTTAAAACGTACAATAATATCAATGTTTGTAACGCTAACGACAGGAAAATGCATGCATTGACATAAAATAATGTTTCGGTCGTCCATAAATCTGTACAATTCAAATCGGTTTTAGTTCCAAACAACTCAGTGCTATTATGCCCTGAACTATGATTCCTAAACATAATAAATGCATACCAAACTAGACGGAGTGTCTGAAATATTATACATGAATAAGCCTATAAACTACAATTTTTTATAAACATATCCGTCTTCAAATTAATGTAAACACTCTTCTTCAATCATGTCAGCGATGGTTTCCTGTCAACAGGTAGAGTATTGAACCCTTTAACAATTCACTGCTAACAGAGAAGAAAGAAATCTATGAAACACTTTAGAGACAATCAAGAGACAGATTATGGACGCCATCAATATTCCAATATATTGCAATGGTCAGGATATAATTAAAACAATGCATTGAGAACATTAGATTGGATTTGGAAGCAAAACCTTACTTTGAAGATATCAATCAGTCCCCACATGTCTTCTAAAGTTAGTTTGAGTTATATTGAATGGAAGAAACCTGATACCGTTAATGGCTTTTAATCGACGAACCTATCACAAATAAATGAAGACAAAAATTCTTTCTCTTCCATGGTAACAGAAGGCATTGAAAAGATGATCACGTTTGGAAGTATTGTGATAGTTTCAACATGATGAGGAAAAGAGTATTGCATAATACTTTATCAATAATTAATGAATCTTAATCAACTGCAGTAACCGCTCCTGTGGCCTAGTGTTTAGAGAGACTGGCGCAGAACAGGGAGGTCGTAGGTTCGATCCCCTGGCGAGTTATACAAAAGACACATATAAATGGATCTAACACGCTTGGCTCTCAGCATTAGGAGGTTAGTGTTATTACTTAAGGAAATATACTATGGAAAGTATTTACATTGTAAGGCATTAGACTAAATGGAGATTTGGCAATAATCACGTTATATTAGTCCTGCCAAATGCGAACATCGTCTACACAGCATCCAAATTGCTTTCAGTGTTTTTATCCTTTACTTCATGTATGTCACAATGGATTACAAAGATGTATTGTAGCTATTTGTTTTATTAAAAAATGCAGTCCGATGAACATGTTTAAGTTGCATCGGATTTCTTCCTTTCAAGATAACCCAAGGTGTTTCAGTATAAAGGTTTTTAAAATGCATTGATATAGTCCTACGCTATTATAATTGCTGTGCTGAACTAGATTTTCTCAACGAATTTGATGTATTCAAGGCTTTACGTTTTTCCAAACTATTACATTGTTCGTTTTCTTTACATTTTTTTACAGGTTATTTCAAGCCTTTTGTGAAGTTTTACTTTTTGACTCGACGCTACCTGGATGAAATACACGTTTATTTTTCAACATGGAGGACGGTTGCTAAGAGATATAAACATTCGTTGCAGTCTTTTCATGTCTCACCTATTCCTAAATGCACATTTTTATTAAGGTTGTCAGTAATGGTTTTAAAGTAATATTGCTTTGGACTTGTTTTACTCAGAGGTATATACTCATGTGACACAATTTAGATTTAAATTAATCAAATTGTAATATAGACGAAATATTTGGGCGAGTGGGGAATAATTTAAACATAAATTAATGTATCACGCTCGTTAGTCTGACCAACTAAGTTGCTATACTGGCAGTTCAATATTTTGGGTAATGTTGCTGAAGTTCCGTGCACTCAACTGTGTTCTTTATCTTTGTAACATTACTCGGATTATATCATCCCGCAAATAGGGAATACTGATCCATTCAAAGTCTGAAATTCCTTTATATTTGTATTCTAACGTTAAATACACCATTTTATAATATAGATATAAAGAGCAATATTTCATTGTTTCCCCAATTAGACTACAATGTACGTTTATTTAATTTTAATTCAAAATGACAAAAGACTAATTCTTTCCAGAAGTGGTGTTAGTACTACATGCAAATATTTGCTCGAATTAAACAAAGAAAGTTATTTAAAGTGTTGAAACAATATCAATTGGGCGTATAGAGCAAATTGAAAGAGGAAATTAGAACCTTTTACAAATGAAAAGTTCCATTTTTAAATCATTATGTTATATAATGAGGTTAGCGAGTGGTGTCTTAGGCGTCGTATAAATATAAGGTAATAGCTAAATTTCATGTCAACAAATTCTTGGATAGTATTAAACCGAGACAAAAATTAATACAACCCTAACGATTGATATGGTGAGGAGGTTCCTCAGACAAACGACACCCCTTCTTGTAAGATAACAATGCAACACGACAACGCTTTACGAATCAACTGGGTATTATATAAAAGATGAATGCAAGGATTATGAGAGGATTTTATACGATTACGAACACCTTTAACAACACAAACATAATTTTCAGTAAAGCAGGAACAATAATATCGTCATCTATTTCAACTTCATATTTTCAACATATAATAATAGCTTCATCTCGCAAGTTCAATCGTCGTTCAAATACGGTATTGTGTCTTTTCTATTAGTTGGTGTCATTTTAGAAGAATCGTTAAGCTTTTCAAATATTTATGACAGAATTATGCATTTGTCTCTAATTACAACAAAGACGTCACTTTTAGTATTTGAGACTTACGGTTGCCAAAATGTTTTCAACATACCTACCACGAGAAACGAAACGCAGATAGTTAGTTTAAAATGTCTCATGCTAATTACTATGAAGATTAAAATGTAAGATTTCAAATGTGTGGAAGTGAGAGATTTGGAATGTGAACGTAGCTTTTAAACAATTCAGTGATATGAAAACGATGTCTGCAGCGTGGCAGTATATTTTCATGTCCAGCACTTTACCATTGTAACTTTAAAAAGTAGTACGTTGTCCAACACAGTCACATTATCCTGACCAGTCTTCACGCTAACCTTTAAATTCTGATGCCACGTGAGTAACCTTTTAATACAATTTTGTAAATCACTGGTATGACACGGATGGGAATCGAACCCACGATCTCGCACATCAAAGATAGACGCTCGAATCACTAAGCCACCGGAGCAGTCAAAGAGAAAAATAAATTATTCGCTATGTCATTATATACGTATATATATATATATATATATATATATATATATATATATATATATATATATATATATATATATATATATATATATATATATAATTTGTATGTATGTATGTGTGTGTGTGTGTCTGTGTGTGCTGTTGATATTTAAATACAGAATTGTCTTTATCGATTGCACACATAAGATAGGTTAGATCAACCGTGGTACATATTTTTAACACTTTCAATTACGTACTCGTATGTAATACACAATAACTCATTCAGGTCCATAATGCTAAAATGGCACATTTTAACAAGATAGACGCTATGCCACAAACGACACATGCAGATGCTAACATATTTATTAGAAGGAGTAGTTTCTAGAAATAAAACAGCGCAACACAATCGGTTAGATAAAAAGAAGAATCCAGATCCAATCTGTATGGCGTAGAAAGAAAACAAATTGCACAAATATCAAATATGATGTAGTAACATAATGAATGACTCAGTTCTAAAGTAATTCATCTTAGATAATTTCAATTGATACAAAATGTATATGGTCTTATTTCATTTTATCAAAGGGTTTTGTTTCGGTAGACTAAATTAAAGACATATTTAATCTTGAGGTTTCAAGAGTAACTCGTGAGAATATGCGCTGTCAAATACTGTTGCTTGAAATATTCCTCATCGTTCTTTTTTATTTTTCAGTTTTGCAGCGAGAAATCAGTCTATTGCCAATAACATAGAGTGCTCTTTATGCTCAATTGCTGGTTGACGGTAATCTTCAATATATTTAAAACGTACAATAATATCAATGTTTGTAACGCTAACGACAGGAAAATGCATGCATTGACATAAAATAATGTTTCGGTCGTCCATAAATCTGTACAATTCAAATCGGTTTTAGTTCCAAACAACTCAGTGCTATTATGCCCTGAAGTATGATTCCTAAACATAATAAATGCATACCAAACTAGACGGAGTGTCTGAAATATTATACATGAATAAGCCTATAAACTACAATTTTTTATAAACATATCCGTCTTCAAATTAATGTAAACACTCTTCTTCAATCATGTCAGCGATGGTTTCCTGTCAACAGGTAGAGTATTGAACCCTTTAACAATTCACTGCTAACAGAGAAGAAAGAAATCTATGAAACACTTTAGAGACAATCAAGAGACAGATTATGGACGCCATCAATATTCCAATATATTGCAATGGTCAGGATATAATTAAAACAATGCATTGAGAACATTAGATTGGATTTGGAAGCAAAACCTTACTTTGAAGATATCAATCAGTCCCCACATGTCTTCTAAAGTTAGTTTGAGTTATATTGAATGGAAGAAACCTGATACCGTTAATGGCTTTTAATCGACGAACCTATCACAAATAAATGAAGACAAAAATTCTTTCTCTTCCATGGTAACAGAAGGCATTGAAAAGATGATCACGTTTGGAAGTATTGTGATAGTTTCAACATGATGAGGAAAAGAGTATTGCATAATACTTTATCAATAATTAATGAATCTTAATCAACTGCAGTAACCGCTCCTGTGGCCTAGTGTTTAGAGAGACTGGCGCAGAACAGGGAGGTCGTAGGTTCGATCCCCTGGCGAGTTATACAAAAGACACATATAAATGGATCTAACACGCTTGGCTCTCAGCATTAGGAGGTTAGTGTTATTACTTAAGGAAATATACTATGGAAAGTATTTACATTGTAAGGCATTAGACTAAATGGAGATTTGGCAATAATCACGTTATATTAGTCCTGCCAAATGCGAACATCGTCTACACAGCATCCAAATTGCTTTCAGTGTTTTTATCCTTTACTTCATGTATGTCACAATGGATTACAAAGATGTATTGTAGCTATTTGTTTTATTAAAAAATGCAGTCCGATGAACATGTTTAAGTTGCATCGGATTTCTTCCTTTCAAGATAACCCAAGGTGTTTCAGTATAAAGGTTTTTAAAATGCATTGGTATAGTCCTACGCTATTATAATTGCTGTGCTGAACTAGATTTTCTCAACGAATTTGATGTATTCAAGGCTTTACGTTTTTCCAAACTATTACATTGTTCGTTTTCTTTACATTTTTTTACAGGTTATTTCAAGCCTTTTGTGAAGTTTTACTTTTTGACTCGACGCTACCTGGATGAAATACACGTTTATTTTTCAACATGGAGGACGGTTGCTAAGAGATATAAACATTCGTTGCAGTCTTTTCATGTCTCACCTATTCCTAAATGCACATTTTTATTAAGGTTGTCAGTAATGGTTTTAAAGTAATATTGCTTTGGACTTGTTTTACTCAGAGGTATATACTCATGTGACACAATTTAGATTTAAATTAATCAAATTGTAATATAGACGAAATATTTGGGCGAGTGGGGAATAATTTAAACATAAATTAATGTATCACGCTCGTTAGTCTGACCAACTAAGTTGCTATACTGGCAGTTCAATATTTTGGGTAATGTTGCTGAAGTTCCGTGCACTCAACTGTGTTCTTTATCTTTGTAACATTACTCGGATTATATCATCCCGCAAATAGGGAATACTGATCCATTCAAAGTCTGAAATTCCTTTATATTTGTATTCTAACGTTAAATACACCATTTTATAATATAGATATAAAGAGCAATATTTCATTGTTTCCCCAATTAGACTACAATGTACGTTTATTTAATTTTAATTCAAAATGACAAAAGACTAATTCTTTCCAGAAGTGGTGTTAGTACTACATGCAAATATTTGCTCGAATTAAACAAAGAAAGTTATTTAAAGTGTTGAAACAATATCAATTGGGCGTATAGAGCAAATTGAAAGAGGAAATTAGAACCTTTTACAAATGAAAAGTTCCATTTTTAAATCATTATGTTATATAATGAGGTTAGCGAGTGGTGTCTTAGGCGTCGTATAAATATAAGGTAATAGCTAAATTTCATGTCAACAAATTCTTGGATAGTATTAAACCGAGACAAAAATGAATACAACCCTAACGATTGATATGGTGAGGAGGTTCCTCAGACAAACGACACCCCTTCTTGTAAGATAACAATGCAACACGACAACGCTTTACGAATCAACTGGGTATTATATAAAAGATGAATGCAAGGATTATGAGAGGATTTTATACGATTACGAACACCTTTAACAACACAAACATAATTTTCAGTAAAGCAGGAACAATAATATCGTCATCTATTTCAACTTCATATTTTCAACATATAATAATAGCTTCATCTCGCAAGTTCAATCGTCGTTCAAATACGGTATTGTGTCTTTTCTATTAGTTGGTGTCATTTTAGAAGAATCGTTAAGCTTTTCAAATATTTATGACAGAATTATGCATTTGTCTCTAATTACAACAAAGACGTCACTTTTAGTATTTGAGACTTACGGTTGCCAAAATGTTTTCAACATACCTACCACGAGAAACGAAACGCAGATAGTTAGTTTAAAATGTCTCATGCTAATTACTATGAAGATTAAAATGTAAGATTTCAAATGTGTGGACGTGAGAGATTTGGAATGTGAACGTAGCTTTTAAACAATTCAGTGATATGAAAACGATGTCTGCAGCGTGGCAGTATATTTTTATGTCCAGCACTTTACCATTGTAACTTTAAAAAGTAGTACGTTGTCCAACACAGTCACATTATCCTGACCAGTCTTCACGCTAACCTTTAAATTCTGATGCCACGTGAGTAACCTTTTAATACAATTTTGTAAATCACTGGTATGACACGGATGGGAATCGAACCCACGATCTCGCACATCAAAGATAGACGCTCGAATCACTAAGCCACCGGAGCAGTCAAAGAGAAAAATAAATTATTCGCTATGTCATTATATACGTATATATATATATATATATATATATATATATATATATATATATATATATATATATATATATATATATATATATATATATAAATTTGTATGTATGTATGTGTGTGTGTGTCTCTGTGTGCTGTTGATATTTACATACAGAATTGTCTTTATCGATTGCACACATAAGATAGGTTAGATCAACCGTGGTACATATTTTTAACACTTTCAATTACGTACTCATATGTAATACACAATAACTCATTCAGGTCCATAATGCTAAAATGGCACATTTTAACAAGATAGACGCAATGCCACAAACGACACATGCAGATGCTAACATATTTATTAGAAGGAGTAGTTTCTAGAAATAAAACAGCGCAACACAATCGGTTAGATAAAAAGAAGAATCCAGATCCAATCTGTATGGCGTAGAAAGAAAACAAATTGCACAAATCTCAAATATGATGTAGTAACATAATGAATGACTCAGTTCTAAAGTAATTCATCTTAGATAATTTCAATTGATACAAAATGTATATGGTCTTATTTCATTTTATCAAAGGGTTTTGTTTCGGTAGACTAAATTAAAGACATATTTAATCTTGAGGTTTCAAGAGTAACTCGTGCGAATATGCGCTGTCAAATACTGTTGCTTGAAATATTCCTCATCGTTCTTTTTTATTTTTCAGTTTTGCAACGAGAAATCAGTCTATTGCCAATAGCATAGAGTGCTCTTTATGCTCAATTGCTGGTTGACGGTAATCTTCAATATATTTAAAACGTACAATAATATCAATGTTTGTAACGCTAACGACAGGAAAATGCATGCATTGACATAAAATAATGTTTCGGTCGTCCATAAATCTGTACAATTCAAATCGGTTTTAGTTCCAAACAACTCAGTGCTATTATGCCCTGAACTATGATTCCTAAACATAATAAATGCATACCAAACTAGACGGAGTGTCTGAAATATTATACATGAATAAGCCTATAAACTACAATTTTTTATAAACATATCCGTCTTCAAATTAATGTAAACACTCTTCTTCAATCATGTCAGCGATGGTTTCCTGTCAACAGGTAGAGTATTGAACCCTTTAACAATTCACTGCTAACAGAGAAGAAAGAAATCTATGAAACACTTTAGAGACAATCAAGAGACAGATTATGGACGCCATCAATATTCCAATATATTGCAATGGTCAGGATATAATTAAAACAATGCATTGAGAACATTAGATTGGATTTGGAAGCAAAACCTTACTTTGAAGATATCAATCAGTCCCCACATGTCTTCTAAAGTTAGTTTGAGTTATATTGAATGGAAGAAACCTGATACCGTTAATGGCTTTTAATCGACGAACCTATCACAAATAAATGAAGACAAAAATTCTTTCTCTTCCATGGTAACAGAAGGCATTGAAAAGATGATCACGTTTGGAAGTATTGTGATAGTTTCAACATGATGAGGAAAAGAGTATTGCATAATACTTTATCAATAATTAATGAATCTTAATCAACTGCAGTAACCGCTCCTGTGGCCTAGTGTTTAGAGAGACTGGCGCAGAACAGGGAGGTCGTAGGTTCGATCCCCTGGCGAGTTATACAAAAGACACATATAAATGGATCTAACACGCTTGGCTCTCAGCATTAGGAGGTTAGTGTTATTACTTAAGGAAATATACTATGGAAAGTATTTACATTGTAAGGCATTAGACTAAATGGAGATTTGGCAATAATCACGTTATATTAGTCCTGCCAAATGCGAACATTGTCTACACAGCATCCAAATTGCTTTCAGTGTTTTTATCCTTTACTTCATGTATGTCACAATGGATTACAAAGATGTATTGTAGCTATTTGTTTTATTAAAAAATGCAGTCCGATGAACATGTTTAAGTTGCATCGGATTTCTTCCTTTCAAGATAACCCAAGGTGTTTCAGTATAAAGGTTTTTAAAATGCATTGATATAGTCCTACGCTATTATAATTGCTGTGCTGAACTAGATTTTCTCAACGAATTTGATGTATTCAAGGCTTTACGTTTTTCCAAACTATTAAATTGTTCGTTTTCTTTACATTTTTTTACAGGTTATTTCAAGCCTTTTGTGAAGTTTTACTTTTTGACTCGACGCTACCTGGATGAAATACACGTTTATTTTTCAACATGGAGGACGGTTGCTAAGAGATATAAACATTCGTTGCAGTCTTTTCATGTCTCACCTATTCCTAAATGCACATTTTTATTAAGGTTGTCAGTAATGGTTTTAAAGTAATATTGCTTTGGACTTGTTTTACTCAGAGGTATATACTCATGTGACACAATTTAGATTTAAATTAATCAAATTGTAATATAGACGAAATATTTGGGCGAGTGGGGAATAATTTAAACATAAATTAATGTATCACGCTCGTTAGTCTGACCAACTAAGTTGCTATACTGGCAGTTCAATATTTTGGGTAATGTTGCTGAAGTTCCGTGCACTCAACTGTGTTCTTTATCTTTGTAACATTACTCGGATTATATCATCCCGCAAATAGGGAATACTGATCCATTCAAAGTCTGAAATTCCTTTAGATTTGTATTCTAACGTTATATACACCATTTTATAATATAGATATAAAGAGCAATATTTCATTGTTTCCCCAATTAGACTACAATGTACGTTTATTTAATTTTAATTCAAAATGACAAAAGACTAATTCTTTCCAGAAGTGGTGTTAGTACTACATGCAAATATTTGCTCGAATTAAACAAAGAAAGTTATTTAAAGTGTTGAAACAATATCAATTGGGCGTATAGAGCAAATTGAAAGAGGAAATTAGAACCTTTTACAAATGAAAAGTTCCATTTTTAAATCATTATGTTATATAATGAGGTTAGCGAGTGGTGTCTTAGGCGTCGTATAAATATAAGGTAATAGCTAAATTTCATGTCAACAAATTCTTGGATAGTATTAAACCGAGACAAAAATGAATACAACCCTAACGATTGATATGGTGAGGAGGTTCCTCAGACAAACGACACCCCTTCTTGTAAGATAACAATGCAACACGACAACGCTTTACGAATCAACTGGGTATTATATAAAAGATGAATGCAAGGATTATGAGAGGATTTTATACGATTACGAACACCTTTAACAACACAAACATAATTTTCAGTAAAGCAGGAACAATAATATCGTCATCTATTTCAACTTCATATTTTCAACATATAATAATAGCTTCATCTCGCAAGTTCAATCGTCGTTCAAATACGGTATTGTGTCTTTTCTATTAGTTGGTGTCATTTTAGAAGAATCGTTAAGCTTTTCAAATATTTATGACAGAATTATGCATTTGTCTCTAATTACAACAAAGACGTCACTTTTAGTATTTGAGACTTACGGTTGCCAAAATGTTTTCAACATACCTACCACGAGAAACGAAACGCAGATAGTTAGTTTAAAATGTCTCATGCTAATTACTATGAAGATTAAAATGTAAGATTTCAAATGTGTGGAAGTGAGAGATTTGGAATGTGAACGTAGCTTTTAAACAATTCAGTGATATGAAAACGATGTCTGCAGCGTGGCAGTATATTTTTATGTCCAGCACTTTACCATTGTAACTTTAAAAAGTAGTACGTTGTCCAACACAGTCACATTATCCTGACCAGTCTTCACGCTAACCTTTAAATTCTGATGCCACGTGAGTAACCTTTTAATACAATTTTGTAAATCACTGGTATGACACGGATGGGAATCGAACCCACGATCTCGCACATCAAAGATAGACGCTCGAATCACTAAGCCACCGGAGCAGTCAAAGAGAAAAATAAATTATTCGCTATGTCATTATATACGTATATATATATATATATATATATATATATATATATATATATATATATAAATTTGTATGTATGTATGTGTGTGTGTGTCTGTGTGTGCTGTTGATATTTAAATACAGAATTGTCTTTATCGATTGCACACATAAGATAGGTTAGATCAACCGTGGTACATATTTTTAACACTTTCAATTACGTACTCATATGTAATACACAATAACTCATTCAGGTCCATAATGCTAAAATGGCATATTTTAACAAGATAGACGCAATGCCACAAACGACACATGCAGATGCTAACATATTTATTAGAAGGAGTAGTTTCTAGAAATAAAACAGCGCAACACAATCGGTTAGATAAAAAGAAGAATCCAGATCCAATCTGTATGGCGTAGAAAGAAAACAAATTGCACAAATATCAAATATGATGTAGTAACATAATGAATGACTCAGTTCTAAAGTAATTCATCTTAGATAATTTCAATTGATACAAAATGTATATGGTCTTATTTCATTTTATCAAAGGGTTTTGTTTCGGTAGACTAAATTAAAGACATATTTAATCTTGAGGTTTCAAGAGTAACTCGTGCGAATATGCGCTGTCAAATACTGTTGCTTGAAATATTCCTCATCGTTCTTTTTTATTTTTCAGTTTTGCAACGAGAAATCAGTCTATTGCCAATAACATAGAGTGCTCTTTATGCTCAATTGCTGGTTGACGGTAATCTTCAATATATTTAAAACGTACAATAATATCAATGTTTGTAACGCTCACGACAGGAAAATGCATGCATTGACATAAAATAATGTTTCGGTCGTCCATAAATCTGTACAATTCAAATCGGTTTTAGTTCCAAACAACTCAGTGCTATTATGCCCTGAACTATGATTCCTAAACATAATAAATGCATACCAAACTAGACGGAGTGTCTGAAATATTATACATGAATAAGCCTATAAACTACAATTTTTTATAAACATATCCGTCTTCAAATTAATGTAAACACTCTTCTTCAATCATGTCAGCGATGGTTTCCTGTCAACAGGTAGAGTATTGAACCCTTTAACAATTCACTGCTAACAGAGAAGAAAGAAATCTATGAAACACTTTAGAGACAATCAAGAGACAGATTATGGACGCCATCAATATTCCAATATATTGCAATGGTCAGGATATAATTAAAACAATGCATTGAGAACATTAGATTGGATTTGGAAGCAAAACCTTACTTTGAAGATATCAATCAGTCCCCACATGTCTTCTAAAGTTAGTTTGAGTTATATTGAATGGAAGAAACCTGATACCGTTAATGGCTTTTAATCGACGAACCTATCACAAATAAATGAAGACAAAAATTCTTTTTCTTCCATGGTAACAGAAGGCATTGAAAAGATGATCACGTTTGGAAGTATTGTGATAGTTTCAACATGATGAGGAAAAGAGTATTGCATAATACTTTATCAATAATTAATGAATCTTAATCAACTGCAGTAACCGCTCCTGTGGCCTAGTGTTTAGAGAGACTGGCGCAGAACAGGGAGGTCGTAGGTTCGATCCCCTGGCGAGTTATACAAAAGACACATATAAATGGATCTAACACGCTTGGCTCTCAGCATTAGGAGGTTAGTGTTATTACTTAAGGAAATATACTATGGAAAGTATTTACATTGTAAGGCATTAGACTAAATGGAGATTTGGCAATAATCACGTTATATTAGTCCTGCCAAATGCGAACATCGTCTACACAGCATCCAAATTTCTTTCAGTGTTTTTATCCTTTACTTCATGTATGTCACAATGGATTACAAAGATGTATTGTAGCTATTTGTTTTATTAAAAAATGCAGTCCGATGAACATGTTTAAGTTGCATCGGATTTCTTCCTTTCAAGATAACCCAAGGTGTTTCAGTATAAAGGTTTTTAAAATGCATTGATATAGTCCTACGCTATTATAATTGCTGTGCTGAACTAGATTTTCTCAACGAATTTGATGTATTCAAGGCTTTACGTTTTTCCAAACTATTACATTGTTCGTTTTCTTTACATTTTTTTACAGGTTATTTCAAGCCTTTTGTGAAGTTTTACTTTTTGACTCGACGCTACCTGGATGAAATACACGTTTATTTTTCAACATGGAGGACGGTTGCTAAGAGATATAAACATTCGTTGCAGTCTTTTCATGTCTCACCTATTCCTAAATGCACATTTTTATTAAGGTTGTCAGTAATGGTTTTAAAGTAATATTGCTTTGGACTTGTTTTACTCAGAGGTATATACTCATGTGACACAATTTAGATTTAAATTAATCAAATTGTAATATAGACGAAATATTTGGGCGAGTGGGGAATAATTTAAACATAAATTAATGTATCACGCTCGTTAGTCTGACCAACTAAGTTGCTATACTGGCAGTTCAATATTTTGGGTAATGTTGCTGAAGTTCCGTGCACTCAACTGTGTTCTTTATCTTTGTAACATTACTCGGATTATATCATCCCGCAAATAGGGAATACTGATCCATTCAAAGTCTGAAATTCCTTTATATTTGTATTCTAACGTTAAATACACCATTTTATAATATAGATATAAAGAGCAATATTTCATTGTTTCCCCAATTAGACTACAATGTACGTTTATTTAATTTTAATTCAAAATGACAAAAGACTAATTCTTTCCAGAAGTGGTGTTAGTACTACATGCAAATATTTGCTCGAATTAAACAAAGAAAGTTATTTAAAGTGTTGAAACAATATCAATTGGGCGTATAGAGCAAATTGAAAGAGGAAATTAGAACCTTTTACAAATGAAAAGTTCCATTTTTAAATCATTATGTTATATAATGAGGTTAGCGAGTGGTGTCTTAGGCGTCGTATAAATATAAGGTAATAGCTAAATTTCATGTCAACAAATTCTTGGATAGTATTAAACCGAGACAAAAATGAATACAACCCTAACGACTGATATGGTGAGGAGGTTCCTCAGACAAACGAAACCCCTTCTTGTAAGATAACAATGCAACACGACAACGCTTTACGAATCAACTGGGTATTATATAAAAGATGAATGCAAGGATTATGAGAGGATTTTATACGATTACGAACACCTTTAACAACACAAACATAATTTTCAGTAAAGCAGGAACAATAATATCGTCATCTATTTCAACTTCATATTTTCAACATATAATAATAGCTTCATCTCGCAAGTTCAATCGTCGTTCAAATACGGTATTGTGTCTTTTCTATTAGTTGGTGTCATTTTAGAAGAATCGTTAAGCTTTTCAAATATTTATGACAGAATTATGCATTTGTCTCTAATTACAACAAAGACGTCACTTTTAGTATTTGAGACTTACGGTTGCCAAAATGTTTTCAACATACCTACCACGAGAAACGAAACGCAGATAGTTAGTTTAAAATGTCTCATGCTAATTACTATGAAGATTAAAATGTAAGATTTCAAATGTGTGGAAGTGAGAGATTTGGAATGTGAACGTAGCTTTGAAACAATTCAGTGATATGAAAACGATGTCTGCAGCGTGGCAGTATATTTTTATGTCCAGCACTTTACCATTGTAACTTTAAAAAGTAGTACGTTGTCCAACACAGTCAAATTATCCTGACCAGTCTTCACGCTAACCTTTAAATTCTGATGCCACGTGAGTAACCTTTTAATACAATTTTGTAAATCACTGGTATGACACGGATGGGAATCGAACCCACGATCTCGCACATCAAAGATAGACGCTCGAATCACTAAGCCACCGGAGCAGTCAAAGAGAAAAATAAATTATTCGCTATGTCATTATATACGTATATATATATATATATATATATATATATATATATATATATATATATATATATATATATATATATATAAATTTGTATGTATGTATGTGTGTGTGTGTGTGTGTGTCTGTGTGTGCTGTTGATATTTAAATACAGAATTGTCTTTATCGATTGCACACATAAGATAGGTTAGATCAACCGTGGTACATATTTTTAACACTTTCAATTACGTACTCATATGTAATACAGAATAACTCATTCAGGTCCATAATGCTAAAATGGCACATTTTAACAAGATAGACGCAATGCCACAAACGACACATGCAGATGCTAACATATTTATTAGAAGGAGTAGTTTCTAGAAATAAAACAGCGCAACACAATCGGTTAGATAAAAAGAAGAATCCAGATCCAATCTGTATGGCGTAGAAAGAAAACAAATTGCACAAATATCAAATATGATGTAGTAACATAATGAATGACTCAGTTCTAAAGTAATTCATCTTAGATAATTTCAATTGATACAAAATGTATATGGTCTTATTTCATTTTATCAAAGGGTTTTGTTTCGGTAGACTAAATTAAAGACATATTTAATCTTGAGGTTTCAAGAGTAACTCGTGAGAATATGCGCTGTCAAATACTGTTGCTTGAAATATTCCTCATCGTTCTTTTTTATTTTTCAGTTTTGCAGCGAGAAATCAGTCTATTGCCAATAACATAGAGTGCTCTTTATGCTCAATTGCTGGTTGACGGTAATCTTCAATATATTTAAAACGTACAATAATATCAATGTTTGTAACGCTAACGACAGGAAAATGCATGCATTGACATAAAATAATGTTTCGGTCGTCCATAAATCTGTACAATTCAAATCGGTTTTAGTTCCAAACAACTCAGTGCTATTATGCCCTGAACTATGATTCCTAAACATAATAAATGCATACCAAACTAGACGGAGTGTCTGAAATATTATACATGAATAAGCCTATAAACTACAATTTTTTATAAACATATCCGTCTTCAAATTAATGTAAACACTCTTCTTCAATCATGTCAGCGATGGTTTCCTGTCAACAGGTAGAGTATTGAACCCTTTAACAATTCACTGCTAACAGAGAAGAAAGAAATCTATGAAACACTTTAGAGACAATCAAGAGACAGATTATGGACGCCATCAATATTCCAATATATTGCAATGGTCAGGATATAATTAAAACAATGCATTGAGAACATTAGATTGGATTTGGAAGCAAAACCTTACTTTGAAGATATCAATCAGTCCCCACATGTCTTCTAAAGTTAGTTTGAGTTATATTGAATGGAAGAAACCTGATACCGTTAATGGCTTTTAATCGACGAACCTATCACAAATAAATGAAGACAAAAATTCTTTCTCTTCCATGGTAACAGAAGGCATTGAAAAGATGATCACGTTTGGAAGTATTGTGATAGTTTCAACATGATGAGGAAAAGAGTATTGCATAATACTTTATCAATAATTAATGAATCTTAATCAACTGCAGTAACCGCTCCTGTGGCCTAGTGTTTAGAGAGACTGGCGCAGAACAGGGAGGTCGTAGGTTCGATCCCCTGGCGAGTTATACAAAAGACACATATAAATGGATCTAACACGCTTGGCTCTCAGCATTAGGAGGTTAGTGTTATTACTTAAGGAAATATACTATGGAAAGTATTTACATTGTAAGGCATTAGACTAAATGGAGATTTGGCAATAATCACGTTATATTAGTCCTGCCAAATGCGAACATCGTCTACACAGCATCCAAATTGCTTTCAGTGTTTTTATCCTTTACTTCATGTATGTCACAATGGATTACAAAGATGTATTGTAGCTATTTGTTTTATTAAAAAATGCAGTCCGATGAACATGTTTAAGTTGCATCGGATTTCTTCCTTTCAAGATAACCCAAGGTGTTTCAGTATAAAGGTTTTTAAAATGCATTGATATAGTCCTACGCTATTATAATTGCTGTGCTGAACTAGATTTTCTCAACGAATTTGATGTATTCAAGGCTTTACGTTTTTCCAAACTATTACATTGTTCGTTTTCTTTACATTTTTTTACAGGTTATTTCAAGCCTTTTGTGAAGTTTTACTTTTTGACTCGACGCTACCTGGATGAAATACACGTTTATTTTTCAACATGGAGGACGGTTGCTAAGAGATATAAACATTCGTTGCAGTCTTTTCATGTCTCACCTATTCCTAAATGCACATTTTTATTAAGGTTGTCAGTAATGGTTTTAAAGTAATATTGCTTTGGACTTGTTTTACTCAGAGGTATATACTCATGTGACACAATTTAGATTTAAATTAATCAAATTGTAATATAGACGAAATATTTGGGCGAGTGGGGAATAATTTAAACATAAATTAATGTATCACGCTCGTTAGTCTGACCAACTAAGTTGCTATACTGGCAGTTCAATATTTTGGGTAATGTTGCTGAAGTTCCGTGCACTCAACTGTGTTCTTTATCTTTGTAACATTACTCGGATTATATCATCCCGCAAATAGGGAATACTGATCCATTCAAAGTCTGAAATTCCTTTATATTTGTATTCTAACGTTAAATACACCATTTTATAATATAGATATAAAGAGCAATATTTCATTGTTTCCCCAATTAGACTACAATGTACGTTTATTTAATTTTAATTCAAAATGACAAAAGACTAATTCTTTCCAGAAGTGGTGTTAGTACTACATGCAAATATTTGCTCGAATTAAACAAAGAAAGTTATTTAAAGTGTTGAAACAATATCAATTGGGCGTATAGAGCAAATTGAAAGAGGAAATTAGAACCTTTTACAAATGAAAAGTTCCATTTTTAAATCATTATGTTATATAATGAGGTTAGCGAGTGGTGTCTTAGGCGTCGTATAAATATAAGGTAATAGCTAAATTTCATGTCAACAAATTCTTGGATAGTATTAAACCGAGACAAAAATGAATACAACCCTAACGATTGATATGGTGAGGAGGTTCCTCAGACAAACGACACCCCTTCTTGTAAGATAACAATGCAACACGACAACGCTTTACGAATCAACTGGGTATTATATAAAAGATGAATGCAAGGATTATGAGAGGATTTTATACGATTACGAACACCTTTAACAACACAAACATAATTTTCAGTAAAGCAGGAACAATAATATCGTCATCTATTTCAACTTCATATTTTCAACATATAATAATAGCTTCATCTCGCAAGTTCAATCGTCGTTCAAATACGGTATTGTGTCTTTTCTATTAGTTGGTGTCATTTTAGAAGAATCGTTAAGCTTTTCAAATATTTATGACAGAATTATGCATTTGTCTCTAATTACAACAAAGACGTCACTTTTAGTATTTGAGACTTACGGTTGCCAAAATGTTTTCAACATACCTACCACGAGAAACGAAACGCAGATAGTTAGTTTAAAATGTCTCATGCTAATTACTATGAAGATTAAAATGTAAGATTTCAAATGTGTGGAAGTGAGAGATTTGGAATGTGAACGTAGCTTTTAAACAATTCAGTGATATGAAAACGATGTCTGCAGCGTGGCAGTATATTTTTATGTCCAGCACTTTACCATTGTAACTTTAAAATGTAGTACGTTGTCCAACACAGTCACATTATCCTGACCAGTCTTCACGCTAACCTTTAAATTCTGATGCCACGTGAGTAACCTTTTAATACAATTTTGTAAATCACTGGTATGACACGGATGGGAATCGAACCCACGATCTCGCACATCAAAGATAGACGCTCGAATCACTAAGCCACCGGAGCAGTCAAAGAGAAAAATAAATTATTCGCTATGTCATTATATACGTATATATATATATATATATATATATATATATATATATATATATATATATATAAATTTGTATGTATGTATGTGTGTGTGTGTGTGTGTGTCTGTGTGTGCTGTTGATATTTAAATACAGAATTGTCTTTATCGATTGCACACATAAGATAGGTTAGATCAACCGTGGTACATATTTTTAACACTTTCAATTACGTACTCATATGTAATACACAATAACTCATTCAGGTCCATAATGCTAAAATGGCACATTTTAACAAGATAGACGCAATGCCACAAACGACACATGCAGATGCTAACATATTTATTAGAAGGAGTAGTTTCTAGAAATAAAACAGCGCAACACAATCGGTTAGATAAAAAGAAGAATCCAGATCCAATCTGTATGGCGTAGAAAGAAAACAAATTGCACAAATATCAAATATGATGTAGTAACATAATGAATGACTCAGTTCTAAAGTAATTCATCTTAGATAATTTCAATTGATACAAAATGTATATGGTCTTATTTCATTTTATCAAAGGGTTTTGTTTCGGTAGACTAAATTAAAGACATATTTAATCTTGAGGTTTCAAGAGTAACTCGTGAGAATATGCGCTGTCAAATACTGTTGCTTGAAATATTCCTCATCGTTCTTTTTTATTTTTCAGTTTTGCAGCGAGAAATCAGTCTATTGCCAATAACATAGAGTGCTCTTTATGCTCAATTGCTGGTTGACGGTAATCTTCAATATATTTAAAACGTACAATAATATCAATGTTTGTAACGCTAACGACAGGAAAATGCATGCATTGACATAAAATAATGTTTCGGTCGTCCATAAATCTGTACAATTCAAATCGGTTTTAGTTCCAAACAACTCAGTGCTATTATGCCCTGAACTATGATTCCTAAACATAATAAATGCATACCAAACTAGACGGAGTGTCTGAAATATTATACATGAATAAGCCTATAAACTACAATTTTTTATAAACATATCCGTCTTCAAATTAATGTAAACACTCTTCTTCAATCATGTCAGCGATGGTTTCCTGTCAACAGGTAGAGTATTGAACCCTTTAACAATTCACTGCTAACAGAGAAGAAAGAAATCTATGAAACACTTTAGAGACAATCAAGAGACAGATTATGGACGCCATCAATATTCCAATATATTGCAATGGTCAGGATATAATTAAAACAATGCATTGAGAACATTAGATTGGATTTGGAAGCAAAACCTTACTTTGAAGATATCAATCAGTCCCCACATGTCTTCTAAAGTTAGTTTGAGTTATATTGAATGGAAGAAACCTGATACCGTTAATGGCTTTTAATCGACGAACCTATCACAAATAAATGAAGACAAAAATTCTTTCTCTTCCATGGTAACAGAAGGCATTGAAAAGATGATCACGTTTGGAAGTATTGTGATAGTTTCAACATGATGAGGAAAAGAGTATTGCATAATACTTTATCAATAATTAATGAATCTTAATCAACTGCAGTAACCGCTCCTGTGGCCTAGTGTTTAGAGAGACTGGCGCAGAACAGGGAGGTCGTAGGTTCGATCCCCTGGCGAGTTATACAAAAGACACATATAAATGGATCTAACACGCTTGGCTCTCAGCATTAGGAGGTTAGTGTTATTACTTAAGGAAATATACTATGGAAAGTATTTACATTGTAAGGCATTAGACTAAATGGAGATTTGGCAATAATCACGTTATATTAGTCCTGCCAAATGCGAACATCGTCTACACAGCATCCAAATTGCTTTCAGTGTTTTTATCCTTTACTTCATGTATGTCACAATGGATTACAAAGATGTATTGTAGCTATTTGTTTTATTAAAAAATGCAGTCCGATGAACATGTTTAAGTTGCATCGGATTTCTTCCTTTCAAGATAACCCAAGGTGTTTCAGTATAAAGGTTTTTAAAATGCATTGATATAGTCCTACGCTATTATAATTGCTGTGCTGAACTAGATTTTCTCAACGAATTTGATGTATTCAAGGCTTTACGTTTTTCCAAACTATTACATTGTTCGTTTTCTTTACATTTTTTTACAGGTTATTTCAAGCCTTTTGTGAAGTTTTACTTTTTGACTCGACGCTACCTGGATGAAATACACGTTTATTTTTCAACATGGAGGACGGTTGCTAAGAGATATAAACATTCGTTGCAGTCTTTTCATGTCTCACCTATTCCTAAATGCACATTTTTATTAAGGTTGTCAGTAATGGTTTTAAAGTAATATTGCTTTGGACTTGTTTTACTCAGAGGTATATACTCATGTGACACAATTTAGATTTAAATTAATCAAATTGTAATATAGACGAAATATTTGGGCGAGTGGGGAATAATTTAAACATAAATTAATGTATCACGCTCGTTAGTCTGACCAACTAAGTTGCTATACTGGCAGTTCAATATTTTGGGTAATGTTGCTGAAGTTCCGTGCACTCAACTGTGTTCTTTATCTTTGTAACATTACTCGGATTATATCATCCCGCAAATAGGGAATACTGATCCATTCAAAGTCTGAAATTCCTTTATATTTGTATTCTAACGTTAAATACACCATTTTATAATATAGATATAAAGAGCAATATTTCATTGTTTCCCCAATTAGACTACAATGTACGTTTATTTAATTTTAATTCAAAATGACAAAAGACTAATTCTTTCCAGAAGTGGTGTTAGTACTACATGCAAATATTTGCTCGAATTAAACAAAGAAAGTTATTTAAAGTGTTGAAACAATATCAATTGGGCGTATAGAGCAAATTGAAAGAGGAAATTAGAACCTTTTACAAATGAAAAGTTCCATTTTTAAATCATTATGTTATATAATGAGGTTAGCGAGTGGTGTCTTAGGCGTCGTATAAATATAAGGTAATAGCTAAATTTCATGTCAACAAATTCTTGGATAGTATTAAACCGAGACAAAAATGAATACAACCCTAACGATTGATATGGTGAGGAGGTTCCTCAGACAAACGACACCCCTTCTTGTAAGATAACAATGCAACACGACAACGCTTTACGAATCAACTGGGTATTATATAAAAGATGAATGCAAGGATTATGAGAGGATTTTATACGATTACGAACACCTTTAACAACACAAACATAATTTTCAGTAAAGCAGGAACAATAATATCGTCATCTATTTCAACTTCATATTTTCAACATATAATAATAGCTTCATCTCGCAAGTTCAATCGTCGTTCAAATACGGTATTGTGTCTTTTCTATTAGTTGGTGTCATTTTAGAAGAATCGTTAAGCTTTTCAAATATTTATGACAGAATTATGCATTTGTCTCTAATTACAACAAAGACGTCACTTTTAGTATTTGAGACTTACGGTTGCCAAAATGTTTTCAACATACCTACCACGAGAAACGAAACGCAGATAGTTAGTTTAAAATGTCTCATGCTAATTACTATGAAGATTAAAATGTAAGATTTCAAATGTGTGGAAGTGAGAGATTTGGAATGTGAACGTAGCTTTTAAACAATTCAGTGATATGAAAACGATGTCTGCAGCGTGGCAGTATATTTTTATGTCCAGCATCTATCTTTGATGTGCGAGATCGTGGGTTCGATTCCCATCCGTGTCATACCAGTGATTTACAAAATTGTATTAAAAGGTTACTCACGTGGCATCAGAATTTAAAGGTTAGCGTGAAGACTGGTCAGGATAATTTGACTGTGTTAGACAACGTACTACTTTTTAAAGTTACAATGGTAAAGTGCTGGACATAAAAATATACTGCCACGCTGCAGACATCGTTTTCATATCACTGAATTGTTTAAAAGCTACGTTCACATTCCAAATCTCTCACTTCCACACATTTGAAATCTTACATTTTAATCTTCATAGTAATTAGCATGAGACATTTTAAACTAACTATCTGCGTTTCGTTTCTCGTGGTAGGTATGTTGAAAACATTTTGGCAACCGTAAGTCTCAAATACTAAAAGTGACGTCTTTGTTGTAATTAGAGACAAATGCATAATTCTGTCATAAATATTTGAAAAGCTTAACGATTCTTCTAAAATGACACCAACTAATAGAAAAGACACAATACCGTATTTGAACGACGATTGAACTTGCGAGATGAAGCTATTATTATATGTTGAAAATATGAAGTTGAAATAGATGACGATATTATTGTTCCTGCTTTACTGAAAATTATGTTTGTGTTGTTAAAGGTGTTCGTAATCGTATAAAATCCTCTCATAATCCTTGCATTCATCTTTTATATAATACCCAGTTGATTCGTAAAGCGTTGTCGTGTTGCATTGTTATCTTACAAGAAGGGGTGTCGTTTGTCTGAGGAACCTCCTCACCATATCAATCGTTAGGGTTGTATTCATTTTTGTCTCGGTTTAATACTATCCAAGATTTTGTTGACATGAAATTTAGCTATTACCTTATATTTATACGACGCCTAAGACACCACTCGCTAACCTCATTATATAACATAATGATTTAAAAATGGAACTTTTCATTTGTAAAAGGTTCTAATTTCCTCTTTCAATTTGCTCTATACGCCCAATTGATATTGTTTCAACACTTTAAATAACTTTCTTTGTTTAATTCGAGCAAATATTTGCATGTAGTACTAACACCACTTCTGGAAAGAATTAGTCTTTTGTCATTTTGAATTAAAATTAAATAAACGTACATTGTAGTCTAATTGGGGAAACAATGAAATATTGCTCTTTATATCTATATTATAAAATGGTGTATTTAACGTTAGAATACAAATCTAAAGGAATTTCAGACTTTGAATGGATCAGTATTCCCTATTTGCGGGATGATATAATCCGAGTAATGTTACAAAGATAAAGAACACAGTTGAGTGCACGGAACTTCAGCAACATTACCCAAAATATTGAACTGCCAGTATAGCAACTTAGTTGGTCAGACTAACGAGCGTGATACATTAATTTATGTTTAAATTATTCCCCACTCGCCCAAATATTTCGTCTATATTACAATTTGATTAATTTAAATCTAAATTGTGTCACATGAGTATATACCTCTGAGTAAAACAAGTCCAAAGCAATATTACTTTAAAACCATTACTGACAACCTTAATAAAAATGTGCATTTAGGAATAGGTGAGACATGAAAAGACTGCAACGAATGTTTATATCTCTTAGCAACCGTCCTCCATGTTGAAAAATAAACGTGTATTTCATCCAGGTAGCGTCGAGTCAAAAAGTAAAACTTCACAAAAGGCTTGAAATAACCTGTAAAAAAATGTAAAGAAAACGAACAATGTAATAGTTTGGAAAAACGTAAAGCCTTGAATACATCAAATTCGTTGAGAAAATCTAGTTCAGCACAGCAATTATAATAGCGTAGGACTATATCAATGCATTTTAAAAACCTTTATACTGAAACACCTTGGGTTATCTTGAAAGGAAGAAATCCGATGCAACTTAAACATGTTCATCGGACTGCATTTTTTAATAAAACAAATAGCTACAATACATCTTTGTAATCCATTGTGACATACATGAAGTAAAGGATAAAAACACTGAAAGCAATTTGGATGCTGTGTAGACGATGTTCGCATTTGGCAGGACTAATATAACGTGATTATTGCCAAATCTCCATTTAGTCTAATGCCTTACAATGTAAATACTTTCCATAGTATATTTCTTTAAGTAATAACACTAACCTCCTAATGCTGAGAGCCAAGCGTGTTAGATCCATTTATATGTGTCTTTTGTATAACTCGCCAGGGGATCGAACCTACGACCTCCCTGTTCTGCGCCAGTCTCTCTAAACACTAGGCCACAGGAGCGGTTACTGCAGTTGATTAAGATTCATTAATTATTGATAAAGTATTATGCAATACTCTTTTCCTCATCATGTTGAAACTATCACAATACTTCCAAACGTAATCATCTTTTCAATGCCTTCTGTTACCATGGAAGAGAAAGAATTTTTGTCTTCATTTATTTGTGATAGGTTCGTCGATTAAAAGCCATTAACGGTATCAGGTTTTTTCCATTCAATATAACTCAAACTAACTTTAGAAGACATGTGGGGACTGATTGATATCTTCAAAGTAAGGTTTTGCTTCCAAATCCAATCTAATGTTCACAATGCATTATTTTAATTATATCCTGACCATTGCAATATATTGGAATATTGATGGCGTCCATAATCTGTCTCTTGATTGTCTCTAAAGTGTTTCATAGATTTCTTTCTTCTCTGTTAGCAGTGAATTGTTAAATTGTTCAATACTCTACCTGTTGACAGGAAACCATCGCTGACATGATTGAAGAAGAGTGTTTACATTAATTTGAAGACGGATATGTTTATAAAATATTGTAGTTTATAGGCTTATTCATGTATAATATTTCAGACACTCCGTCTAGTTTGGTATGCATTTATTATGTTTAGGAATCATAGTTCAGGGCATAATAGCACTGAGTTGTTTGGAACTAAAACCGATTTGAATTGTACAGATTTATGGACGACCGAAACATTATTTTATGTCAATGCATGCATTTTCCTGTCGTTAGCGTTACAAACATTGATATTATTGTACGTTTTAAATATATTGAAGGTTACCGTCAACCAGCAATTGAGCATAAAGAGCACTCTATGTTATTGGCAATAGACTGATTTCTCGTTGCAAAACTGAAAAATAAAAAAGAACGATGAGGAATATTTCAAGCAACATGGTAAAGTGCTGGACATAAAAATATACTGCCACGCTGCAGACATCGTTTTCATATCACTGAATTGTTTAAAAGCTACGTTCACATTCCAAATCTCTCACTTCCACACATTTGAAATCTTACATTTTAATCTTCATAGTAATTAGCACGAGACATTTTAAACTAACTATCTGCGTTTCGTTTCTCGTGGTAGGTATGTTGAAAACATTTTGGCAACCGTAAGTCTCAAATACTAAAAGTGACGTCTTTGTTGTAATTAGAGACAAATGCATAGTTCTGTCATAAATATTTGAAAAGCTTAACGATTCTTCTAAAATGACACCAACTAATAGAAAAGACACAATACCGTATTTGAACGACGATTGAACTTGCGAGATGAAGCTATTATTATATGTTGAAAATATGAAGTTGAAATAGATGACGATATTATTGTTCCTGCTTTACTGAAAATTATGTTTGTGTTGTTAAAGGTGTTCGTAATCGTATAAAATCCTCTCATAATCCTTGCATTCATCTTTTATATAATACCCAGTTGATTCGTAAAGCGTTGTCGTGTTGCATTGTTATCTTACAAGAAGGGGTGTCGTTTGTCTGAGGAACCTCCTCACCATATCAATCGTTAGGGTTGTATTCATTTTTGTCTCGGTTTAATACTATCCAAGAATTTGTTGACATGAAATTTAGCTATTACCTTATATTTATACGACGCCTAAGACACCACTCGCTAACCTCATTATATAACATAATGATTTAAAAATGGAACTTTTCATTTGTAAAAGGTTCTAATTTCCTCTTTCAATTTGCTCTATACGCCCAATTGATATAGTTTCAACACTTTAAATAACTTTTTTGTTTAATTCGAGCAAATATTTGCATGTAGTACTAACACCACTTCTGGAAAGAATTAGTCTTTTGTCATTTTGAATTAAAATTAAATAAACGTACATTGTAGTCTAATTGGGGAAACAATGAAATATTGCTCTTTATATCTATATTATAAAATGGTGTATTTAACGTTAGAATACAAATCTAAAGGAATTTCAGACTTTGAATGGATCAGTATTCCCTATTTGCGGGATGATATAATCCGAGTAATGTTACAAAGATAAAGAACACAGTTGAGTGCACGGAACTTCAGCAACATTACCCAAAATATTGAACTGCCAGTATAGCAACTTAGTTGGTCAGACTAACGAGCGTGATACATTAATTTATGTTTAAATTATTCCCCACTCGCCCAAATATTTCGTCTATATTACAATTTGATTAATTTAAATCTAAATTGTGTCACATGAGTATATACCTCTGAGTAAAACAAGTCCAAAGCAATATTACTTTAAAACCATTACTGACAACCTTAATAAAAATGTGCATTTAGGAATAGGTGAGACATGAAAAGACTGCAACGAATGTTTATATCTCTTAGCAACCGTCCTCCATGTTGAAAAATAAACGTGTATTTCATCCAGGTAGCGTCGAGTCAAAAAGTAAAACTTCACAAAAGGCTTGATATAACCTGTAAAAAAATGTAAAGAAAACGAACAATGTAATAGTTTGGAAAAACGTAAAGCCTTGAATACATCAAATTCGTTGAGAAAATCTAGTTCAGCACAGCAATTATAATAGCGTAGGACTATATCAATGCATTTTAAAAACCTTTATACTGAAACACCTTGGGTTATCTTGTAAGGAAGAAATCCGATGCAACTTAAACAAGTTCATCGGACTGCATTTTTTAATAAAACAAATAGCTACAATACATCTTTGTAATCCATTGTGACATACATGAAGTAAAGGATAAAAACACTGAAAGCAATTTGGATGCTGTGTAGACGATGTTCGCATTTGGCAGGACTAATATAACGTGATTATTGCCAAATCTCCATTTAGTCTAATGCCTTACAATGTAAATACTTTCCATAGTATATTTCCTTAAGTAATAACACTAACCTCCTAATGCTGAGAGCCAAGCGTGTTAGATCCATTTATATGTGTCTTTTGTATAACTCGCCAGGGGATCGAACCTACGACCTCCCTGTTCTGCGCCAGTCTCTCTAAACACTAGGCCACAGGAGCGGTTACTGCAGTTGATTAAGATTCATTAATTATTGATAAAGTATTATGCAATACTCTTTTCCTCATCATGTTGAAACTATCACAATACTTCCAAACGTGATCATCTTTTCAATGCCTTCTGTTACCATGGAAGAGAAAGAATTTTTGTCTTCATTTATTTGTGATAGGTTCGTCGATTAAAAGCCATTAACGGTATCAGGTTTCTTCCATTCAATATAACTCAAACTAACTTTAGAAGACATGTGGGGACTGATTGATATCTTCAAAGTAAGGTTTTGCTTCCAAATCCAATCTAATGTTCTCAATGCATTGTTTTAATTATATCCTGACCATTGCAATATATTGGAATATTGATGGCGTCCATAATCTGTCTCTTGATTGTCTCTAAAGTGTTTCATAGATTTCTTTCTTCTCTGTTAGCAGTGAATTGTTAAAGGGTTCAATACTCTACCTGTTGACAGGAAACCATCGCTGACATGATTGAAGAAGAGTGTTTACATTAATTTGAAGACGGATATGTTTATAAAAAATTGTAGTTTATAGGCTTATTCATGTATAATATTTCAGACACTCCGTCTAGTTTGGTATGCATTTATTATGTTTAGGAATCATAGTTCAGGGCATAATAGCACTGAGTTGTTTGGAACTAAAACCGATTTGAATTGTACAGATTTATGGACGACCGAAACATTATTTTATGTCAATGCATGCATTTTCCTGTCGTTAGCGTTACAAACATTGATATTATTGTACGTTTTAAATATATTGAAGATTACCGTCAACCAGCAATTGAGCATAAAGAGCACTCTATGTTATTGGCAATAGACTGATTTCTCGCTGCAAAACTGAAAAATAAAAAAGAACGATGAGGAATATTTCAAGCAACAGTATTTGACAGCGCATATTCTCACGAGTTACTCTTGAAACCTCAAGATTAAATATGTCTTTAATTTAGTCTACCGAAACAAAACCCTTTGATAAAATGAAATAAGACCATATACATTTTGTATCAATTGAAATTATCTAAGATGAATTACTTTAGAACTGAGTCATACATTATGTTACTACATCATATTTGATATTTGTGCAATTTGTTTTCTTTCTACGCCATACAGATTGGATCTGGATTCTTCTTTTTATCTAACCGATTGTGTTGCGCTGTTTTATTTCTAGAAACTACTCCTTCTACTAAATATGTTAGCATCTGCATGTGTCGTTTGTGGCATTGCGTCTATCTTGTTAAAATGTGCCATTTTAGCATTATGGACCTGAATGAGTTATTGTGTATTACATATGAGTACGTAATTGAAAGTGTTAAAAATATGTACCACGGTTGATCTAACCTATCTTATGTGTGCAATCGATAAAGACAATTCTGTATTTAAATATCAACAGCACACACAGACACACACACACACACATACATACATGCAAATTTAAATATATATATATATATATATATATATATATATATATATATATATATATATATATATATATATATATATATATATATATACGTATATAATGACATAGCGAATAATTTATTTTTCTCTTTGACTGCTCCGGTGGCTTAGTGATTCGAGCGTCTATCTTTGATGTGCGAGATCGTGGGTTCGATTCCCATCCGTGTCATACCAGTGATTTACAAAATTGTATTAAAAGGTTACTCACATGGCATCAGAATTTAAAGGTTAGCGTGAAGACTGGTCAGGATAATGTGACTGTGTTGGACAACGTACTACTTTTTAAAGTTACAATGGTAAAGTGCTGGACATAAAAATATACTGCCACGCTGCAGACATCGTTTTCATATCACTGAATTGTTTCAAAGCTACGTTCACATTCCAAATCTCTCACTTCCACACATTTGAAATCTTACATTTTAATCTTCATAGTAATTAGCATGAGACATTTTAAACTAACTATCTGCGTTTCGTTTCTCGTGGTAGGTATGTTGAAAACATTTTGGCAACCGTAAGTCTCAAATACTAAAAGTGACGTCTTTGTTGTAATTAGAGACAAATGCATAATTCTGTCATAAATATTTGAAAAGCTTAACGATTCTTCTAAAATGACACCAACTAATAGAAAAGACACAATACCGTATTTGAACGACGATTGAACTTGCGAGATGAAGCTATTATTATATGTTGAAAATATGAAGTTGAAATAGATGACGATATTATTGTTCCTGCTTTACTGAAAATTATGTTTGTGTTGTTAAAGGTGTTCGTAATCGTATAAAATCCTCTCATAATCCTTGCATTCATCTTTTATATAATACCCAGTTGATTCGTAAAGCGTTGTCGTGTTGCATTGTTATCTTACAAGAAGGGGTGTCGTTTGTCTGAGGAACCTCCTCACCATATCAATCGTTAGGGTTGTATTCATTTTTGTCTCGGTTTAATACTATCCAAGAATTTGTTGACATGAAATTTAGCTATTACCTTATATTTATACGACGCCTAAGACACCACTCGCTAACCTCATTATATAACATAATGATTAAAAAATGGAACTTTTCATTTGTAAAAGGTTCTAATTTCCTCTTTCAATTTGCTCTATACGCCCAATTGATATTGTTTCAACACTTTAAATAACTTTCTTTGTTTAATTCGAGCAAATATTTGCATGTAGTACTAACACCACTTCTGGAAAGAATTAGTCTTTTGTCATTTTGAATTAAAATTAAATAAACGTACATTGTAGTCTAATTGGGGAAACAATGAAATATTGCTCTTTATATCTATATTATAAAATGGTGTATTTAACGTTAGAATACAAATTTAAAGGAATTTCAGACTTTGAATGGATCAGTATTCCCTATTTGCGGGATGATATAATCCGAGTAATGTTACAAAGATAAAGAACACAGTTGAGTGCACGGAACTTCAGCAACATTACCCAAAATATTGAACTGCCAGTATAGCAACTTAGTTGGTCAGACTAACGAGCGTGATACATTAATTTATGTTTAAATTATTCCCCACTCGCCCAAATATTTCGTCTATATTACAATTTGATTAATTTAAATCTAAATTGTGTCACATGAGTATATACCTCTGAGTAAAACAAGTCCAAAGCAATATTACTTTAAAACCATTACTGACAACCTTAATAAAAATGTGCATTTAGGAATAGGTGAGACATGAAAAGACTGCAACGAATGTTTATATCTCTTAGCAACCGTCCTCCATGTTGAAAAATAAACGTGTATTTCATCCAGGTAGCGTCGAGTCAAAAAGTAAAACTTCACAAAAGGCTTGAAATAACCTGTAAAAAAATGTAAAGAAAACGAACAATGTAATAGTTTGGAAAAACGTAAAGCCTTGAATACATCAAATTCGTTGAGAAAATCTAGTTCAGCACAGCAATTATAATAGCGTAGGACTATATCAATGCATTTTAAAAACCTTTATACTGAAACACCTTGGGTTATCTTGAAAGGAAGAAATCCGATGCAACTTAAACATGTTCATCGGACTGCATTTTTTAATAAAACAAATAGCTACAATACATCTTTGTAATCCATTGTGACATACATGAAGTAAAGGATAAAAACACTGAAAGCAATTTGGATGCTGTGTAGACGATGTTCGCATTTGGCAGGACTAATATAACGTGATTATTGCCAAATCTCCATTTAGTCTAATGCCTTACAATGTAAATACTTTCCATAGTATATTTCCTTAAGTAATAACACTAACCTCCTAATGCTGAGAGCCAAGCGTGTTAGATCCATTTATATGTGTCTTTTGTATAACTCGCCAGGGGATCGAACCTACGACCTCCCTGTTCTGCGCCAGTCTCTCTAAACACTAGGCCACAGGAGCGGTTACTGCAGTTGATTAAGATTCATTAATTATTGATAAAGTATTATGCAATACTCTTTTCCTCATCATGTTGAAACTATCACAATACTTCCAAACGTGATCATCTTTTCAATGCCTTCTGTTACCATGGAAGAGAAAGAATTTTTGTCTTCATTTATTTGTGATAGGTTCGTCGATTAAAAGCCATTAACGGTATCAGGTTTCTTCCATTCAATATAACTCAAACTAACTTTAGAAGACATGTGGGGACTGATTGATATCTTCAAAGTAAGGTTTTGCTTCCAAATCCAATCTAATGTTCTCAATGCATTGTTTTAATTATATCCTGACCATTGCAATATATTGGAATATTGATGGCGTCCATAATCTGTCTCTTGATTGTCTCTAAAGTGTTTCATAGATTTCTTTCTTCTCTGTTAGCAGTGAATTGTTAAAGGGTTCAATACTCTACCTGTTGACAGGAAACCATCGCTGACATGATTGAAGAAGAGTGTTTACATTAATTTGAAGACGGATATGTTTATAAAAAATTGTAGTTTATAGGCTTATTCATGTATAATATTTCAGACACTCCGTCTAGTTTGGTATGCATTTATTATGTTTAGGAATCATAGTTCAGGGCATAATAGCACTGAGTTGTTTGGAACTAAAACCGATTTGAATTGTACAGATTTATGGACGACCGAAACATTATTTTATGTCAATGCATGCATTTTCCTGTCGTTAGCGTTACAAACATTGATATTATTGTACGTTTTAAATATATTGAAGATTACCGTCAACCAGCAATTGAGCATAAAGAGCACTCTATGTTATTGGCAATAGACTGATTTCGCGTTGCAAAACTGAAAAATAAAAAAGAACGATGAGGAATATTTCAAGCAACAGTATTTGACAGCGCATATTCTCACGAGTTACTCTTGAAACCTCAAGATTAAATATGTCTTTAATTTAGTCTACCGAAACAAAACCCTTTGATAAAATGAAATAAGACCATATACATTTTGTATCAATTGAAATTATCTAAGATGAATTACTTTAGAACTGAGTCATTCATTATGTTACTACATCATATTTGATATTTGTGCAATTTGTTTTCTTTCTACGCCATACAGATTGGATCTGGATTCTTCTTTTTATCTAACCGATTGTGTTGCGCTGTTTTATTTCTAGAAACTACTCCTTCTAATAAATATGTTAGCATCTGCATGTGTCGTTTGTGGCATTGCGTCTATCTTGTTAAAATGTGCCATTTTAGCATTATGGACCTGAATGAGTTATTGTGTATTACATATGAGTACGTAATTGAAAGTGTTAAAAATATGTACCACGGTTGATCTAACCTATCTTATGTGTGCAATCGATAAAGACAATTCTGTATTTAAATATCAACAGCACACACAGACACACACACACACACATACATACATACAAATTTATATATATATATATATATATATATATATATATATATATATATATATATATATATATATATATACGTATATAATGACATAGCGAATAATTTATTTTTCTCTTTGACTGCTCCGGTGGCTTAGTGATTCGAGCGTCTATCTTTGATGTGCGAGATCGTGGGTTCGATTCCCATCCGTGTCATACCAGTGATTTACAAAATTGTATTAAAAGGTTACTCACGTGGCATCAGAATTTAAAGGTTAGCGTGAAGACTGGTCAGGATAATTTGACTGTGTTGGACAACGTACTACTTTTTAAAGTTACAATGGTAAAGTGCTGGACATAAAAATATACTGCCACGCTGCAGACATCGTTTTCATATCACTGAATTGTTTAAAAGCTACGTTCACATTCCAAATCTCTCACTTCCACACATTTGAAATCTTACATTTTAATCTTCATAGTAATTAGCATGAGACATTTTAAACTAACTATCTGCGTTTCGTTTCTCGTGGTAGGTATGTTGAAAACATTTTGGCAACCGTAAGTCTCAAATACTAAAAGTGACGTCTTTGTTGTAATTAGAGACAAATGCATAATTCTGTCATAAATATTTGAAAAGCTTAACGATTCTTCTAAAATGACACCAACTAATAGAAAAGACACAATACCGTATTTGAACGACGATTGAACTTGCGAGATGAAGCTATTATTATATGTTGAAAATATGAAGTTGAAATAGATGACGATATTATTGTTCCTGCTTTACTGAAAATTATGTTTGTGTTGTTAAAGGTGTTCGTAATCGTATAAAATCCTCTCATAATCCTTGCATTCATCTTTTATATAATACCCAGTTGATTCGTAAAGCGTTGTCGTGTTGCATTGTTATCTTACAAGAAGGGGTGTCGTTTGTCTGAGGAACCTCCTCACCTTATCAATCGTTAGGGTTGTATTCATTTTTGTCTCGGTTTAATACTATCCAAGAATTTGTTGACATGAAATTTAGCTATTACCTTATATTTATACGACGCCTAAGACACCACTCGCTAACCTCATTATATAACATAATGATTTAAAAATGGAACTTTTCATTTGTAAAAGGTTCTAATTTCCTCTTTCAATTTGCTCTATACGCCCAATTGATATTGTTTCAACACTTTAAATAACTTTCTTTGTTTAATTCGAGCAAATATTTGCATGTAGTACTAACACCACTTCTGGAAAGAATTAGTCTTTTGTCATTTTGAATTAAAATTAAATAAACGTACATTGTAGTCTAATTGGGGAAACAATGAAATATTGCTCTTTATATCTATATTATAAAATGGTGTATTTAACGTTAGAATACAAATCTAAAGGAATTTCAGACTTTGAATGGATCAGTATTCCCTATTTGCGGGATGATATAATCCGAGTAATGTTACAAAGATAAAGAACACAGTTGAGTGCACGGAACTTCAGCAACATTACCCAAAATATTGAACTGCCAGTATAGCAACTTAGTTGGTCAGACTAACGAGCGTGATACATTAATTTATGTTTAAATTATTCCCCACTCGCCCAAATATTTCGTCTATATTACAATTTGATTAATTTAAATCTAAATTGTGTCACATGAGTATATACCTCTGAGTAAAACAAGTCCAAAGCAATATTACTTTAAAACCATTACTGACAACCTTAATAAAAATGTGCATTTAGGAATAGGTGAGACATGAAAAGACTGCAACGAATGTTTATATCTCTTAGCAACCGTCCTCCATGTTGAAAAATAAACGTGTATTTCATCCAGGTAGCGTCGAGTCAAAAAGTAAAACTTCACAAAAGGCTTGAAATAACCTGTAAAAAAATGTAAAGAAAACGAACAATGTAATAGTTTGGAAAAACGTAAAGCCTTGAATACATCAAATTCGTTGAGAAAATCTAGTTCAGCACAGCAATTATAATAGCGTAGGACTATATCAATGCATTTTAAAAACCTTTATACTGAAACACCTTGGGTTATCTTGAAAGGAAGAAATCCGATGCAACTTAAACATGTTCATCGGACTGCATTTTTTAATAAAACAAATAGCTACAATACATCTTTGTAATCCATTGTGACATACATGAAGTAAAGGATAAAAACACTGAAAGCAATTTGGATGCTGTGTAGACGATGTTCGCATTTGGCAGGACTAATATAACGTGATTATTGCCAAATCTCCATTTAGTCTAATGCCTTACAATGTAAATACTTTCCATAGTATATTTCCTTAAGTAATAACACTAACCTCCTAATGCTGAGAGCCAAGCGTGTTAGATCCATTTATATGTGTCTTTTGTATAACTCGCCAGGGGATCGAACCTACGACCTCCCTGTTCTGCGCCAGTCTCTCTAAACACTAGGCCACAGGAGCGGTTACTGCAGTTGATTAAGATTCATTAATTATTGATAAAGTATTATGCAATACTCTTTTCCTCATCATGTTGAAACTATCACAATACTTCCAAACGTGATCATCTTTTCAATGCCTTCTGTTACCATGGAAGAGAAAGAATTTTTGTCTTCATTTATTTGTGATAGGTTCGTCGATTAAAAGCCATTAACGGTATCAGGTTTCTTCCATTCAATATAACTCAAACTAACTTTAGAAGACATGTGGGGACTGATTGATATCTTCAAAGTAAGGTTTTGCTTCCAAATCCAATCTAATGTTCTCAATGCATTGTTTTAATTATATCCTGACCATTGCAATATATTGGAATATTGATGGCGTCCATAATCTGTCTCTTGATTGTCTCTAAAGTGTTTCATAGATTTCTTTCTTCTCTGTTAGCAGTGAATTGTTAAAGGGTTCAATACTCTACCTGTTGACAGGAAACCATCGCTGACATGATTGAAGAAGAGTGTTTACATTAATTTGAAGACGGATATGTTTATAAAAAATTGTAGTTTATAGGCTTATTCATGTATAATATTTCAGACACTCCGTCTAGTTTGGTATGCATTTATTATGTTTAGGAATCATAGTTCAGGGCATAATAGCACTGAGTTGTTTGGAACTAAAACCGATTTGAATTGTACAGATTTATGGACGACCGAAACATTATTTTATGTCAATGCATGCATTTTCCTGTCGTTAGCGTTACAAACATTGATATTATTGTACGTTTTAAATATATTGAAGATTACCGTCAACCAGCAATTGAGCATAAAGAGCACTCTATGTTATTGGCAATAGACTGATTTCTCGTTGCAAAACTGAAAAATAAAAAAGAACGATGAGGAATATTTCAAGCAACAGTATTTGACAGCGCATATTCTCACGAGTTACTCTTGAAACCTCAAGATTAAATATGTCTTTAATTTAGTCTACCGAAACAAAACCCTTTGATAAAATGAAATAAGACCATATACATTTTGTATCAATTGAAATTATCTAAGATGAATTACTTTAGAACTGAGTCATTCATTATGTTACTACATCATATTTGATATTTGTGCAATTTGTTTTCTTTCTACGCCATACAGATTGGATCTGGATTCTTCTTTTTATCTAACCGATTGTGTTGCGCTGTTTTATTTCTAGAAACTACTCCTTCTAATAAATATGTTAGCATCTGCATGTGTCGTTTGTGGCATTGCGTCTATCTTGTTAAAATGTGCCATTTTAGCATTATGGACCTGAATGAGTTATTCTGTATTACATATGAGTACGTAATTGAAAGTGTTAAAAATATGTACCACGGTTGATCTAACCTATCTTATGTGTGCAATCGATAAAGACAATTCTGTATTTAAATATCAACAGCACACACAGACACACACACACACACATACATACATACAAATTTATATATATATATATATATATATATATATATATATATATATATATATATATATATATATATATATATATATATATATATATATATATACGTATATAATGACATAGCGAATAATTTATTTTTCTCTTTGACTGCTCCGGTGGCTTAGTGATTCGAGCGTCTATCTTTGATGTGCGAGATCGTGGGTTCGATTCCCATCCGTGTCATACCAGTGATTTACAAAATTGTATTAAAAGGTTACTCACGTGGCATCAGAATTTAAAGGTTAGCGTGAAGACTGGTCAGGATAATTTGACTGTGTTGGACAACGTACTACTTTTTAAAGTTACAATGGTAAAGTGCTGGACATAAAAATATACTGCCACGCTGCAGACATCGTTTTCATATCACTGAATTGTTTCAAAGCTACGTTCACATTCCAAATCTCTCACTTCCACACATTTGAAATCTTACATTTTAATCTTCATAGTAATTAGCATGAGACATTTTAAACTAACTATCTGCGTTTCGTTTCTCGTGGTAGGTATGTTGAAAACATTTTGGCAACCGTAAGTCTCAAATACTAAAAGTGACGTCTTTGTTGTAATTAGAGACAAATGCATAATTCTGTCATAAATATTTGAAAAGCTTAACGATTCTTCTAAAATGACACCAACTAATAGAAAAGACACAATACCGTATTTGAACGACGATTGAACTTGCGAGATGAAGCTATTATTATATGTTGAAAATATGAAGTTGAAATAGATGACGATATTATTGTTCCTGCTTTACTGAAAATTATGTTTGTGTTGTTAAAGGTGTTCGTAATCGTATAAAATCCTCTCATAATCCTTGCATTCATCTTTTATATAATACCCAGTTGATTCGTAAAGCGTTGTCGTGTTGCATTGTTATCTTACAAGAAGGGGTGTCGTTTGTCTGAGGAACCTCCTCACCATATCAATCGTTAGGGTTGTATTCATTTTTGTCTCGGTTTAATACTATCCAAGAATTTGTTGACATGAAATTTAGCTATTACCTTATATTTATACGACGCCTAAGACACCACTCGCTAACCTCATTATATAACATAATGATTTAAAAATGGAACTTTTCATTTGTAAAAGGTTCTAATTTCCTCTTTCAATTTGCTCTATACGCCCAATTGATATTGTTTCAACACTTTAAATAACTTTCTTTGTTTAATTCGAGCAAATATTTGCATGTAGTACTAACACCACTTCTGGAAAGAATTAGTCTTTTGTCATTTTGAATTAAAATTAAATAAACGTACATTGTAGTCTAATTGGGGAAACAATGAAATATTGCTCTTTATATCTATATTATAAAATGGTGTATTTAACGTTAGAATACAAATCTAAAGGAATTTCAGACTTTGAATGGATCAGTATTCCCTATTTGCGGGATGATATAATCCGAGTAATGTTACAAAGATAAAGAACACAGTTGAGTGCACGGAACTTCAGCAACATTACCCAAAATATTGAACTGCCAGTATAGCAACTTAGTTGGTCAGACTAACGAGCGTGATACATTAATTTATGTTTAAATTATTCCCCACTCGCCCAAATATTTCGTCTATATTACAATTTGATTAATTTAAATCTAAATTGTGTCACATGAGTATATACCTCTGAGTAAAACAAGTCCAAAGCAATATTACTTTAAAACCATTACTGACAACCTTAATAAAAATGTGCATTTAGGAATAGGTGAGACATGAAAAGACTGCAACGAATGTTTATATCTCTTAGCAACCGTCCTCCATGTTGAAAAATAAACGTGTATTTCATCCAGGTAGCGTCGAGTCAAAAAGTAAAACTTCACAAAAGGCTTGAAATAACCTGTAAAAAAATGTAAAGAAAACGAACAATGTAATAGTTTGGAAAAACGTAAAGCCTTGAATACATCAAATTCGTTGAGAAAATCTAGTTCAGCACAGCAATTATAATAGCGTAGGACTATATCAATGCATTTTAAAAACCTTTATACTGAAACACCTTGGGTTATCTTGAAAGGAAGAAATCCGATGCAACTTAAACATGTTCATCGGACTGCATTTTTTAATAAAACAAATAGCTGCAATACATCTTTGTAATCCATTGTGACATACATGAAGTAAAGGATAAAAACACTGAAAGCAATTTGGATGCTGTGTAGACGATGTTCGCATTTGGCAGGACTAATATAACGTGATTATTGCCAAATCTCCATTTAGTCTAATGCCTTACAATGTAAATACTTTCCATAGTATATTTCCTTAAGTAATAACACTAACCTCCTAATGCTGAGAGCCAAGCGTGTTAGATCCATTTATATGTGTCTTTTGTATAACTCGCCAGGGGATCGAACCTACGACCTCCCTGTTCTGCGCCAGTCTCTCTAAACACTAGGCCACAGGAGCGGTTACTGCAGTTGATTAAGATTCATTAATTATTGATAAAGTATTATGCAATACTCTTTTCCTCATCATGTTGAAACTATCACAATACTTCCAAACGTGATCATCTTTTCAATGCCTTCTGTTACCATGGAAGAGAAAGAATTTTTGTCTTCATTTATTTGTGATAGGTTCGTCGATTAAAAGCCATTAACGGTATCAGGTTTCTTCCATTCAATATAACTCAAACTAACTTTAGAAGACATGTGGGGACTGATTGATATCTTCAAAGTAAGGTTTTGCTTCCAAATCCAATCTAATGTTCTCAATGCATTGTTTTAATTATATCCTGACCATTGCAATATATTGGAATATTGATGGCGTCCATAATCTGTCTCTTGATTGTCTCTAAAGTGTTTCATAGATTTCTTTCTTCTCTGTTAGCAGTGAATTGTTAAAGGGTTCAATACTCTACCTGTTGACAGGAAACCATCGCTGACATGATTGAAGAAGAGTGTTTACATTAATTTGAAGACGGATATGTTTATAAAAAATTGTAGTTTATAGGCTTATTCATGTATAATATTTCAGACACTCCGTCTAGTTTGGTATGCATTTATTATGTTTAGGAATCATAGTTCAGGGCATAATAGCACTGAGTTGTTTGGAACTAAAACCGATTTGAATTGTACAGATTTATGGACGACCGAAACATTATTTTATGTCAATGCATGCATTTTCCTGTCGTTAGCGTTACAAACATTGATATTATTGTACGTTTTAAATATATTGAAGATTACCGTCAACCAGCAATTGAGCATAAAGAGCACTCTATGTTATTGGCAATAGACTGATTTCTCGTTGCAAAACTGAAAAATAAAAAAGAACGATGAGGAATATTTCAAGCAACAGTATTTGACAGCGCATATTCTCACGAGTTACTCTTGAAACCTCAAGATTAAATATGTCTTTAATTTAGTCTACCGAAACAAAACCCTTTGATAAAATGAAATAAGACCATATACATTTTGTATCAATTGAAATTATCTAAGATGAATTACTTTAGAACTGAGTCATTCATTATGTTACTACATCATATTTGATATTTGTGCAATTTGTTTTCTTTCTACGCCATACAGATTGGATCTGGATTCTTCTTTTTATCTAACCGATTGTGTTGCGCTGTTTTATTTCTAGAAACTACTCCTTCTAATAAATATGTTAGCATCTGCATGTGTCGTTTGTGGCATTGCGTCTATCTTGTTAAAATGTGCCATTTTAGCATTATGGACCTGAATGAGTTATTCTGTATTACATATGAGTACGTAATTGAAAGTGTTAAAAATATGTACCACGGTTGATCTAACCTATCTTATGTGTGCAATCGATAAAGACAATTCTGTATTTAAATATCAACAGCACACACAGACACACACACACACACACACACACATACATACATACAAATTTATATATATATATATATATATATATATATATATATATATATATATATTTATATATATATATATATATATATATATATATATATATATATATATATATATATACGTATATAATGACATAGCGAATAATTTATTTTTCTCTTTGACTGCTCCGGTGGCTTAGTGATTCGAGCGTCTATCTTTGATGTGCGAGATCGTGGGTTCGATTCCCATCCGTGTCATACCAGTGATTTACAAAATTGTATTAAAAGGTTACTCACGTGGCATCAGAATTTAAAGGTTAGCGTGAAGACTGGTCAGGATAATTTAACTGTGTTGGACAACGTACTACTTTTTAAAGTTACAATGGTAAAGTGCTGGACATAAAAATATACTGCCACGCTGCAGACATCGTTTTCATATCACTGAATTGTTTCAAAGCTACGTTCACATTCCAAATCTCTCACTTCCACACATTTGAAATCTTACATTTTAATCTTCATAGTAATTAGCATGAGACATTTTAAACTAACTATCTGCGTTTCGTTTCTCGTGGTAGGTATGTTGAAAACATTTTGGCAACCGTAAGTCTCAAATACTAAAAGTGACGTCTTTGTTGTAATTAGAGACAAATGCATAATTCTGTCATAAATATTTGAAAAGCTTAACGATTCTTCTAAAATGACACCAACTAATAGAAAAGACACAATACCGTATTTGAACGACGATTGAACTTGCGAGATGAAGCTATTATTATATGTTGAAAATATGAAGTTGAAATAGATGACGATATTATTGTTCCTGCTTTACTGAAAATTATGTTTGTGTTGTTAAAGGTGTTCGTAATCGTATAAAATCCTCTCATAATCCTTGCATTCATCTTTTATATAATACCCAGTTGATTCGTAAAGCGTTGTCGTGTTGCATTGTTATCTTACAAGAAGGGGTGTCGTTTGTCTGAGGAACCTCCTCACCATATCAATCGTTAGGGTTGTATTCATTTTTGTCTCGGTTTAATACTATCCAAGAATTTGTTGACATGAAATTTAGCTATTACCTTATATTTATACGACGCCTAAGACACCACTCGCTAACCTCATTATATAACATAATGATTTAAAAATGGAACTTTTCATTTGTAAAAGGTTCTAATTTCCTCTTTCAATTTGCTCTATACGCCCAATTGATATTGTTTCAACACTTTAAATAACTTTCTTTGTTTAATTCGAGCAAATATTTGCATGTAGTACTAACACCACTTCTGGAAAGAATTAGTCTTTTGTCATTTTGAATTAAAATTAAATAAACGTACATTGTAGTCTAATTGGGGAAACAATGAAATATTGCTCTTTATATCTATATTATAAAATGGTGTATTTAACGTTAGAATACAAATATAAAGGAATTTCAGACTTTGAATGGATCAGTATTCCCTATTTGCGGGATGATATAATCCGAGTAATGTTACAAAGATAAAGAACACAGTTGAGTGCACGGAACTTCAGCAACATTACCCAAAATATTGAACTGCCAGTATAGCAACTTAGTTGGTCAGACTAACGAGCGTGATACATTAATTTATGTTTAAATTATTCCCCACTCGCCCAAATATTTCGTCTATATTACAATTTGATTAATTTAAATCTAAATTGTGTCACATGAGTATATACCTCTGAGTAAAACAAGTCCAAAGCAATATTACTTTAAAACCATTACTGACAACCTTAATAAAAATGTGCATTTAGGAATAGGTGAGACATGAAAAGACTGCAACGAATGTTTATATCTCTTAGCAACCGTCCTCCATGTTGAAAAATAAACGTGTATTTCATCCAGGTAGCGTCGAGTCAAAAAGTAAAACTTCACAAAAGGCTTGAAATAACCTGTAAAAAAATGTAAAGAAAACGAACAATGTAATAGTTTGGAAAAACGTAAAGCCTTGAATACATCAAATTCGTTGAGAAAATCTAGTTCAGCACAGCAATTATAATAGCGTAGGACTATATCAATGCATTTTAAAAACCTTTATACTGAAACACCTTGGGTTATCTTGAAAGGAAGAAATCCGATGCAACTTAAACATGTTCATCGGACTGCATTTTTTAATAAAACAAATAGCTACAATACATCTTTGTAATCCATTGTGACATACATGAAGTAAAGGATAAAAACACTGAAAGCAATTTGGATGCTGTGTAGACGATGTTCGCATTTGGCAGGACTAATATAACGTGATTATTGCCAAATCTCCATTTAGTCTAATGCCTTACAATGTAAATACTTTCCATAGTATATTTCCTTAAGTAATAACACTAACCTCCTAATGCTGAGAGCCAAGCGTGTTAGATCCATTTATATGTGTCTTTTGTATAACTCGCCAGGGGATCGAACCTACGACCTCCCTGTTCTGCGCCAGTCTCTCTAAACACTAGGCCACAGGAGCGGTTACTGCAGTTGATTAAGATTCATTAATTATTGATAAAGTATTATGCAATACTCTTTTCCTCATCATGTTGAAACTATCACAATACTTCCAAACGTGATCATCTTTTCAATGCCTTCTGTTACCATGGAAGAGAAAGAATTTTTGTCTTCATTTATTTGTGATAGGTTCGTCGATTAAAAGCCATTAACGGTATCAGGTTTCTTCCATTCAATATAACTCAAACTAACTTTAGAAGACATGTGGGGACTGATTGATATCTTCAAAGTAAGGTTTTGCTTCCAAATCCAATCTAATGTTCTCAATGCATTGTTTTAATTATATCCTGACCATTGCAATATATTGGAATATTGATGGCGTCCATAATCTGTCTCTTGATTGTCTCTAAAGTGTTTCATAGATTTCTTTCTTCTCTGTTAGCAGTGAATTGTTAAAGGGTTCAATACTCTACCTGTTGACAGGAAACCATCGCTGACATGATTGAAGAAGAGTGTTTACATTAATTTGAAGACGGATATGTTTATAAAAAATTGTAGTTTATAGGCTTATTCATGTATAATATTTCAGACACTCCGTCTAGTTTGGTATGCATTTATTATGTTTAGGAATCATAGTTCAGGGCATAATAGCACTGAGTTGTTTGGAACTAAAACCGATTTGAATTGTACAGATTTATGGACGACCGAAACATTATTTTATGTCAATGCATGCATTTTCCTGTCGTTAGCGTTACAAACATTGATATTATTGTACGTTTTAAATATATTGAAGATTACCGTCAACCAGCAATTGAGCATAAAGAGCACTCTATGTTATTGGCAATAGACTGATTTCTCGCTGCAAAACTGAAAAATAAAAAAGAACGATGAGGAATATTTCAAGCAACAGTATTTGACAGCGCATATTCTCACGAGTTACTCTTGAAACCTCAAGATTAAATATGTCTTTAATTTAGTCTACCGAAACAAAACCCTTTGATAAAATGAAATAAGACCATATACATTTTGTATCAATTGAAATTATCTAAGATGAATTACTTTAGAACTGAGTCATTCATTATGTTACTACATCATATTTGATATTTGTGCAATTTGTTTTCTTTCTACGCCATACAGATTGGATCTGGATTCTTCTTTTTATCTAACCGATTGTGTTGCGCTGTTTTATTTCTAGAAACTACTCCTTCTAATAAATATGTTAGCATCTGCATGTGTCGTTTGTGGCATTGCGTCTATCTTGTTAAAATGTGCCATTTTAGCATTATGGACCTGAATGAGTTATTGTGTATTACATATGAGTACGTAATTGAAAGTGTTAAAAATATGTACCACGGTTGATCTAACCTATCTTATGTGTGCAATCGATAAAGACAATTCTGTATTTAAATATCAACAGCACACACAGACACACACACACACACATACATACATACAAATTTTTATATATATATATATATATATATATATATATATATATATATATATATATATATATATATATATATATATATATATATATATATATATACGTATATAATGACATAGCGAATAATTTATTTTTCTCTTTGACTGCTCCGGTGGCTTAGTGATTCGAGCGTCTATCTTTGATGTGCGAGATCGTGGGTTCGATTCCCATCCGTGTCATACCAGTGATTTACAAAATTGTATTAAGAGGTTACTCACGTGGCATCAGAATTTAAAGGTTAGCGTGAAGACTGGTCAGGATAATTTGACTGTGTTGGACAACGTACTATTTTTTAAAGTTACAATGGTAAAGTGCTGGACATAAAAATATACTGCCACGCTGCAGACATCGTTTTCATATCACTGAATTGTTTCAAAGCTACGTTCACATTCCAAATCTCTCACTTCCACACATTTGAAATCTTACATTTTAATCTTCATAGTAATTAGCATGAGACATTTTAAACTAACTATCTGCGTTTCGTTTCTCGTGGTAGGTATGTTGAAAACATTTTGGCAACCGTAAGTCTCAAATACTAAAAGTGACGTCTTTGTTGTAATTAGAGACAAATGCATAATTCTGTCATAAATATTTGAAAAGCTTAACGATTCTTCTAAAATGACACCAACTAATAGAAAAGACACAATACCGTATTTGAACGACGATTGAACTTGCGAGATGAAGCTATTATTATATGTTGAAAATATGAAGTTGAAATAGATGACGATATTATTGTTCCTGCTTTACTGAAAATTATGTTTGTGTTGTTAAAGGTGTTCGTAATCGTATAAAATCCTCTCATAATCCTTGCATTCATCTTTTATATAATACCCAGTTGATTCGTAAAGCGTTGTCGTGTTGCATTGTTATCTTACAAGAAGGGGTGTCGTTTGTCTGAGGAACCTCCTCACCATATCAATCGTTAGGGTTGTATTCATTTTTGTCTCGGTTTAATACTATCCAAGAATTTGTTGACATGAAATTTAGCTATTACCTTATATTTATACGACGCCTAAGACACCACTCGCTAACCTCATTATATAACATAATGATTTAAAAATGGAACTTTTCATTTGTAAAAGGTTCTAATTTCCTCTTTCAATTTGCTCTATACGCCCAATTGATATTGTTTCAACACTTTAAATAACTTTCTTTGTTTAATTCGAGCAAATATTTGCATGTAGTACTAACACCACTTCTGGAAAGAATTAGTCTTTTGTCATTTTGAATTAAAATTAAATAAACGTACATTGTAGTCTAATTGGGGAAACAATGAAATATTGCTCTTTATATCTATATTATAAAATGGTGTATTTAACGTTAGAATACAAATATAAAGGAATTTCAGACTTTGAATGGATCAGTATTCCCTATTTGCGGGATGATATAATCCGAGTAATGTTACAAAGATAAAGAACACAGTTGAGTGCACGGAACTTCAGCAACATTACCCAAAATATTGAACTGCCAGTATAGCAACTTAGTTGGTCAGACTAACGAGCGTGATACATTAATTTATGTTTAAATTATTCCCCACTCGCCCAAATATTTCGTCTATATTACAATTTGATTAATTTAAATCTAAATTGTGTCACATGAGTATATACCTCTGAGTAAAACAAGTCCAAAGCAATATTACTTTAAAACCATTACTGACAACCTTAATAAAAATGTGCATTTAGGAATAGGTGAGACATGAAAAGACTGCAACGAATGTTTATATCTCTTAGCAACCGTCCTCCATGTTGAAAAATAAACGTGTATTTCATCCAGGTAGCGTCGAGTCAAAAAGTAAAACTTCACAAAAGGCTTGAAATAACCTGTAAAAAAATGTAAAGAAAACGAACAATGTAATAGTTTGGAAAAACGTAAAGCCTTGAATACATCAAATTCGTTGAGAAAATCTAGTTCAGCACAGCAATTATAATAGCGTAGGACTATATCAATGCATTTTAAAAACCTTTATACTGAAACACCTTGGGTTATCTTGAAAGGAAGAAATCCGATGCAACTTAAACATGTTCATCGGACTGCATTTTTTAATAAAACAAATAGCTGCAATACATCTTTGTAATCCATTGTGACATACATGAAGTAAAGGATAAAAACACTGAAAGCAATTTGGATGCTGTGTAGACGATGTTCGCATTTGGCAGGACTAATATAACGTGATTATTGCCAAATCTCCATTTAGTCTAATGCCTTACAATGTAAATACTTTCCATAGTATATTTCCTTAAGTAATAACACTAACCTCCTAATGCTGAGAGCCAAGCGTGTTAGATCCATTTATATGTGTCTTTTGTATAACTCGCCAGGGGATCGAACCTACGACCTCCCTGTTCTGCGCCAGTCTCTCTAAACACTAGGCCACAGGAGCGGTTACTGCAGTTGATTAAGATTCATTAATTATTGATAAAGTATTATGCAATACTCTTTTCCTCATCATGTTGAAACTATCACAATACTTCCAAACGTGATCATCTTTTCAATGCCTTCTGTTACCATGGAAGAGAAAGAATTTTTGTCTTCATTTATTTGTGATAGGTTCGTCGATTAAAAGCCATTAACGGTATCAGGTTTCTTCCATTCAATATAACTCAAACTAACTTTAGAAGACATGTGGGGACTGATTGATATCTTCAAAGTAAGGTTTTGCTTCCAAATCCAATCTAATGTTCTCAATGCATTGTTTTAATTATATCCTGACCATTGCAATATATTGGAATATTGATGGCGTCCATAATCTGTCTCTTGATTGTCTCTAAAGTGTTTCATAGATTTCTTTCTTCTCTGTTAGCAGTGAATTGTTAAAGGGTTCAATACTCTACCTGTTGACAGGAAACCATCGCTGACATGATTGAAGAAGAGTGTTTACATTAATTTGAAGACGGATATGTTTATAAAAAATTGTAGTTTATAGGCTTATTCATGTATAATATTTCAGACACTCCGTCTAGTTTGGTATGCATTTATTATGTTTAGGAATCATAGTTCAGGGCATAATAGCACTGAGTTGTTTGGAACTAAAACCGATTTGAATTGTACAGATTTATGGACGACCGAAACATTATTTTATGTCAATGCATGCATTTTCCTGTCGTTAGCGTTACAAACATTGATATTATTGTACGTTTTAAATATATTGAAGATTACCGTCAACCAGCAATTGAGCATAAAGAGCACTCTATGTTATTGGCAATAGACTGATTTCTCGTTGCAAAACTGAAAAATAAAAAAGAACGATGAGGAATATTTCAAGCAACAGTATTTGACAGCGCATATTCTCACGAGTTACTCTTGAAACCTCAAGATTAAATATGTCTTTAATTTAGTCTACCGAAACAAAACCCTTTGATAAAATGAAATAAGACCATATACATTTTGTATCAATTGAAATTATCTAAGATGAATTACTTTAGAACTGAGTCATTCATTATGTTACTACATCATATTTGATATTTGTGCAATTTGTTTTCTTTCTACGCCATACAGATTGGATCTGGATTCTTCTTTTTATCTAACCGATTGTGTTGCGCTGTTTTATTTCTAGAAACTACTCCTTCTAATAAATATGTTAGCATCTGCATGTGTCGTTTGTGGCATTGCGTCTATCTTGTTAAAATGTGCCATTTTAGCATTATGGACCTGAATGAGTTATTCTGTATTACATATGAGTACGTAATTGAAAGTGTTAAAAATATGTACCACGGTTGATCTAACCTATCTTATGTGTGCAATCGATAAAGACAATTCTGTATTTAAATATCAACAGCACACACAGACACACACACACACACACACATACATACATACAAATTTATATATATATATATATATATATATATATATATATATATATATATATATATACGTATATAATGACATAGCGAATAATTTATTTTTCTCTTTGACTGCTCCGGTGGCTTAGTGATTCGAGCGTCTATCTTTGATGTGCGAGATCGTGGGTTCGATTCCCATCCGTGTCATACCAGTGATTTACAAAATTGTATTAAAAGGTTACTCACGTGGCATCAGAATTTAAAGGTTAGCGTGAAGACTGGTCAGGATAATTTGACTGTGTTGGACAACGTACTACTTTTTAAAGTTACAATGGTAAAGTGCTGGACATAAAAATATACTGCCACGCTGCAGACATCGTTTTCATATCACTGAATTGTTTCAAAGCTACGTTCACATTCCAAATCTCTCACTTCCACACATTTGAAATCTTACATTTTAATCTTCATAGTAATTAGCATGAGACATTTTAAACTAACTATCTGCGTTTCGTTTCTCGTGGTAGGTATGTTGAAAACATTTTGGCAACCGTAAGTCTCAAATACTAAAAGTGACGTCTTTGTTGTAATTAGAGACAAATGCATAATTCTGTCATAAATATTTGAAAAGCTTAACGATTCTTCTAAAATGACACCAACTAATAGAAAAGACACAATACCGTATTTGAACGACGATTGAACTTGCGAGATGAAGCTATTATTATATGTTGAAAATATGAAGTTGAAATAGATGACGATATTATTGTTCCTGCTTTACTGAAAATTATGTTTGTGTTGTTAAAGGTGTTCGTAATCGTATAAAATCCTCTCATAATCCTTGCATTCATCTTTTATATAATACCCAGTTGATTCGTAAAGCGTTGTCGTGTTGCATTGTTATCTTACAAGAAGGGGTGTTGTTTGTCTGAGGAACCTCCTCACCATATCAATCGTTAGGGTTGTATTCATTTTTGTCTCGGTTTAATACTATCCAAGAATTTGTTGACATGAAATTTAGCTATTACCTTATATTTATACGACGCCTAAGACACCACTCGCTAACCTCATTATATAACATAATGATTTAAAAATGGAACTTTTCATTTGTAAAAGGTTCTAATTTCCTCTTTCAATTTGCTCTATACGCCCAATTGATATTGTTTCAACACTTTAAATAACTTTCTTTGTTTAATTCGAGCAAATATTTGCATGTAGTACTAACACCACTTCTGGAAAGAATTAGTCTTTTGTCATTTTGAATTAAAATTAAATAAACGTACATTGTAGTCTAATTGGGGAAACAATGAAATATTGCTCTTTATATCTATATTATAAAATGGTGTATTTAACGTTAGAATACAAATATAAAGGAATTTCAGACTTTGAATGGATCAGTATTCCCTATTTGCGGGATGATATAATCCGAGTAATGTTACAAAGATAAAGAACACAGTTGAGTGCACGGAACTTCAGCAACATTACCCAAAATATTGAACTGCCAGTATAGCAACTTAGTTGGTCAGACTAACGAGCGTGATACATTAATTTATGTTTAAATTATTCCCCACTCGCCCAAATATTTCGTCTATATTACAATTTGATTAATTTAAATCTAAATTGTGTCACATGAGTATATACCTCTGAGTAAAACAAGTCCAAAGCAATATTACTTTAAAACCATTACTGACAACCTTAATAAAAATGTGCATTTAGGAATAGGTGAGACATGAAAAGACTGCAACGAATGTTTATATCTCTTAGCAACCGTCCTCCATGTTGAAAAATAAACGTGTATTTCATCCAGGTAGCGTCGAGTCAAAAAGTAAAACTTCACAAAAGGCTTGAAATAACCTGTAAAAAAATGTAAAGAAAACGAACAATGTAATAGTTTGGAAAAACGTAAAGCCTTGAATACATCAAATTCGTTGAGAAAATCTAGTTCAGCACAGCAATTATAATAGCGTAGGACTATATCAATGCATTTTAAAAACCTTTATACTGAAACACCTTGGGTTATCTTGAAAGGAAGAAATCCGATGCAACTTAAACATGTTCATCGGACTGCATTTTTTAATAAAACAAATAGCTACAATACATCTTTGTAATCCATTGTGACATACATGAAGTAAAGGATAAAAACACTGAAAGCAATTTGGATGCTGTGTAGACGATGTTCGCATTTGCAGGACTAATATAACGTGATTATTGCCAAATCTCCATTTAGTCTAATGCCTTACAATGTAAATACTTTCCATAGTATATTTCCTTAAGTAATAACACTAACCTCCTAATGCTGAGAGCCAAGCGTGTTAGATCCATTTATATGTGTCTTTTGTATAACTCGCCAGGGGATCGAACCTACGACCTCCCTGTTCTGCGCCAGTCTCTCTAAACACTAGGCCACAGGAGCGGTTACTGCAGTTGATTAAGATTCATTAATTATTGATAAAGTATTATGCAATACTCTTTTCCTCATCATGTTGAAACTATCACAATACTTCCAAACGTGATCATCTTTTCAATGCCTTCTGTTACCATGGAAGAGAAAGAATTTTTGTCTTCATTTATTTGTGATAGGTTCGTCGATTAAAAGCCATTAACGGTATCAGGTTTTTTCCATTCAACATAACTCAAACTAACTTTAGAAGACATGTGGGGACTGATTGATATCTTCAAAGTAAGGTTTTGCTTCCAAATCCAATCTAATGTTCACAATGCATTATTTTAATTATATCCTGACCATTGCAATATATTGGAATATTGATGGCGTCCATAATCTGTCTCTTGATTGTCTCTAAAGTGTTTCATAGATTTCTTTCTTCTCTGTTAGCAGTGAATTGTTAAAGGGTTCAATACTCTACCTGTTGACAGGAAACCATCGCTGACATGATTGAAGAAGAGTGTTTACATTAATTTGAAGACGGATATGTTTATAAAAAATTGTAGTTTATAGGCTTATTCATGTATAATATTTCAGACACTCCGTCTAGTTTGGTATGCATTTATTATGTTTAGGAATCATAGTTCAGAGCATAATAGCACTGAGTTGTTTGGAACTAAAACCGATTTGAATTGTACAGATTTATGGACGACCGAAACATTATTTTATGTCAATGCATGCATTTTCCTGTCGTTAGCGTTACAAACATTGATATTATTGTACGTTTTAAATATATTGAAGATTACCGTCAACCAGCAATTGAGCATAAAGAGCACTCTATGTTATTGGCAATAGACTGATTTCTCGTTGCAAAACTGAAAAATAAAAAAGAACGATGAGGAATATTTCAAGCAACAGTATTTGACAGCGCATATTCGCACGAGTTACTCTTGAAACCTCAAGATTAAATATGTCTTTAATTTAGTCTACCGAAACAAAACCCTTTGATAAAATGAAATAAGACCATATACATTTTGTATCAATTGAAATTATCTAAGATGAATTACTTTAGAACTGAGTCATTCATTATGTTACTACATCATATTTGATATTTGTGCAATTTGTTTTCTTTCTACGCCATACAGATTGGATCTGGATTCTTCTTTTTATCTAACCGATTGTGTTGCGCTGTTTTATTTCTAGAAACTACTCCTTCTAATAAATATGTTAGCATCTGCATGTGTCGTTTGTGGCATTGCGTCTATCTTGTTAAAATGTGCCATTTTAGCATTATGGACCTGAATGAGTTATTGTGTATTACATATGAGTACGTAATTGAAAGTGTTAAAAATATGTACCACGGTTGATCTAACCTATCTTATGTGTGCAATCGATAAAGACAATTCTGTATTTAAATATCAACAGCACACACAGACACACACACACACACACATACATACATACAAATTTATATATATATATATATATATATATATATATATATATATATATATATATATATATATATATATATACGTATATAATGACATAGCGAATAATTTATTTTTCTCTTTGACTGCTCCGGTGGCTTAGTGATTCGAGCGTCTATCTTTGATGTGCGAGATCGTGGGTTCGATTCCCATCCGTGTCATACCAGTGATTTACAAAATTGTATTAAAAGGTTACTCACGTGGCATCAGAATTTAAAGGTTAGCGTGAAGACTGGTCAGGATAATTTGACTGTGTTGGACAACGTACTACTTTTTAAAGTTACAATGGTAAAGTGCTGGACATAAAAATATACTGCCACGCTGCAGACATCGTTTTCATATCACTGAATTGTTTAAAAGCTACGTTCACATTCCAAATCTCTCACTTCCACACATTTGAAATCTTACATTTTAATCTTCATAGTAATTAGCATGAGACATTTTAAACTAACTATCTGCGTTTCGTTTCTCGTGGTAGGTATGTTGAAAACATTTTGGCAACCGTAAGTCTCAAATACTAAAAGTGACGTCTTTGTTGTAATTAGAGACAAATGCATAATTCTGTCATAAATATTTGAAAAGCTTAACGATTCTTCTAAAATGACACCAACTAATAGAAAAGACACAATACCGTATTTGAACGACGATTGAACTTGCGAGATGAAGCTATTATTATATGTTGAAAATATGAAGTTGAAATAGATGACGATATTATTGTTCCTGCTTTACTGAAAATTATGTTTGTGTTGTTAAAGGTGTTCGTAATCGTATAAAATCCTCTCATAATCCTTGCATTCATCTTTTATATAATACCCAGTTGATTCGTAAAGCGTTGTCGTGTTGCATTGTTATCTTACAAGAAGGGGTGTCGTTTGTCTGAGGAACCTCCTCACCATATCAATCGTTAGGGTTGTATTCATTTTTGTCTCGGTTTAATACTATCCAAGAATTTGTTGACATGAAATTTAGCTATTACCTTATATTTATACGACGCCTAAGACACCACTCGCTAACCTCATTATATAACATAATGATTAAAAAATGGAACTTTTCATTTGTAAAAGGTTCTAATTTCCTCTTTCAATTTGCTCTATACGCCCAATTGATATTGTTTCAACACTTTAAATAACTTTCTTTGTTTAATTCGAGCAAATATTTGCATGTAGTACTAACACCACTTCTGGAAAGAATTAGTCTTTTGTCATTTTGAATTAAAATTAAATAAACGTACATTGTAGTCTAATTGGGGAAACAATGAAATATTGCTCTTTATATCTATATTATAAAATGGTGTATTTAACGTTAGAATACAAATCTAAAGGAATTTCAGACTTTGAATGGATCAGTATTCCCTATTTGCGGGATGATATAATCCGAGTAATGTTACAAAGATAAAGAACACAGTTGAGTGCACGGAACTTCAGCAACATTACCCAAAATATTGAACTGCCAGTATAGCAATTTAGTTGGTCAGACTAACGAGCGTGATACATTAATTTATGTTTAAATTATTCCCCACTCGCCCAAATATTTCGTCTATATTACAATTTGATTAATTTAAATCTAAATTGTGTCACATGAGTATATACCTCTGAGTAAAACAAGTCCAAAGCAATATTACTTTAAAACCATTACTGACAACCTTAATAAAAATGTGCATTTAGGAATAGGTGAGACATGAAAAGACTGCAACGAATGTTTATATCTCTTAGCAACCGTCCTCCATGTTGAAAAATAAACGTGTATTTCATCCAGGTAGCGTTGAGTCAAAAAGTAAAACTTCACAAAAGGCTTGAAATAACCTGTAAAAAAATGTAAAGAAAACGAACAATGTAATAGTTTGGAAAAACGTAAAGCCTTGAATACATCAAATTCGTTGAGAAAATCTAGTTCAGCACAGCAATTATAATAGCGTAGGACTATATCAATGCATTTTAAAAACCTTTATACTGAAACACCTTGGGTTATCTTGAAAGGAAGAAATCCGATGCAACTTAAACATGTTCATCGGACTGCATTTTTTAATAAAACAAATAGCTACAATACATCTTTGTAATCCATTGTGACATACATGAAGTAAAGGATAAAAACACTGAAAGCAATTTGGATGCTGTGTAGACGATGTTCGCATTTGGCAGGACTAATATAACGTGATTATTGCCAAATCTCCATTTAGTCTAATGCCTTACAATGTAAATACTTTCCATAGTATATTTCCTTAAGTAATAACACTAACCTCCTAATGCTGAGAGCCAAGCGTGTTAGATCCATTTATATGTGTCTTTTGTATAACTCGCCAGGGGATCGAACCTACGACCTCCCTGTTCTGCGCCAGTCTCTCTAAACACTAGGCCACAGGAGCGGTTACTGCAGTTGATTAAGATTCATTAATTATTGATAAAGTATTATGCAATACTCTTTTCCTCATCATGTTGAAACTATCACAATACTTCCAAACGTGATCATCTTTTCAATGCCTTCTGTTACCATGGAAGAGAAAGAATTTTTGTCTTCATTTATTTGTGATAGGTTCGTCGATTAAAAGCCATTAACGGTATCAGGTTTCTTCCATTCAATATAACTCAAACTAACTTTAGAAGACATGTGGGGACTGATTGATATCTTCAAAGTAAGGTTTTGCTTCCAAATCCAATCTAATGTTCTCAATGCATTGTTTTAATTATATCCTGACCATTGCAATATATTGGAATATTGATGGCGTCCATAATCTGTCTCTTGATTGTCTCTAAAGTGTTTCATAGATTTCTTTCTTCTCTGTTAGCAGTGAATTGTTAAAGGGTTCAATACTCTACCTGTTGACAGGAAACCATCGCTGACATGATTGAAGAAGAGTGTTTACATTAATTTGAAGACGGATATGTTTATAAAAAATTGTAGTTTATAGGCTTATTCATGTATAATATTTCAGACACTCCGTCTAGTTTGGTATGCATTTATTATGTTTAGGAATCATAGTTCAGGGCATAATAGCACTGAGTTGTTTGGAACTAAAACCGATTTGAATTGTACAGATTTATGGACGACCGAAACATTATTTTATGTCAATGCATGCATTTTCCTGTCGTTAGCGTTACAAACATTGATATTATTGTACGTTTTAAATATATTGAAGATTACCGTCAACCAGCAATTGAGCATAAAGAGCACTCTATGTTATTGGCAATAGACTGATTTCTCGTTGCAAAACTGAAAAATAAAAAAGAACGATGAGGAATATTTCAAGCAACAGTATTTGACAGCGCATATTCGCACGAGTTACTCTTGAAACCTCAAGATTAAATATGTCTTTAATTTAGTCTACCGAAACAAAACCCTTTGATAAAATGAAATAAGACCATATACATTTTGTATCAATTGAAATTATCTAAGATGAATTACTTTAGAAATGAGTCATTCATTATGTTACTACATCATATTTGATATTTGTGCAATTTGTTTTCTTTCTACGCCATACAGATTGGATCTGGATTCTTCTTTTTATCTAACCGATTGTGTTGCGCTGTTTTATTTCTAGAAACTACTCCTTCTAATAAATATGTTAGCATCTGCATGTGTCGTTTGTGGCATTGCGTCTATCTTGTTAAAATATGCCATTTTAGCATTATGGACCTGAATGAGTTATTGTGTATTACATATGAGTACGTAATTGAAAGTGTTAAAAATATGTACCACGGTTGATCTAACCTATCTTATGTGTGCAATCGATAAAGACAATTCTGTATTTAAATATCAACAGCACACACAGACACACACACACACACACATACATACATACATACAAATTTATATATATATATATATATATATATATATATATATATATATATATATATATATATATATATATATATATATATATATATATATACGTATATAATGACATAGCGAATAATTTATTTTTCTCTTTGACTGCTCCGGTGGCTTAGTGATTCGAGCGTCTATCTTTGATGTGCGAGATCGTGGGTTCGATTCCCATCCGTGTCATACCAGTGATTTACAAAATTGTATTAAAAGGTTACTCACGTGGCATCAGAATTTAAAGGTTAGCGTGAAGACTGGTCAGGATAATGTGACTGTGTTGGACAACGTACTACTTTTTAAAGTTACAATGGTAAAGTGCTGGACATAAAAATATACTGCCACGCTGCAGACATCGTTTTCATATCACTGAATTGTTTAAAAGCTACGTTCACATTCCAAATCTCTCACTTCCACACATTTGAAATCTTACATTTTAATCTTCATAGTAATTAGCATGAGACATTTTAAACTAACTATCTGCGTTTCGTTTCTCGTGGTAGGTATGTTGAAAACATTTTGGCAACCGTAAGTCTCAAATACTAAAAGTGACGTCTTTGTTGTAATTAGAGACAAATGCATAATTCTGTCATAAATATTTGAAAAGCTTAACGATTCTTCTAAAATGACACCAACTAATAGAAAAGACACAATACCGTATTTGAACGACGATTGAACTTGCGAGATGAAGCTATTATTATATGTTGAAAATATGAAGTTGAAATAGATGACGATATTATTGTTCCTGCTTTACTGAAAATTATGTTTGTGTTGTTAAAGGTGTTCGTAATCGTATAAAATCCTCTCATAATCCTTGCATTCATCTTTTATATAATACCCAGTTGATTCGTAAAGCGTTGTCGTGTTGCATTGTTATCTTACAAGAAGGGGTTTCGTTTGTCTGAGGAACCTCCTCACCATATCAATCGTTAGGGTTGTATTCATTTTTGTCTCGGTTTAATACTATCCAAGAATTTGTTGACATGAAATTTAGCTATTACCTTATATTTATACGACGCCTAAGACACCACTCGCTAACCTCATTATATAACATAATGATTTAAAAATGGAACTTTTCATTTGTAAAAGGTTCCGATTTCCTCTTTCAATTTGCTCTATACGCCCAATTGATATTGTTTCAACACTTTAAATAACTTTCTTTGTTTAATTCGAGCAAATATTTGCATGTAGTACTAACACCACTTCTGGAAAGAATTAGTCTTTTGTCATTTTGAATTAAAATTAAATAAACGTACATTGTAGTCTAATTGGGGAAACAATGAAATATTGCTCTTTATATCTATATTATAAAATGGTGTATTTAACGTTAGAATACAAATCTAAAGGAATTTCAGACTTTGAATGGATCAGTATTCCCTATTTGCGGGATGATATAATCCGAGTAATGTTACAAAGATAAAGAACACAGTTGAGTGCACGGAACTTCAGCAACATTACCCAAAATATTGAACTGCCAGTATAGCAACTTAGTTGGTCAGACTAACGAGCGTGATACATTAATTTATGTTTAAATTATTCCCCACTCGCCCAAATATTTCGTCTATATTACAATTTGATTAATTTAAATCTAAATTGTGTCACATGAGTATATACCTCTGAGTAAAACAAGTCCAAAGCAATATTACTTTAAAACCATTACTGACAACCTTAATAAAAATGTGCATTTAGGAATAGGTGAGACATGAGAAGACTGCAACGAATGTTTATATCTCTTAGCAACCGTCCTCCATGTTGAAAAATAAACGTGTATTTCATCCAGGTAGCGTCGAGTCAAAAAGTAAAACTTCACAAAAGGCTTGAAATAACCTGTAAAAAAATGTAAAGAAAACGAACAATGTAATAGTTTGGAAAAACGTAAAGCCTTGAATACATCAAATTCGTTGAGAAAATCTAGTTCAGCACAGCAATTATAATAGCGTAGGACTATATCAATGCATTTTAAAAACCTTTATACTGAAACACCTTGGGTTATCTTGAAAGGAAGAAATCCGATGCAACTTAAACATGTTCATCGGACTGCATTTTTTAATAAAACAAATAGCTACAATACATCTTTGTAATTCATTGTGACATACATGAAGTAAAGGATAAAAACACTGAAAGCAATTTGGATGCTGTGTAGACGATGTTCGCATTTGGCAGGACTAATATAACGTGATTATTGCCAAATCTCCATTTAGTCTAATGCCTTACAATGTAAATACTTTCCATAGTATATTTCCTTAAGTAATAACACTAACCTCCTAATGCTGAGAGCCAAGCGTGTTAGATCCATTTATATGTGTCTTTTGTATAACTCGCCAGGGGATCGAACCTACGACCTCCCTGTTCTGCGCCAGTCTCTCTAAACACTAGGCCACAGGAGCGGTTACTGCAGTTGATTAAGATTCATTAATTATTGATAAAGTATTATGCAATACTCTTTTCCTCATCATGTTGAAACTATCACAATACTTCCAAACGTGATCATCTTTTCAATGCCTTCTGTTACCATGGAAGAGAAAGAATTTTTGTGTTCATTTATTTGTGATAGGTTCGTCGATTAAAAGCCATTAACGGTATCAGGTTTCTTCCATTCAATATAACTCAAACTAACTTTAGAAGACATGTGGGGACTGATTGATATCTTCAAAGTAAGGTTTTGCTTCCAAATCCAATCTAATGTTCTCAATGCATTGTTTTAATTATATCCTGACCATTGCAATATATTGGAATATTGATGGCGTCCATAATCTGTCTCTTGATTGTCTCTAAAGTGTTTCATAGATTTCTTTCTTCTCTGTTAGCAGTGAATTGTTAAAGGGTTCAATACTCTACCTGTTGACAGGAAACCATCGCTGACATGATTGAAGAAGAGTGTTTACATTAATTTGAAGACGGATATGTTTATAAAAAATTGTAGTTTATAGGCTTATTCATGTATAATATTTCAGACACTCCGTCTAGTTTGGTATGCATTTATTATGTTTAGGAATCATAGTTCAGGGCATAATAGCACTGAGTTGTTTGGAACTAAAACCGATTTGAATTGTACAGATTTATGGACGACCGAAACATTATTTTATGTCAATGCATGCATTTTCCTGTCGTTAGCGTTACAAACATTGATATTATTGTACGTTTTAAATATATTGAAGATTACCGTCAACCAGCAATTGAGCATAAAGAGCACTCTATGTTATTGGCAATAGACTGATTTCTCGTTGCAAAACTGAAAAATAAAAAAGAACGATGAGGAATATTTCAAGCAACAGTATTTGACAGCGCATATTCGCACGAGTTACTCTTGAAACCTCAAGATTAAATATGTCTTTAATTTAGTCTACCGAAACAAAACCCTTTGATAAAATGAAATAAGACCATATACATTTTGTATCAATTGAAATTATCTAAGATGAATTACTTTAGAACTGAGTCATTCATTATGTTACTACATCATATTTGATATTTGTGCAATTTGTTTTCTTTCTACGCCATACAGATTGGATCTGGATTCTTCTTTTTATCTAACCGATTGTGTTGCGCTGTTTTATTTCTAGAAACTACTCCTTCTAATAAATATGTTAGCATCTGCATGTGTCGTTTGTGGCATTGCGTCTATCTTGTTAAAATGTGCCATTTTAGCATTATGGACCTGAATGAGTTATTGTGTATTACATATGAGTACGTAATTGAAAGTGTTAAAAATATGTACCACGGTTGATCTAACCTATCTTATGTGTGCAATCGATAAAGACAATTCTGTATTTAAATATCAACAGCACACACAGACACACACACACACACATACATACATACAAATTTATATATATATATATATATATATATATATATATATATATATATATATATATATATATATATATATATATATATATATATATATATATATATACGTATATAATGACATAGCGAATAATTTATTTTTCTCTTTGACTGCTCCGGTGGCTTAGTGATTCGAGCGTCTATCTTTGATGTGCGAGATCGTGGGTTCGATTCCCATCCGTGTCATACCAGTGATTTACAAAATTGTATTAAAAGGTTACTCACGTGGCATCAGAATTTAAAGGTTAGCGTGAAGACTGGTCAGGATAATGTGACTGTGTTGGACAACGTACTACTTTTTAAAGTTACAATGGTAAAGTGCTGGACATAAAAATATACTGCCACGCTGCAGACATCGTTTTCATATCACTGAATTGTTTCAAAGCTACGTTCACATTCCAAATCTCTCACTTCCACACATTTGAAATCTTACATTTTAATCTTCATAGTAATTAGCATGAGACATTTTAAACTAACTATCTGCGTTTCGTTTCTCGTGGTAGGTATGTTGAAAACATTTTGGCAACCGTAAGTCTCAAATACTAAAAGTGACGTCTTTGTTGTAATTAGAGACAAATGCATAATTCTGTCATAAATATTTGAAAAGCTTAACGATTCTTCTAAAATGACACCAACTAATAGAAAAGACACAATACCGTATTTGAACGACGATTGAACTTGCGAGATGAAGCTATTATTATATGTTGAAAATATGAAGTTGAAATAGATGACGATATTATTGTTCCTGCTTTACTGAAAATTATGTTTGTGTTGTTAAAGGTGTTCGTAATCGTATAAAATCCTCTCATAATCCTTGCATTCATCTTTTATATAATACCCAGTTGATTCGTAAAGCGTTGTCGTGTTGCATTGTTATCTTACAAGAAGGGGTGTCGTTTGTCTGAGGAACCTCCTCACCATATCAATCGTTAGGGTTGTATTCATTTTTGTCTCGGTTTAATACTATCCAAGAATTTGTTGACATGAAATTTAGCTATTACCTTATATTTATACGACGCCTAAGACACCACTCGCTAACCTCATTATATAACATAATGATTTAAAAATGGAACTTTTCATTTGTAAAAGGTTCTAATTTCCTCTTTCAATTTGCTCTATACGCCCAATTGATATTGTTTCAACACTTTAAATAACTTTCTTTGTTTAATTCGAGCAAATATTTGCATGTAGTACTAACACCACTTCTGGAAAGAATTAGTCTTTTGTCATTTTGAATTAAAATTAAATAAACGTACATTGTAGTCTAATTGGGGAAACAATGAAATATTGCTCTTTATATCTATATTATAAAATGGTGTATTTAACGTTAGAATACAAATATAAAGGAATTTCAGACTTTGAATGGATCAGTATTCCCTATTTGCGGGATGATATAATCCGAGTAATGTTACAAAGATAAAGAACACAGTTGAGTGCACGGAACTTCAGCAACATTACCCAAAATATTGAACTGCCAGTATAGCAACTTAGTTGGTCAGACTAACGAGCGTGATACATTAATTTATGTTTAAATTATTCCCCACTCGCCCAAATATTTCGTCTATATTACAATTTGATTAATTTAAATCTAAATTGTGTCACATGAGTATATACCTCTGAGTAAAACAAGTCCAAAGCAATATTACTTTAAAACCATTACTGACAACCTTAATAAAAATGTGCATTTAGGAATAGGTGAGACATGAAAAGACTGCAACGAATGTTTATATCTCTTAGCAACCGTCCTCCATGTTGAAAAATAAACGTGTATTTCATCCAGGTAGCGTCGAGTCAAAAAGTAAAACTTCACAAAAGGCTTGAAATAACCTGTAAAAAAATGTAAAGAAAACGAACAATGTAATAGTTTGGAAAAACGTAAAGCCTTGAATACATCAAATTCGTTGAGAAAATCTAGTTCAGCACAGCAATTATAATAGCGTAGGACTATATCAATGCATTTTAAAAACCTTTATACTGAAACACCTTGGGTTATCTTGAAAGGAAGAAATCCGATGCAACTTAAACATGTTCATCGGACTGCATTTTTTAATAAAACAAATAGCTACAATACATCTTTGTAATCCATTGTGACATACATGAAGTAAAGGATAAAAACACTGAAAGCAATTTGGATGCTGTGTAGACGATGTTCGCATTTGGCAGGACTAATATAACGTGATTATTGCCAAATCTCCATTTAGTCTAATGCCTTACAATGTAAATACTTTCCATAGTATATTTCCTTAAGTAATAACACTAACCTCCTAATGCTGAGAGCCAAGCGTGTTAGATCCATTTATATGTGTCTTTTGTATAACTCGCCAGGGGATCGAACCTACGACCTCCCTGTTCTGCGCCAGTCTCTCTAAACACTAGGCCACAGGAGCGGTTACTGCAGTTGATTAAGATTCATTAATTATTGATAAAGTATTATGCAATACTCTTTTCCTCATCATGTTGAAACTATCACAATACTTCCAAACGTGATCATCTTTTCAATGCCTTCTGTTACCATGGAAGAGAAAGAATTTTTGTCTTCATTTATTTGTGATAGGTTCGTCGATTAAAAGCCATTAACGGTATCAGGTTTCTTCCATTCAATATAACTCAAACTAACTTTAGAAGACATGTGGGGACTGATTGATATCTTCAAAGTAAGGTTTTGCTTCCAAATCCAATCTAATGTTCTCAATGCATTGTTTTAATTATATCCTGACCATTGCAATATATTGGAATATTGATGGCGTCCATAATCTGTCTCTTGATTGTCTCTAAAGTGTTTCATAGATTTCTTTCTTCTCTGTTAGCAGTGAATTGTTAAAGGGTTCAATACTCTACCTGTTGACAGGAAACCATCGCTGACATGATTGAAGAAGAGTGTTTACATTAATTTGAAGACGGATATGTTTATAAAAAATTGTAGTTTATAGGCTTATTCATGTATAATATTTCAGACACTCCGTCTAGTTTGGTATGCATTTATTATGTTTAGGAATCATAGTTCAGGGCATAATAGCACTGAGTTGTTTGGAACTAAAACCGATTTGAATTGTACAGATTTATGGACGACCGAAACATTATTTTATGTCAATGCATGCATTTTCCTGTCGTTAGCGTTACAAACATTGATATTATTGTACGTTTTAAATATATTGAAGATTACCGTCAACCAGCAATTGAGCATAAAGAGCACTCTATGTTATTGGCAATAGACTGATTTCTCGCTGCAAAACTGAAAAATAAAAAAGAACGATGAGGAATATTTCAAGCAACAGTATTTGACAGCGCATATTCTCACGAGTTACTCTTGAAACCTCAAGATTAAATATGTCTTTAATTTAGTCTACCGAAACAAAACCCTTTGATAAAATGAAATAAGACCATATACATTTTGTATCAATTGAAATTATCTAAGATGAATTACTTTAGAACTGAGTCATTCATTATGTTACTACATCATATTTGATATTTGTGCAATTTGTTTTCTTTCTACGCCATACAGATTGGATCTGGATTCTTCTTTTTATCTAACCGATTGTGTTGCGCTGTTTTATTTCTAGAAACTACTCCTTCTAATAAATATGTTAGCATCTGCATGTGTCGTTTGTGGCATTGCGTCTATCTTGTTAAAATGTGCCATTTTAGCATTATGGACCTGAATGAGTTATTGTGTATTACATATGAGTACGTAATTGAAAGTGTTAAAAATATGTACCACGGTTGATCTAACCTATCTTATGTGTGCAATCGATAAAGACAATTCTGTATTTAAATATCAACAGCACACACAGACACACACACACACACATACATACATACAAATTTATATATATATATATATATATATATATATATATATATATATATATATATATATATATATATATATATATATACGTATATAATGACATAGCGAATAATTTATTTTTCTCTTTGACTGCTCCGGTGGCTTAGTGATTCGAGCGTCTATCTTTGATGTGCGAGATCGTGGGTTCGATTCCCATCCGTGTCATACCAGTGATTTACAAAATTGTATTAAAAGGTTACTCACGTGGCATCAGAATTTAAAGGTTAGCGTGAAGACTGGTCAGGATAATGTGACTGTGTTGGACAACGTACTACTTTTTAAAGTTACAATGGTAAAGTGCTGGACATAAAAATATACTGCCACGCTGCAGACATCGTTTTCATATCACTGAATTGTTTCAAAGCTACGTTCACATTCCAAATCTCTCACTTCCACACATTTGAAATCTTACATTTTAATCTTCATAGTAATTAGCATGAGACATTTTAAACTAACTATCTGCGTTTCGTTTCTCGTGGTAGGTATGTTGAAAACATTTTGGCAACCGTAAGTCTCAAATACTAAAAGTGACGTCTTTGTTGTAATTAGAGACAAATGCATAATTCTGTCATAAATATTTGAAAAGCTTAACGATTCTTCTAAAATGACACCAACTAATAGAAAAGACACAATACCGTATTTGAACGACGATTGAACTTGCGAGATGAAGCTATTATTATATGTTGAAAATATGAAGTTGAAATAGATGACGATATTATTGTTCCTGCTTTACTGAAAATTATGTTTGTGTTGTTAAAGGTGTTCGTAATCGTATAAAATCCTCTCATAATCCTTGCATTCATCTTTTATATAATACCCAGTTGATTCGTAAAGCGTTGTCGTGTTGCATTGTTATCTTACAAGAAGGGGTGTCGTTTGTCTGAGGAACCTCCTCACCATATCAATCGTTAGGGTTGTATTCATTTTTGTCTCGGTTTAATACTATCCAAGAATTTGTTGACATGAAATTTAGCTATTACCTTATATTTATACGACGCCTAAGACACCACTCGCTAACCTCATTATATAACATAATGATTTAAAAATGGAACTTTTCATTTGTAAAAGGTTCTAATTTCCTCTTTCAATTTGCTCTATACGCCCAATTGATATTGTTTCAACACTTTAAATAACTTTCTTTGTTTAATTCGAGCAAATATTTGCATGTAGTACTAACACCACTTCTGGAAAGAATTAGTCTTTTGTCATTTTGAATTAAAATTAAATAAACGTACATTGTAGTCTAATTGGGGAAACAATGAAATATTGCTCTTTATATCTATATTATAAAATGGTGTATTTAACGTTAGAATACAAATATAAAGGAATTTCAGACTTTGAATGGATCAGTATTCCCTATTTGCGGGATGATATAATCCGAGTAATGTTACAAAGATAAAGAATACAGTTGAGTGCACGGAACTTCAGCAACATTACCCAAAATATTGAACTGCCAGTATAGCAACTTAGTTGGTCAGACTAACGAGCGTGATACATTAATTTATGTTTAAATTATTCCCCACTCGCCCAAATATTTCGTCTATATTACAATTTGATTAATTTAAATCTAAATTGTGTCACATGAGTATATACCTCTGAGTAAAACAAGTCCAAAGCAATATTACTTTAAAACCATTACTGACAACCTTAATAAAAATGTGCATTTAGGAATAGGTGAGACATGAAAAGACTGCAACGAATGTTTATATCTCTTAGCAACCGTCCTCCATGTTGAAAAATAAACGTGTATTTCATCCAGGTAGCGTCGAGTCAAAAAGTAAAACTTCACAAAAGGCTTGAAATAACCTGTAAAAAAATGTAAAGAAAACGAACAATGTAATAGTTTGGAAAAACGTAAAGCCTTGAATACATCAAATTCGTTGAGAAAATCTAGTTCAGCACAGCAATTATAATAGCGTAGGACTATATCAATGCATTTTAAAAACCTTTATACTGAAACACCTTGGGTTATCTTGAAAGGAAGAAATCCGATGCAACTTAAACATGTTCATCGGACTGCATTTTTTAATAAAACAAATAGCTACAATACATCTTTGTAATCCATTGTGACATACATGAAGTAAAGGATAAAAACACTGAAAGCAATTTGGATGCTGTGTAGACGATGTTCGCATTTGGCAGGACTAATATAACGTGATTATTGCCAAATCTCCATTTAGTCTAATGCCTTACAATGTAAATACTTTCCATAGTATATTTCCTTAAGTAATAACACTAACCTCCTAATGCTGAGAGCCAAGCGTGTTAGATCCATTTATATGTGTCTTTTGTATAACTCGCCAGGGGATCGAACCTACGACCTCCCTGTTCTGCGCCAGTCTCTCTAAACACTAGGCCACAGGAGCGGTTACTGCAGTTGATTAAGATTCATTAATTATTGATAAAGTATTATGCAATACTCTTTTCCTCATCATGTTGAAACTATCACAATACTTCCAAACGTGATCATCTTTTCAATGCCTTCTGTTACCATGGAAGAGAAAGAATTTTTGTCTTCATTTATTTGTGATAGGTTCGTCGATTAAAAGCCATTAACGGTATCAGGTTTCTTCCATTCAATATAACTCAAACTAACTTTAGAAGACATGTGGGGACTGATTGATATCTTCAAAGTAAGGTTTTGCTTCCAAATCCAATCTAATGTTCTCAATGCATTGTTTTAATTATATCCTGACCATTGCAATATATTGGAATATTGATGGCGTCCATAATCTGTCTCTTGATTGTCTCTAAAGTGTTTCATAGATTTCTTTCTTCTCTGTTAGCAGTGAATTGTTAAAGGGTTCAATACTCTACCTGTTGACAGGAAACCATCGCTGACATGATTGAAGAAGAGTGTTTACATTAATTTGAAGACGGATATGTTTATAAAAAATTGTAGTTTATAGGCTTATTCATGTATAATATTTCAGACACTCCGTCTAGTTTGGTATGCATTTATTATGTTTAGGAATCATAGTTCAGGGCATAATAGCACTGAGTTGTTTGGAACTAAAACCGATTTGAATTGTACAGATTTATGGACGACCGAAACATTATTTTATGTCAATGCATGCATTTTCCTGTCGTTAGCGTTACAAACATTGATATTATTGTACGTTTTAAATATATTGAAGATTACCGTCAACCAGCAATTGAGCATAAAGAGCACTCTATGTTATTGGCAATAGACTGATTTCTCGCTGCAAAACTGAAAAATAAAAAAGAACGATGAGGAATATTTCAAGCAACAGTATTTGACAGCGCATATTCTCACGAGTTACTCTTGAAACCTCAAGATTAAATATGTCTTTAATTTAGTCTACCGAAACAAAACCCTTTGATAAAATGAAATAAGACCATATACATTTTGTATCAATTGAAATTATCTAAGATGAATTACTTTAGAACTGAGTCATTCATTATGTTACTACATCATATTTGATATTTGTGCAATTTGTTTTCTTTCTACGCCATACAGATTGGATCTGGATTCTTCTTTTTATCTAACCGATTGTGTTGCGCTGTTTTATTTCTAGAAACTACTCCTTCTAATAAATATGTTAGCATCTGCATGTGTCGTTTGTGGCATTGCGTCTATCTTGTTAAAATGTGCCATTTTAGCATTATGGACCTGAATGAGTTATTGTGTATTACATATGAGTACGTAATTGAAAGTGTTAAAAATATGTACCACGGTTGATCTAACCTATCTTATGTGTGCAATCGATAAAGACAATTCTGTATTTAAATATCAACAGCACACACAGACACACACACACACACATACATACATACAAATTTATATATATATATATATATATATATATATATATATATATATATATATATATATATATATATATATATATATATATATATATATATATATATATATATATATATATATATATATATACGTATATAATGACATAGCGAATAATTTATTTTTCTCTTTGACTGCTCCGGTGGCTTAGTGATTCGAGCGTCTATCTTTGATGTGCGAGATCGTGGGTTCGATTCCCATCCGTGTCATACCAGTGATTTACAAAATTGTATTAAAAGGTTACTCACGTGGCATCAGAATTTAAAGGTTAGCGTGAAGACTGGTCAGGATAATGTGACTGTGTTGGACAACGTACTACTTTTTAAAGTTACAATGGTAAAGTGCTGGACATAAAAATATACTGCCACGCTGCAGACATCGTTTTCATATCACTGAATTGTTTCAAAGCTACGTTCACATTCCAAATCTCTCACTTCCACACATTTGAAATCTTACATTTTAATCTTCATAGTAATTAGCATGAGACATTTTAAACTAACTATCTGCGTTTCGTTTCTCGTGGTAGGTATGTTGAAAACATTTTGGCAACCGTAAGTCTCAAATACTAAAAGTGACGTCTTTGTTGTAATTAGAGACAAATGCATAATTCTGTCATAAATATTTGAAAAGCTTAACGATTCTTCTAAAATGACACCAACTAATAGAAAAGACACAATACCGTATTTGAACGACGATTGAACTTGCGAGATGAAGCTATTATTATATGTTGAAAATATGAAGTTGAAATAGATGACGATATTATTGTTCCTGCTTTACTGAAAATTATGTTTGTGTTGTTAAAGGTGTTCGTAATCGTATAAAATCCTCTCATAATCCTTGCATTCATCTTTTATATAATACCCAGTTGATTCGTAAAGCGTTGTCGTGTTGCATTGTTATCTTACAAGAAGGGGTGTCGTTTGTCTGAGGAACCTCCTCACCATATCAATCGTTAGGGTTGTATTCATTTTTGTCTCGGTTTAATACTATCCAAGAATTTGTTGACATGAAATTTAGCTATTACCTTATATTTATACGACGCCTAAGACACCACTCGCTAACCTCATTATATAACATAATGATTTAAAAATGGAACTTTTCATTTGTAAAAGGTTCTAATTTCCTCTTTCAATTTGCTCTATACGCCCAATTGATATTGTTTCAACACTTTAAATAACTTTCTTTGTTTAATTCGAGCAAATATTTGCATGTAGTACTAACACCACTTCTGGAAAGAATTAGTCTTTTGTCATTTTGAATTAGTGCTGAACTAGATTTTCTCAACGAATTTGATGTATTCAAGGCTTTACGTTTTTCCAAACTATTACATTGTTCGTTTTCTTTACATTTTTTTACAGGTTATTTCAAGCCTTTTGTGAAGTTTTACTTTTTGACTCGACGCTACCTGTATGAAATACACGTTTATTTTTCAACATGGAGGACGGTTGCTAAGAGATATAAACATTCGTTGCAGTCTTTTCATGTCTCACCTATTCCTAAATGCACATTTTTATTAAGGTTGTCAGTAATGGTTTTAAAGTAATATTGCTTTGGACTTGTTTTACTCAGAGGTATATACTCATGTGACACAATTTAGATTTAAATTAATCAAATTGTAATATAGACGAAATATTTGGGCGAGTGGGGAATAATTTAAACATAAATTAATGTATCACGCTCGTTAGTCTGACCAACTAAGTTGCTATACTGGCAGTTCAATATTTTGGGTAATGTTGCTGAAGTTCCGTGCACTCAACTGTGTTCTTTATCTTTGTAACATTACTCGGATTATATCATCCCGCAAATAGGGAATACTGATCCATTCAAAGTCTGAAATTCCTTTATATTTGTATTTTAACGTTAAATACACCATTTTATAATATAGATATAAAGAGCAATATTTCATTGTTTCCCCAATTAGACTACAATGTACGTTTATTTAATTTTAATTCAAAATGACAAAAGACTAATTCTTTCCAGAAGTGGTGTTAGTACTACATGCAAATATTTGCTCGAATTAAACAAAGAAAGTTATTTAAAGTGTTGAAACAATATCAATTGGGCGTATAGAGCAAATTGAAAGAGGAAATTAGAACCTTTTACAAATGAAAAGTTCCATTTTTAAATCATTATGTTATATAATGAGGTTAGCGAGTGGTGTCTTAGGCGTCGTATAAATATAAGGTAATAGCTAAATTTCATGTCAACAAATTCTTGGATAGTATTAAACCGAGACAAAAATGAATACAACCCTAACGATTGATATGGTGAGGAGGTTCCTCAGACAAACGACACCCCTTCTTGTAAGATAACAATGCAACACGACAACGCTTTACGAATCAACTGGGTATTATATAAAAGATGAATGCAAGGATTATGAGAGGATTTTATACGATTACGAACACCTTTAACAACACAAACATAATTTTCAGTAAAGCAGGAACAATAATATCGTCATCTATTTCAACTTCATATTTTCAACATATAATAATAGCTTCATCTCGCAAGTTCAATCGTCGTTCAAATACGGTATTGTGTCTTTTCTATTAGTTGGTGTCATTTTAGAAGAATCGTTAAGCTTTTCAAATATTTATGACAGAATTATGCATTTGTCTCTAATTACAACAAAGACGTCACTTTTAGTATTTGAGACTTACGGTTGCCAAAATGTTTTCAACATACCTACCACGAGAAACGAAACGCAGATAGTTAGTTTAAAATGTCTCATGCTAATTACTATGAAGATTAAAATGTAAGATTTCAAATGTGTGGAAGTGAGAGATTTGGAATGTGAACGTAGCTTTGAAACAATTCAGTGATATGAAAACGATGTCTGCAGCGTGGCAGTATATTTTTATGTCCAGCACTTTACCATTGTAACTTTAAAAAGTAGTACGTTGTCCAACACAGTCACATTATCCTGACCAGTCTTCACGCTAACCTTTAAATTCTGATGCCACGTGAGTAACCTTTTAATACAATTTTGTAAATCACTGGTATGACACGGATGGGAATCGAACCCACGATCTCGCACATCAAAGATAGACGCTCGAATCACTAAGCCACCGGAGCAGTCAAAGAGAAAAATAAATTATTCGCTATGTCATTATATACGTATATATATATATATATATATATATATATATATATATATATATATATATATATATATATATATATATATAAATTTGTATGTATGTATGTGTGTGTGTGTGTCTGTGTGTGCTGTTGATATTTAAATACAGAATTGTCTTTATCGATTTCACACATAAGATAGGTTAGATCGACCGTGGTACATATTTTTAACACTTTCAATTACGTACTCATATGTAATACACAATAACTCATTCAGGTCCATAATGCTAAAATGGCATATTTTAACAAGATAGACGCAATGCCACAAACGACACATGCAGATGCTAACATATTTATTAGAAGGAGTAGTTTCTAGAAATAAAACAGCGCAACACAATCGGTTAGATAAAAAGAAGAATCCAGATCCAATCTGTATGGCGTAGAAAGAAAACAAATTGCACAAATATCAAATCTGATATAGTAACATAATGAATGACTAAGTTCTAAAGTAATTCATCTTAGATAATTTCAATTGATACAAAATGTATATGGTCTTATTTCATTTTATCAAAGGGTTTTGTTTCGGTAGACTAAATTAAAGACATATTTAATCTTGAGGTTTCAAGAGTAACTCGTGCGAATATGCGCTGTCAAATACTGTTGCTTGAAATATTCCTCATCGTTCTTTTTTATTTTTCAGTTTTGCAACGAGAAATCAGTCTATTGCCAATAACATAGAGTGCTCTTTATGCTCAATTGCTGGTTGACGGTAATCTTCAATATATTTAAAACGTACAATAATATCAATGTTTGTAACGCTAACGACAGGAAAATGCATGCATTGACATAAAATAATGTTTCGGTCGTCCATAAATCTGTACAATACAAATCGGTTTTAGTTCCAAACAACTCAGTGCTATTATGCCCTGAACTATGATTCCTAAACATAATAAATGCATACCAAACTAGACGGAGTGTCTGAAATATTATACATGAATAAGCCTATAAACTGCAATTTTTATAAACATATCCGTCTTCAAATTAATGTAAACACTTTTCTTCAATCATGTCAGCGATGGTTTCCTGTCAACAGGTAGAGTATTGAACCCTTAACAATTCACTGCTAACAGAGAAGAAAGAAATCTATGAAACACTTTAGAGACAATCAAGAGACAGATTATGGACTGCCATCATATTCAATATATTGCAATGGTCAGGATATAATTAAAACAATGCAATGAGAACATTAGATTGGATTTGGAAGCAAACCTTACTTTGAAGATATCAATCAGTCCCCACATGTCTTCTAAAGTTAGTTTGAGTTATATTGAATGGAAGAAACCTGATACCGTTAATGGCTTTTAATCGACGAACCTATCACAAATAAATGAAGACAAAAATTCTTTCTCTTCCATGGTAACAGAAGGCATTGAAAAGATGATCACGTTTGGAAGTATTGTGATAGTTTCAACATGATGAGGAAAAGAGTATTGCATAATACTTTATCAATAATTAATGAATCTTAATCAACTGCAGTAACCGCTCCTGTGGCCTAGTGTTTAGAGAGACTGGCGCAGAACAGGGAGGTCGTAGGTTCGATCCCCTGGCGAGTTATACAAAAGACACATATAAATGGATCTAACACGCTTGGCTCTCAGCATTAGGAGGTTAGTGTTATTACTTAAGGAAATATACTATGGAAAGTATTTACATTGTAAGGCATTAGACTAAATGGAGATTTGGCAATAATCACGTTATATTAGTCCTGCCAAATGCGAACATCGTCTACACAGCATCCAAATTGCTTTCAGTGTTTTTATCCTTTACTTCATGTATGTCACAATGGATTACAAAGATGTATTGTAGCTATTTGTTTCATTAAAAAATGCAGTCCGATGAACATGTTTAAGTTGCATCGGATTTCTTCCTTTCAAGATAACCCAAGGTGTTTCAGTATAAAGGTTTTTAAAATGCATTGATATAGTCCTACGCTATTATAATTGCTGTGCTGAACTAGATTTTCTCAACGAATTTGATGTATTCAAGGCTTTACGTTTTTCCAAACTATTACATTGTTCGTTTTCTTTACATTTTTTTACAGGTTATTTCAAGCCTTTTGTGAAGTTTTACTTTTTGACTCGACGCTACCTGGATGAAATACACGTTTATTTTTCAACATGGAGGACGGTTGCTAAGAGATATAAACATTCGTTGCAGTCTTTTCATGTCTCACCTATTCCTAAATGCACATTTTTATTAAGGTTGTCAGTAATGGTTTTAAAGTAATATTGCTTTGGACTTGTTTTACTCAGAGGTATATACTCATGTGACACAATTTAGATTTAAATTAATCAAATTGTAATATAGACGAAATATTTGGGCGAGTGGGGAATAATTTAAACATAAATTAATGTATCACGCTCGTTAGTCTGACCAACTAAGTTGCTATACTGGCAGTTCAATATTTTGGGTAATGTTGCTGAAGTTCCGTGCACTCAACTGTGTTCTTTATCTTTGTAACATTACTCGGATTATATCATCCCGCAAATAGGGAATACTGATCCATTCAAAGTCTGAAATTCCTTTAGATTTGTATTCTAACGTTAAATACACCATTTTATAATATAGATATAAAGAGCAATATTTCATTGTTTCCCCAATTAGACTACAATGTACGTTTATTTAATTTTAATTCAAAATGACAAAAGACTAATTCTTTCCAGAAGTGGTGTTAGTACTACATGCAAATATTTGCTCGAATTAAACAAAGAAAGTTATTTAAAGTGTTGAAACAATATCAATTGGGCGTATAGAGCAAATTGAAAGAGGAAATTAGAACCTTTTACAAATGAAAAGTTCCATTTTTAAATCATTATGTTATATAATGAGGTTAGCGAGTGGTGTCTTAGGCGTCGTATAAATATAAGGTAATAGCTAAATTTCATGTCAACAAATTCTTGGATAGTATTAAACCGAGACAAAAATGAATACAACCCTAACGATTGATATGGTGAGGAGGTTCCTCAGACAAACGAAACCCCTTCTTGTAAGATAACAATGCAACACGACAACGCTTTACGAATCAACTGGGTATTATAAAAAAGATGAATGCAAGGATTATGAGAGGATTTTATACGATTACGAACACCTTTAACAACACAAACATAATTTTCAGTAAAGCATGAACAATAATATCGTCATCTATTTCAACTTAATATTTTCAACATATAATAATAGCTTCATCTCGCAAGTTCAATCGTCGTTCAAATACGGTATTGTGTCTTTTCTATTAGTTGGTGTCATTTTAGAAGAATCGTTAAGCTTTTCAAATATTTATGACAGAATTATGCATTTGTCTCTAATTACAACAAAGACGTCACTTTTAGTATTTGAGACTTACGGTTGCCAAAATGTTTTCAACATACCTACCACGAGAAACGAAATGCAGATAGTTAGTTTAAAATGTCTCATGCTAATTACTATGAAGATTAAAATGTAAGATTTCAAATGTGTGGAAGTGAGAGATTTGGAATGTGAACGTAGCTTTGAAACAATTCAGTGATATGAAAACGATGTCTGCAGCGTGGCAGTATATTTTTATGTCCAGCACTTTACCATTGTAACTTTAAAAAGTAGTACGTTGTCCAACACAGTCACATTATCCTGACCAGTCTTCACGCTAACCTTTAAATTCTGATGCCACGTGAGTAACCTTTTAATACAATTTTGTAAATCACTGGTATGACACGGATGGGAATCGAACCCACGATCTCGCACATCAAAGATAGACGCTCGAATCACTAAGCCACCGGAGCAGTCAAAGAGAAAAATAAATTATTCGCTATGTCATTATATACGTATATATATATATATATATATATATATATATATATATATATATATATATATATATATATATATAAATTTGTATGTATGTATGTGTGTGTGTGTGTGTGTCTGTGTGTGCTGTTGATATTTAAATACAGAATTGTCTTTATCGATTGCACACATAAGATAGGTTAGATCAACCGTGGTACATATTTTTAACACTTTCAATTACGTACTCATATGTAATACACAATAACTCATTCAGGTCCATAATGCTAAAATGGCACATTTTAACAAGATAGACGCAATGCCACAAACGACACATGCAGATGCTAACATATTTATTAGAAGGAGTAGTTTCTAGAAATAAAACAGCGCAACACAATCGGTTAGATAAAAAGAAGAATCCAGATCCAATCTGTATGGCGTGGAAAGAAAACAAATTGCACAAATATCAAATATGATGTAGTAACATAATGAATGACTCAGTTCTAAAGTAATTCATCTTAGATAATTTCAATTGATACAAAATGTATATGGTCTTATTTCATTTTATCAAAGGGTTTTGTTTCGGTAGACTAAATTAAAGACATATTTAATCTTGAGGTTTCAAGAGTAACTCGTGAGAATATGCGCTGTCAAATACTGTTGCTTGAAATATTCCTCATCGTTCTTTTTTATTTTTCAGTTTTGCAGCGAGAAATCAGTCTATTGCCAATAACATAGAGTGCTCTTTATGCTCAATTGCTGGTTGACGGTAATCTTCAATATATTTAAAACGTACAATAATATCAATGTTTGTAACGCTCACGACAGGAAAATGCATGCATTGACATAAAATAATGTTTCGGTCGTCCATAAATCTGTACAATTCAAATCGGTTTTAGTTCCAAACAACTCAGTGCTATTATGCCCTGAACTATGATTCCTAAACATAATAAATGCATACCAAACTAGACGGAGTGTCTGAAATATTATACATGAATAAGCCTATAAACTACAATTTTTTATAAACATATCCGTCTTCAAATTAATGTAAACACTCTTCTTCAATCATGTCAGCGATGGTTTCCTGTCAACAGGTAGAGTATTGAACCCTTTAACAATTCACTGCTAACAGAGAAGAAAGAAATCTATGAAACACTTTAGAGACAATCAAGAGACAGATTATGGACGCCATCAATATTCCAATATATTGCAATGGTCAGGATATAATTAAAACAATGCATTGAGAACATTAGATTGGATTTGGAAGCAAAACCTTACTTTGAAGATATCAATCAGTCCCCACATGTCTTCTAAAGTTAGTTTGAGTTATATTGAATGGAAGAAACCTGATACCGTTAATGGCTTTTAATCGACGAACCTATCACAAATAAATGAACACAAAAATTCTTTCTCTTCCATGGTAACAGAAGGCATTGAAAAGATGATCACGTTTGGAAGTATTGTGATAGTTTCAACATGATGAGGAAAAGAGTATTGCATAATACTTTATCAATAATTAATGAATCTTAATCAACTGCAGTAACCGCTCCTGTGGCCTAGTGTTTAGAGAGACTGGCGCAGAACAGGGAGGTCGTAGGTTCGATCCCCTGGCGAGTTATACAAAAGACACATATAAATGGATCTAACACGCTTGGCTCTCAGCATTAGGAGGTTAGTGTTATTACTTAAGGAAATATACTATGGAAAGTATTTACATTGTAAGGCATTAGACTAAATGGAGATTTGGCAATAATCACGTTATATTAGTCCTGCCAAATGCGAACATCGTCTACACAGCATCCAAATTGCTTTCAGTGTTTTTATCCTTTACTTCATGTATGTCACAATGGATTACAAAGATGTATTGTAGCTATTTGTTTTATTAAAAAATGCAGTCCGATGAACATGTTTAAGTTGCATCGGATTTCTTCCTTTCAAGATAACCCAAGGTGTTTCAGTATAAAGGTTTTTAAAATGCATTGATATAGTCCTACGCTATTATAATTGCTGTGCTGAACTAGATTTTCTCAACGAATTTGATGTATTCAAGGCTTTACGTTTTTCCAAACTATTACATTGTTCGTTTTCTTTACATTTTTTTACAGGTTATTTCAAGCCTTTTGTGAAGTTTTACTTTTTGACTCGACGCTACCTGGATGAAATACACGTTTATTTTTCAACATGGAGGACGGTTGCTAAGAGATATAAACATTCGTTGCAGTCTTTTCATGTCTCACCTATTCCTAAATGCACATTTTTATTAAGGTTGTCAGTAATGGTTTTAAAGTAATATTGCTTTGGACTTGTTTTACTCAGAGGTATATACTCATGTGACACAATTTAGATTTAAATTAATCAAATTGTAATATAGACGAAATATTTGGGCGAGTGGGGAATAATTTAAACATAAATTAATGTATCACGCTCGTTAGTCTGACCAACTAAGTTGCTATACTGGCAGTTCAATATTTTGGGTAATGTTGCTGAAGTTCCGTGCACTCAACTGTGTTCTTTATCTTTGTAACATTACTCGGATTATATCATCCCGCAAATAGGGAATACTGATCCATTCAAAGTCTGAAATTCCTTTATATTTGTATTCTAACGTTAAATACACCATTTTATAATATAGATATAAAGAGCAATATTTCATTGTTTCCCCAATTAGACTACAATGTACGTTTATTTAATTTTAATTCAAAATGACAAAAGACTAATTCTTTCCAGAAGTGGTGTTAGTACTACATGCAAATATTTGCTCGAATTAAACAAAGAAAGTTATTTAAAGTGTTGAAACAATATCAATTGGGCGTATAGAGCAAATTGAAAGAGGAAATTAGAACCTTTTACAAATGAAAAGTTCCATTTTTAAATCATATGTTATATAATGAGGTTAGCGAGTGGTGTCTTAGGCGTCGTATAAATATAAGGTAATAGCTAAATTTCATGTCAACAAATTCTTGGATAGTATTAAACCGAGACAAAAATGAATACAACCCTAACGATTGATATGGTGAGGAGGTTCCTCAGACAAACGACACCCCTTCTTGTAAGATAACAATGCAACACGACAACGCTTTACGAATCAACTGGGTATTATATAAAAGATGAATGCAAGGATTATGAGAGGATTTTATACGATTACGAACACCTTTAACAACACAAACATAATTTTCAGTAAAGCAGGAACAATAATATCGTCATCTATTTCAACTTCATATTTTCAACATATAATAATAGCTTCATCTCGCAAGTTCAATCGTCGTTCAAATACGGTATTGTGTCTTTTCTATTAGTTGGTGTCATTTTAGAAGAATCGTTAAGCTTTTCAAATATTTATGACAGAATTATGCATTTGTCTCTAATTACAACAAAGACGTCACTTTTAGTATTTGAGACTTACGGTTGCCAAAATGTTTTCAACATACCTACCACGAGAAACGAAACGCAGATAGTTAGTTTAAAATGTCTCATGCTAATTACTATGAAGATTAAAATGTAAGATTTCAAATGTGTGGAAGTGAGAGATTTGGAATGTGAACGTAGCTTTTAAACAATTCAGTGATATGAAAACGATGTCTGCAGCGTGGCAGTATATTTTTATGTCCAGCACTTTACCATTGTAACTTTAAAAAGTAGTACGTTGTCCAACACAGTCACATTATCCTGACCAGTCTTCACGCTAACCTTTAAATTCTGATGCCACGTGAGTAACCTTTTAATACAATTTTGTAAATCACTGGTATGACACGGATGGGAATCGAACCCACGATCTCGCACATCAAAGATAGACGCTCGAATCACTAAGCCACCGGAGCAGTCAAAGAGAAAAATAAATTATTCGCTATGTCATTATATACGTATATATATATATATATATATATATATATATATATATATATATATATATATATATATATATAAAAATTTGTATGTATGTATGTGTGTGTGTGTGTGTCTGTGTGTGCTGTTGATATTTAAATACAGAATTGTCTTTATCGATTGCACACATAAGATAGGTTAAATCAACCGTGGTACATATTTTTAACACTTTCAATTACGTACTCATATGTAATACACAATAACTCATTCAGGTCCATAATGCTAAAATGGCACATTTTAACAAGATAGACGCAATGCCACAAACGACACATGCAGATGCTAACATATTTATTAGAAGGAGTAGTTTCTAGAAATAAAACAGCGCAACACAATCGGTTAGATAAAAAGAAGAATCCAGATCCAATCTGTATGGCGTAGAAAGAAAACAAATTGCACAAATATCAAATATGATGTAGTAACATAATGAATGACTCAGTTCTAAAGTAATTCATCTTAGATAATTTCAATTGATACAAAATGTATATGGTCTTATTTCATTTTATCAAAGGGTTTTGTTTCGGTAGACTAAATTAAAGACATATTTAATCTTGAGGTTTCAAGAGTAACTCGTGCGAATATGCGCTGTCAAATACTGTTGCTTGAAATATTCCTCATCGTTCTTTTTTATTTTTCAGTTTTGCAACGCGAAATCAGTCTATTGCCAATAACATAGAGTGCTCTTTATGCTCAATTGCTGGTTGACGGTAATCTTCAATATATTTAAAACGTACAATAATATCAATGTTTGTAACGCTAACGACAGGAAAATGCATGCATTGACATAAAATAATGTTTCGGTCGTCCATAAATCTGTACAATTCAAATCGGTTTTAGTTCCAAACAACTCAGTGCTATTATGCCCTGAACTATGATTCCTAAACATAATAAATGCATACCAAACTAGACGGAGTGTCTGAAATATTATACATGAATAAGCCTATAAACTACAATTTTTTATAAACATATCCGTCTTCAAATTAATGTAAACACTCTTCTTCAATCATGTCAGCGATGGTTTCCTGTCAACAGGTAGAGTATTGAACCCTTTAACAATTCACTGCTAACAGAGAAGAAAGAAATCTATGAAACACTTTAGAGACAATCAAGAGACAGATTATGGACGCCATCAATATTCCAATATATTGCAATGGTCAGGATATAATTAAAACAATGCATTGAGAACATTAGATTGGATTTGGAAGCAAAACCTTACTTTGAAGATATCAATCAGTCCCCACATGTCTTCTAAAGTTAGTTTGAGTTATATTGAATGGAAGAAACCTGATACCGTTAATGGCTTTTAATCGACGAACCTATCACAAATAAATGAACACAAAAATTCTTTCTCTTCCATGGTAACAGAAGGCATTGAAAAGATGATCACGTTTGGAAGTATTGTGATAGTTTCAACATGATGAGGAAAAGAGTATTGCATAATACTTTATCAATAATTAATGAATCTTAATCAACTGCAGTAACCGCTCCTGTGGCCTAGTGTTTAGAGAGACTGGCGCAGAACAGGGAGGTCGTAGGTTCGATCCCCTGGCGAGTTATACAAAAGACACATATAAATGGATCTAACACGCTTGGCTCTCAGCATTAGGAGGTTAGTGTTATTACTTAAGGAAATATACTATGGAAAGTATTTACATTGTAAGGCATTAGACTAAATGGAGATTTGGCAATAATCACGTTATATTAGTCCTGCCAAATGCGAACATCGTCTACACAGCATCCAAATTGCTTTCAGTGTTTTTATCCTTTACTTCATGTATGTCACAATGGATTACAAAGATGTATTGTAGCTATTTGTTTTATTAAAAAATGCAGTCCGATGAACATGTTTAAGTTGCATCGGATTTCTTCCTTTCAAGATAACCCAAGGTGTTTCAGTATAAAGGTTTTTAAAATGCATTGATATAGTCCTACGCTATTATAATTGCTGTGCTGAACTAGATTTTCTCAACGAATTTGATGTATTCAAGGCTTTACGTTTTTCCAAACTATTACATTGTTCGTTTTCTTTACATTTTTTTACAGGTTATTTCAAGCCTTTTGTGAAGTTTTACTTTTTGACTCGACGCTACCTGGATGAAATACACGTTTATTTTTCAACATGGAGGACGGTTGCTAAGAGATATAAACATTCGTTGCAGTCTTTTCATGTCTCACCTATTCCTAAATGCACATTTTTATTAAGGTTGTCAGTAATGGTTTTAAAGTAATATTGCTTTGGACTTGTTTTACTCAGAGGTATATACTCATGTGACACAATTTAGATTTAAATTAATCAAATTGTAATATAGACGAAATATTTGGGCGAGTGGGGAATAATTTAAACATAAATTAATGTATCACGCTCGTTAGTCTGACCAACTAAGTTGCTATACTGGCAGTTCAATATTTTGGGTAATGTTGCTGAAGTTCCGTGCACTCAACTGTGTTCTTTATCTTTGTAACATTACTCGGATTATATCATCCCGCAAATAGGGAATACTGATCCATTCAAAGTCTGAAATTCCTTTATATTTGTATTCTAACGTTAAATACACCATTTTATAATATAGATATAAAGAGCAATATTTCATTGTTTCCCCAATTAGACTACAATGTACGTTTATTTAATTTTAATTCAAAATGACAAAGACTAATTCTTTCCAGAAGTGGTGTTAGTACTACATGCAAATATTTGCTCGAATTAAACAAAGAAAGTTATTTAAAGTGTTGAAACAATATCAATTGGGCGTATAGAGCAAATTGAAAGAGGAAATTAGAACCTTTTACAAATGAAAAGTTCCATTTTTAAATCATTATGTTATATAATGAGGTTAGCGAGTGGTGTCTTAGGCGTCGTATAAATATAAGGTAATAGCTAAATTTCATGTCAACAAATTCTTGGATAGTATTAAACCGAGACAAAAATGAATACAACCCTAACGATTGATATGGTGAGGAGGTTCCTCAGACAAACGACACCCCTTCTTGTAAGATAACAATGCAACACGACAACGCTTTACGAATCAACTGGGTATTATATAAAAGATGAATGCAAGGATTATGAGAGGATTTTATACGATTACGAACACCTTTAACAACACAAACATAATTTTCAGTAAAGCAGGAACAATAATATCGTCATCTATTTCAACTTCATATTTTCAACATATAATAATAGCTTCATCTCGCAAGTTCAATCGTCGTTCAAATACGGTATTGTGTCTTTTCTATTAGTTGGTGTCATTTTAGAAGAATCGTTAAGCTTTTCAAATATTTATGACAGAATTATGCATTTGTCTCTAATTACAACAAAGACGTCACTTTTAGTATTTGAGACTTACGGTTGCCAAAATGTTTTCAACATACCTACCACGAGAAACGAAACGCAGATAGTTAGTTTAAAATGTCTCATGCTAATTACTATGAAGATTAAAATGTAAGATTTCAAATGTGTGGAAGTGAGAGATTTGGAATGTGAACGTAGCTTTTAAACAATTCAGTGATATGAAAACGATGTCTGCAGCGTGGCAGTATATTTTTATGTCCAGCACTTTACCATTGTAACTTTAAAAAGTAGTACGTTGTCCAACACAGTCACATTATCCTGACCAGTCTTCACGCTAACCTTTAAATTCTGATGCCACGTGAGTAACCTTTTAATACAATTTTGTAAATCACTGGTATGACACGGATGGGAATCGAACCCACGATCTCGCACATCAAAGATAGACGCTCGAATCACTAAGCCACCGGAGCAGTCAAAGAGAAAAATAAATTATTCGCTATGTCATTATATACGTATATATATATATATATATATATATATATATATATATATATATATATATATATATATATATATATATATATATATATAAATTTGTATGTATGTATGTGTGTGTGTGTGTGTCTGTGTGTGCTGTTGATATTTAAATACAGAATTGTCTTTATCGATTGCACACATAAGATAGGTTAGATCAACCGTGGTACATATTTTTAACACTTTCAATTACGTACTCATATGTAATACACAATAACTCGTTCAGGTCCATAATGCTAAAATGGCACATTTTAACAAGATAGACGCAATGCCACAAACGACACATGCAGATGCTAACATATTTATTAGAAGGAGTAGTTTCTAAAAATAAAACAGCGCAACACAATTGGTTAGATAAAAAGAAGAATCCAGATCCAATCTGTATGGCGTAGAAAGAAAACAAATTGCACAAATATCAAATATGATGTAGTAACATAATGAATGACTCAGTTCTAAAGTAATTCATCTTAGATAATTTCAATTGATACAAAATGTATATGGTCTTATTTCATTTTATCAAAGGGTTTTGTTTCGGTAGACTAAATTAAAGACATATTTAATCTTGAGGTTTCAAGAGTAATTCGTGAGAATATGCGCTGTCAAATACTGTTGCTTGAAATATTCCTCATCGTTCTTTTTTATTTTTCAGTTTTGCAGCGAGAAATCAGTCTATTGCCAATAACATAGAGTGCTCTTTATGCTCAATTGCTGGTTGACGGTAATCTTCAATATATTTAAAACGTACAATAATATCAATGTTTGTAACGCTCACGACAGGAAAATGCATGCATTGACATAAAATAATGTTTCGGTCGTCCATAAATCTGTACAATTCAAATCGGTTTTAGTTCCAAACAACTCAGTGCTATTATGCCCTGAACTATGATTCCTAAACATAATAAATGCATACCAAACTAGACGGAGTGTCTGAAATATTATACATGAATAAGCCTATAAACTACAATTTTTTATAAACATATCCGTCTTCAAATTAATGTAAACACTCTTCTTCAATCATGTCAGCGATGGTTTCCTGTCAACAGGTAGAGTATTGAACCCTTTAACAATTCACTGCTAACAGAGAAGAAAGAAATCTATGAAACACTTTAGAGACAATCAAGAGACAGATTATGGACGCCATCAATATTCCAATATATTGCAATGGTCAGGATATAATTAAAACAATGCATTGAGAACATTAGATTGGATTTGGAAGCAAAACCTTACTTTGAAGATATCAATCAGTCCCCACATGTCTTCTAAAGTTAGTTTGAGTTATATTGAATGGAAGAAACCTGATACCGTTAATGGCTTTTAATCGACGAACCTATCACAAATAAATGAACACAAAAATTCTTTCTCTTCCATGGTAACAGAAGGCATTGAAAAGATGATCACGTTTGGAAGTATTGTGATAGTTTCAACATGATGAGGAAAAGAGTATTGCATAATACTTTATCAATAATTAATGAATCTTAATCAACTGCAGTAACCGCTCCTGTGGCCTAGTGTTTAGAGAGACTGGCGCAGAACAGGGAGGTCGTAGGTTCGATCCCCTGGCGAGTTATACAAAAGACACATATAAATGGATCTAACACGCTTGGCTCTCAGCATTAGGAGGTTAGTGTTATTACTTAAGGAAATATACTATGGAAAGTATTTACATTGTAAGGCATTAGACTAAATGGAGATTTGGCAATAATCACGTTATATTAGTCCTGCCAAATGCGAACATCGTCTACACAGCATCCAAATTGCTTTCAGTGTTTTTATCCTTTACTTCATGTATGTCACAATGGATTACAAAGATGTATTGTAGCTATTTGTTTTATTAAAAAATGCAGTCCGATGAACATGTTTAAGTTGCATCGGATTTCTTCCTTTCAAGATAACCCAAGGTGTTTCAGTATAAAGGTTTTTAAAATGCATTGATATAGTCCTACGCTATTATAATTGCTGTGCTGAACTAGATTTTCTCAACGAATTTGATGTATTCAAGGCTTTACGTTTTTCCAAACTATTACATTGTTCGTTTTCTTTACATTTTTTTACAGGTTATTTCAAGCCTTTTGTGAAGTTTTACTTTTTGACTCGACGCTACCTGGATGAAATACACGTTTATTTTTCAACATGGAGGACGGTTGCTAAGAGATATAAACATTCGTTGCAGTCTTTTCATGTCTCACCTATTCCTAAATGCACATTTTTATTAAGGTTGTCAGTAATGGTTTTAAAGTAATATTGCTTTGGACTTGTTTTACTCAGAGGTATATACTCATGTGACACAATTTAGATTTAAATTAATCAAATTGTAATATAGACGAAATATTTGGGCGAGTGGGGAATAATTTAAACATAAATTAATGTATCACGCTCGTTAGTCTGACCAACTAAGTTGCTATACTGGCAGTTCAATATTTTGGGTAATGTTGCTGAAGTTCCGTGCACTCAACTGTGTTCTTTATCTTTGTAACATTACTCGGATTATATCATCCCGCAAATAGGGAATACTGATCCATTCAAAGTCTGAAATTCCTTTATATTTGTATTCTAACGTTGAATACACCATTTTATAATATAGATATAAAGAGCAATATTTCATTGTTTCCCCAATTAGACTACAATGTACGTTTATTTAATTTTAATTCAAAATGACAAAAGACTAATTCTTTCCAGAAGTGGTGTTAGTACTACATGCAAATATTTGCTCGAATTAAACAAAGAAAGTTATTTAAAGTGTTGAAACAATATCAATTGGGCGTATAGAGCAAATTGAAAGAGGAAATTAGAACCTTTTACAAATGAAAAGTTCCATTTTTAAATCATTATGTTATATAATGAGGTTAGCGAGTGGTGTCTTAGGCGTCGTATAAATATAAGGTAATAGCTAAATTTCATGTCAACAAATTCTTGGATAGTATTAAACCGAGACAAAAATGAATACAACCCTAACGATTGATATGGTGAGGAGGTTCCTCAGACAAACGACACCCCTTCTTGTAAGATAACAATGCAACACGACAACGCTTTACGAATCAACTGGGTATTATATAAAAGATGAATGCAAGGATTATGAGAGGATTTTATACGATTACGAACACCTTTAACAACACAAACATAATTTTCAGTAAAGCAGGAACAATAATATCGTCATCTATTTCAACTTCATATTTTCAACATATAATAATAGCTTCATCTCGCAAGTTCAATCGTCGTTCAAATACGGTATTGTGTCTTTTCTATTAGTTGGTGTCATTTTAGAAGAATCGTTAAGCTTTTCAAATATTTATGACAGAATTATGCATTTGTCTCTAATTACAACAAAGACGTCACTTTTAGTATTTGAGACTTACGGTTGCCAAAATGTTTTCAACATACCTACCACGAGAAACGAAACGCAGATAGTTAGTTTAAAATGTCTCATGCTAATTACTATGAAGAGTAAAATGTAAGATTTCAAATGTGTGGAAGTGAGAGATTTGGAATGTGAACGTAGCTTTGAAACAATTCAGTGATATGAAAACGATGTCTGCAGCGTGGCAGTATATTTTTATGTCCAGCACTTTACCATTGTAACTTTAAAAAGTAGTACGTTGTCCAACACAGTCACATTATCCTGACCAGTCTTCACGCTAACCTTTAAATTCTGATGCCACGTGAGTAACCTTTTAATACAATTTTGTAAATCACTGGTATGACACGGATGGGAATCGAACCCACGATCTCGCACATCAAAGATAGACGCTCGAATCACTAAGCCACCGGAGCAGTCAAAGAGAAAAATAAATTATTCGCTATGTCATTATATACGTATATATATATATATATATATATATATATATATATATATATATATATATATAAATTTGTATGTATGTATGTGTGTGTGTGTGTGTGTCTGTGTGTGCTGTTGATATTTAAATACAGAATTGTCTTTATCGATTGCACACATAAGATAGGTTAAATCAACCGTGGTACATATTTTTAACACTTTCAATTACGTACTCATATGTAATACACAATAACTCATTCAGGTCCATAATGCTAAAATGGCACATTTTAACAAGATAGACGCAATGCCACAAACGACACATGCAGATGCTAACATATTTATTAGAAGGAGTAGTTTCTAGAAATAAAACAGCGCAACACAATCGGTTAGATAAAAAGAATAATCCAGATCCAATCTGTATGGCGTAGAAAGAAAACAAATTGCACAAATATCAAATATGATGTAGTAACATAATGAATGACTCAGTTCTAAAGTAATTCATCTTAGATAATTTCAATTGATACAAAATGTATATGGTCTTATTTCATTTTATCAAAGGGTTTTGTTTCGGTAGACTAAATTAAAGACATATTTAATCTTGAGGTTTCAAGAGTAACTCGTGCGAATATGCGCTGTCAAATACTGTTGCTTGAAATATTCCTCATCGTTCTTTTTTATTTTTCAGTTTTGCAACGAGAAATCAGTCTATTGCCAATAACATAGAGTGCTCTTTATGCTCAATTGCTGGTTGACGGTAATCTTCAATATATTTAAAACGTACAATAATATCAATGTTTGTAACGCTAACGACAGGAAAATGCATGCATTGACATAAAATAATGTTTCGGTCGTCCATAAATCTGTACAATTCAAATCGGTTTTAGTTCCAAACAACTCAGTGCTATTATGCCCTGAACTATGATTCCTAAACATAATAAATGCATACCAAACAAGACGGAGTGTCTGAAATATTATACATGAATAAGTCTATAAACTACAATTTTTTATAAACATATCCGTCTTCAAATTAATGTAAACACTCTTCTTCAATCATGTCAGCGATGGTTTCCTGTCAACAGGTAGAGTATTGAACCCTTTAACAATTCACTGCTAACAGAGAAGAAAGAAATCTATGAAACACTTTAGAGACAATCAAGAGACAGATTATGGACGCCATCAATATTCCAATATATTGCAATGGTCAGGATATAATTAAAATAATGCATTGAGAACATTAGATTGGATTTGGAAGCAAAACCTTACTTTGAAGATATCAATCAGTCCCCACATGTCTTCTAAAGTTAGTTTGAGTTATATTGAATGGAAGAAACCTGATACCGTTAATGGCTTTTAATCGACGAACCTATCACAAATAAATGAACACAAAAATTCTTTCTCTTCCATGGTAACAGAAGGCTTGAAAAGATGATCACGTTTGGAAGTATTGTGATAGTTTCAACATGATGAGGAAAAGAGTATTGCATAATACTTTATCAATAATTAATGAATCTTAATCAACTGCAGTAACCGCTCCTGTGGCCTAGTGTTTAGAGAGACTGGCGCAGAACAGGGAGGTCGTAGGTTCGATCCCCTGGCGAGTTATACAAAAGACACACACAAATGGATCTAACACGCTTGGCTCTCAGCATTAGGAGGTTAGTGTTATTACTTAAGGAAATATACTATGGAAAGTATTTACATTGTAAGGCATTAGACTAAATGGAGATTTGGCAATAATCACGTTATATTAGTCCTGCCAAATGCGAACATCGTCTACACAGCATCCATATTGCTTTCAGTGTTTTTATCCTTTACTTCATGGATGTTACAATGGATTGCAAAGATGTATTGTAGCTATTTGTTTTATTAAAAAATGCAGTTCGATGAACATGTTTAAATTGCATCGGATTTCTTCCTTTCAAGATTACCCAAGGTGTTTCAGTATAAAGGTTTTTAAAATGCATTGATATAGTCCGACGCTATTATAATTGCTGTGCTGAACTAGATTTTCTCAACGAATTTGATGTATTCAAGGCTTTACGTTTTTCCAAACTATTACATTGTTCGTTTTCTTTACATTTTTTTACAGGTTATTTCAAGCCTTTTGTGAAGTTTTACTTCTTGACTCGACGCTACCTGGATGAAATACACGTTTATTTTTCAACATGGTGGACGGTTGCTAAGAGATATAAACATTCGTTGCAGTCTTTTCATGTCTCACCTGTTCCTGAATGCACATTTTTATTAAGGTTGTCAGTAATGGTTTTAAAGTAATACTGCTTTGGACTTGTTTTACTCAGAGGTATATACTCATGTGACACAATTTAGATTTAAATTAATCAAATTGTAATATAGACGAAATATTTGGGCGAGTGGGGAATAATTTAAACATAAATTAATGTATCACGCTCGTTAGTCTGACCAACTAAGTTGCTATTCTGGCTGTTCAATATTTTGGGTAATGTTGCTGAAGTTCCATGCACTCAACTGTGTTCTTTATCTTTGTAACATTACTCGGATTATATCATCCCGCAAATAGGGAATACTGATCCATTCAAAGTTTGAAATTCCTTTAGATTTGTATTCTAACGTTAAATACACCATTTTATAATATAGATATAAAGAGCAATATTTCATTGTTTCCCCAATTAGACTACAATGTACGTTTATTTAATTTTAATTCAAAATGATAAAAGACTAATTCTTTGCAGAAGTGGTGTTAGTACTACATGCAAATATTTGCTCAAATTAAACAAAGAAAGTTATTTAAAGTGTTGAAACAATATCAATTGGGCGTATAGAGCAAATTGAAAGAGGAAATTAGAACCTTTTACAAATGAAAAGTTCCATTTTTAAATCATTATGTTATATAATGAGGTTAGCGAGTGGTGTCTTAGGCGTCGTATAAATATAAGGTAATAGCTAAACTTCATATCAACAAATTCTTGGATAGTATTAAACCGAGACAAAAATGAATACGACCCTAACGATTGATATCGTGAGGAGGTTCCTCAGACAAACGACACCCCTTCTTGTAAGATAACAATGCAACACGACAACGCTTTACGAATCAACTGGGTATTATATAAAAGATGAATGCAAGGATTATGAGAGGATTTTATACGATTACGAACACCTTTAACAACACAAACATAATTTTCAGTAAAGCAGGAACAATAATATCGTCATCTATTTCAACTTCATATTTTCAACATATAATAATAGCTTCATCTCGCAAGTTCAATCGTCGTTCAAATACGGTATTGTGTCTTTTCTATTAGTTGGTGTCATTTTAGAAGAATCGTTAAGCTTTTCAAATATTTATGACAGAATTATGCATTTGTCTCTAATTACAACAAAGACGTCACTTTTAGTATTTGAGACTTACGGTTGCCAAAATGTTTTCAACATACCTACCACGAGAAACGAAACGCAGATACTTAGTTTAAAATGTCTCATGCTAATTACTATGAAGATTAAAATGTAAGATTTCAAATGTGTGGAAGTGAGAGATTTGGAATGTGAACGTAGCTTTTAAACAATTCAGTGATATGAAAACGATGTCTGCAGCGTGGCAGTTTATTTTTATGTCCACAACTTTACCATTGTAACTTAAAAAAGTAGTACGTTGTCCAACACAGTCACATTATCCTGACCAGTCTTCACGCTAACCTTTAAATTCTGATGCCACGTGAGTAACCTTTTAGTACCATTTTGTAAATCACTGGTATGACACGGATGGGAATCGAACCCACGATCTCGCACATCAAAGATAGACGCTCGAACCACTAAGCCACCGGAGCAGTCAACGAGAAAAATAAATTATTCTCTATGCCATTATATACGTATATATATATATATATATATATGTATGTGTATGTGTGTGTGTGTCTGTGTGTGCTGTTGATATTTAAATACAGAATTGTCTTTATCGATTGCACACATAAGATAGGTTAGATCAACCGTGGTACATATTTTTAACACTTTCAATTACGTACTCATATGTATTACACAATAACTCATTCAGGTCCATAATGCAAAAATGGCACATTTTAACAAGCGCAACCAATCCATGAGGCAATTCCACAAACGACACATGCAGATGCTAACATATTTATTAGAAGGAGTAGTTTTTATAACAAAAAACAGCGCAACACAATTGGTTACATAAACAGAAGAAGCCAGATCCAATCTGTATGGCGTAGAAAGAAAACAAATTGCACAAATATCAAATATGATTTAGTAATATAATGAATGACTCAGTTCTAAAGTAATTCATCTTGAGATAATTTCAATTGATACAAGATGTATATGGTCCTTTTTCATTTTATCAAAGGGAATTGTTTCGGTAGACTAAATTAAAGACATATTTAATCTTGAGGTTTCAAGAGTAACTCGTGAGAATTTGACCTGTCAAATACTGTTTCTTGAAATTTTCCTCGGCGTTTGTTTTTATTTTTCTGTTTTGCAACGAGAAATCAGTCTATTGCCGATAAGATAGAGTGCTCTTTATGCTCAATTGCTGGTTGACGGTAATCTTCAATATATTTAAAACGTACAATAATATCAATGTTTGTAACGCTAACGACAGAAAAATGCATGCATTGACATAAAATAATGTTTCGGTCGTCCATAAATTTGTGCAATTCAAATCGGTTTTAGTTCCAAACAACTCAGTGCTATTATGCCCTGAACTTTGATTCCTAAACATAATAAATGCATAACAAACTAGATGGAGTGTCTGAAATATTATACATGAATAAGCCTATAAACTACAATTTTTTATAAACATATCCGTCATCAAATTAATGTAAACACTCTTCTTGACTCATGTCAGCGATGGTTTCCTGTCAACAGGTAGCGTATTGAACCCTTTAGCAATTCACTGCTAACAGAAAAGCAAGAAATCTCTGAAACACTTTAGAGACAATATATTTAAAACGTACAATAATATCAATGTTTGTAACGCTAACGACAGAAAAATGCATGCATTGACATAAAATAATGTTTCGGTCGTCCATAAATTTGTGCAATTCAAATCGGTTTTAGTTCCAAACAACTCAGTGCTATTATGCCCTGAACTTTGATTCCTAAACATAATAAATGCATAACAAACTAGATGGAGTGTCTGAAATATTATACATGAATAAGCCTATAAACTACAATTTTTTATAAAAATATCCGTCATCAAATTAATGTAAACACTCTTCTTGACTCATGTCAGCGATGGTTTCCTGTCAACAGGTAGCGTATTGAACCCTTTAGCAATTCACTGCTAACAGAAAAGCAAGAAATCTCTGAAACACTTTAGAGACAATCAAGAAACAAATTATGAACGCAATCAGTATTCAAATATATGGCCATGGTCAGGCTGTAATTAAAATAATGCATTTCGACAATCAGATTGAAGTTGAAAGCATATGTTCACTTTCGAAATATCAATCAATCTATACAAGTCTTTTAAAGTTAGTTTGAGTTGTAATGAATAGATGAAACCTGATACCGCTCTACGGTTTTAATCGACGAACCTCTCACAAACAAATGCACACAATACCTCTTTCTCTCCCATGGTAACAAGGCATTGCAAAGATGGGCATGTTGCAATTATTATGATAGTTACAACGTGACTAGGAAAAGAATATTGTATGATGCTTTATTACTTTTTAATCAAATCTTAATCAATAACAGTTTATCCTATTGTTTAATATGAAAACATAATACATCCTAACCAAATTTATTAAATGACTGTATACGTTTTGCGTATATTTCTATAATCTTAAATGGACAATATTTATTCAGAATTGAATGTTCGTCTAGTCAGTGCCACATGCAAACGACAACAATTAGTATATGTAGCCCATAGTAACCGCTCTGACAGATATGGTGGACATGAGGGAACATCATAAACGTATAGTACATGTTTCATAACCTCAATCATACCAAAACACTACGATTTTCTTACACAGGATAACACTATATTTAAAATATATCTCGTCTGTTATTTAAATGATAATGATAGTGTTGCCTCATAAGTTGTTGCTAATAAATATATCCATTCTTTGAACTTTTCGCAACAAGCCCTCAAATATTCTACATTGAAATAATGTGAACTATATAAATGCAAAGAATAAATAAATGTTTCATCCATTTAGACTTTGATATTTTAATACACATTTTATCTGCTAAACTAATCCTTATTCAGAAATATATAATACATCAGAGGAATGAAACGGTCTTAACTGTCTCAGAGAAACCTTCGGCCATTATCCAAACTATTAAATTACTCGCATTCTTTACATTTTGTGAAAGGTTATTTCAAGCCTTTTTTTTAATTTTACATCTCGATTCGCCGCTACCTGGATGAAATGTTTAACACATTTATGTTTCAACATCGCTGACAATTACTAGGAGATAGAAATATTAGTCACATTCATGTCATGTCTCACCTTTTCCTAAATAAACCTTTTGTATAAGGTTGTCAGTGATGGTTAGAAAGTAATACTGCTTTGGACATGTCTTACTCAAAGGTATATATTTATGTGCCTCAATCTATATATAAATTAATCAAATTGTAATATAGACGAAATATTAGCCCGAGTGAGAAATGGTTTAAAATTTACTCATTTTATTACCTTCATTAGCTTGCCCAACTAAGATGGCACCCTGGTTATTCAATAATTTGGACAAAGTTGTTGAAGTTAAGGAACACAATTGTGTCCTTTGTTTATAAAATAAGTCAGATTGTGTCGTCTTACAAAAACGGATTTATGATCCGTTCACAGTTTGAAATTCCTTTTTATTTGTATTCTAACGTTCAATACACCACTTTATATTAGAGATAAAAAGACCAATACTACATTGTTTGCTACAATTAGGCAAAAATATAGGTTTATGTAATGTTTGACTAAAATTGCCAAAAAGTCTAATTTTTTCCGAAAGTGGGGTCAGTATTATATGCAAATATTTGTTCAAGTCAAATATACGAATGGATATCGGTTTTAAAACGAGTCTTTGAAATGAGGTCTGTTTTAAAAATTTGGACAAAGTTAAAACGGGCTTATATAGCAAATTAAAAGTGGAAATTTATGCAATTTACAAATTAAATATCCATTTATAATTCACCCGGTTATAAAACGAGGTTATATATATATATATATATATATATATATATATATATATATATATATATATATATATATATATATATATATATATATATATAATTTATGTTGATATTGAAAAACAATATTGTCTTCATCAATTTCACAGATAAGATAGGTGACAACAACCGTCTAACATATTTTAAGCACTTTCAAATACTAATTAATATCTAATTCTCAATAAGGCAGCCAAGTCCATAATGCTAATATGGCATATTTGAACAAGTGCAACCTATCCATTAAACCAATGCCCCAAAATGACACATGCATAAGCTGACATATTTATTAGAGACAATAGTTTCTTCAAAACACCAACACAAATGTTTAGAAAAGAGAAACCAGATGAAAATTGTGTTGCGTATCAAGAAAAGAAATTTCATAAATATCAAATATGATCAAGTATTATAATGACTCAGTTCTAAATTAAGTCATATTTGGATAAGATGAATTTATACCAATCTTAAATGTACCTATTTGATTTTATCAAAGGATTTTGTTCGGTAGACCAAAATATAAACATATATTTAGTATTTAAGTTTCAAGAGTAACACGTGACAAAATGAGCTCTCAAATACTGTTGTTTGAAATATTCCCCGGCGTTCTTTTTTATTTTTATCGTTTTGCAACAACGAAATCAGTCTATTGCCAATAACATACGGTGCTCTTTATGCTCAATTGCTGGTTGACGGTAATCTTCAATATATTAAAAACGTACCATAATATTAATGTGTGTAACGCTAACGACAGACAAATGCATGCCTTGACATAAAATAATGTTTCAGTCGACAATAAATCTGTACGATTCAAATCGGTTTTAGTTCCAAACAATTCAGTGCTATTATGCCCTGAACTATGATTACTCAACATAATAAATGCGTGAAAAGCTAGACGGAGTGTCTGAAATATTATAAATTAATAAGCCTATTAACTGCAATTTATTTATATATAGATCCCTCATCAAATTAATGTAAACACTCTTCTTGACTCGTGTCAGCGATGGTTTCCTGTCAACAGGTAGCGTATTGAACCCTTTAGCAATTCACTGCTAACAGAGAAGAAAGAAATCTATGAAACACTTTAGAGACAATCAAGAGACAGATTATGGACGCCATCAATATTCCAATATATTGCAATGGTCAGGATATAATTAAAATAATGCATTGAAAAAATCAGATTGGAGTAGGAAGCAAAACCTTACTTTAAAGATATCAATCAGTCCCCACATGTCTTCTAAAGTTAGTTTGAGTTATATTGAATGGATGAAAGCTGAAACCGTTAATGGCTTTTAATCGACGAACCTATCACAAATAAATGAAGACAAAAATTCTTTCTCTTCCATGGTAACAGAAGGCATTGAAAAGATGATCACGTTTGGAAGTATTGTGATAGTTTCAACATGATGAGGAAAAGAGTATTGCATAATACTTTATCAATAATTAATGAATCTTAATCAACTGCAGTAACCGCTCCTGTGGCCTAGTGTTTAGAGAGACTGGCGCAGAACAGGGAGGTCGTAGGTTCGATCCCCTGGCGAGTTATACAAAAGACATACACAAATGGATCTAACACGCTTGGCGATCAGCATCAGGACGTTAGTGTTAATACTTAAGGAAATATAATATGGAAAGTATTTACATTGTAAGGCATTAGACTAAATGGAGATTTGGCAATAATCACGTTATATTAGTCCTGCCAAATGCGAAAATCGTCTACACTGCATCCATATTGCTTTCAGCGTTTTTATCCTTTACTTCATGTATGTCACAATGGTTTACAAAGATGTATTTTAGCTATTTGTTTTATTAAAAATTCAGTCCCATGAACATTTTTAAATCGCATCGGATTTCTTCCTTTCAAGATTACCCAAGGTGTTTCAGTATAAAGGTTTTAAAATGCATTGATATTGTCCTACGCTATTATAATTGCTGTGCTGAACTAGATTTTCTCAACGAATTTGATGTATTCAAGGCTTTACGTTTTTTCCAAACTATTACATTGTTCGTGTCCTTTATATTTTTTGAAAGGTTATTTCAAGCCTTTTGTGAAGTTTTACTTCTCGACTCGACGCTACCTGGATGAAATATTTTACACGTTTATTTTTAAACATGGAGGACGGTTGCTAGGAGATATAAAGATTCGTTGCAGTCTTTTCATGTCTCACCTATTCCTAAATGCACATTTTTATTAAGGATGACAGTAATGGTTTTAAAGTAATATTGCTTTGGAGTTGCTTTACTCAAAGGTATATACTCATGTGACACAATTTAGATTTAAATTAATCAAACTGTAATATAGACGAAATATTTGGGCGAGTGGGGAATAATTTAAACATAAATTAATGTATCACGCTCGTTAGTCTGACCAACTAAGTTGCTATACTGGCTGTTCAATATTTTGGGTAATGTTGCTGAAGTTCCATGCACTCAACTGTGTTCTTTATCTTTGTAACATTACTCGGATTATATTATAAAGTATCCATCCCTGATTAACATCTCCCCTTAGAAGTATAGAAAATATTAGTATACAGTCTTTTCTGCAATCCAAGTCTCAAACCATTTGCCAAAGAAAGCATATGACCGGCTTTACAAACCAATCAGGAACAATTATTGCATTTTCATTCATTAATATTTCCCAGGTTATTATTAAAGGTCATGGTTATATGTCGAGCAAGGAATCTTTCTAAACATGCGGACGATTTGGATTAGAAAAGTATCGATAAATGTCGGAAACAAAGAACAAAGATTACTTAAACAACACTTGCCATTAGTAATGGTAATTTCGGCAAATAAGGAATACACTGGTGTAAACAGTATCAACCAATTTCCTACATATCGAAACATTGATAGGAACAAGCCCATGATATGGCTGCAATGACCAGCTTTGCCATTCTACCTTGTATTACTATATAAAGTTTCTATGACATGTTATATGTATTCAGATGCTATAAAAACATAATGAAACTAAATTTCAAGCTATCTAAAAGTGAATGTGTTTCTTTCATCCCATCTTCTGATATAATGACATAGAGGAAGTCAAATTGGAAATATAAGGATACAATCTTCATGGCTGGGATTGTATCAATGTGTAACGTTTACCTAATCACTCACAAAGTGAAAGAAAATATACCATGGAATGTATTTACTTTGTAAGGCATTAGACTAAATCGAGATTTTGCAGTAATTACGTTATATCAGTCCTGACACATGTGTAAATCCTCTACACAGCCTCCATATCGCTTTCGGCGATTTCAATACGTCATGTATGTTACAATGGATTACAAAGATGTATTGTAGCTATTTCTTTACTGAAGGTGCAGTCCTATGAACATGTTTGAATCGCCTCAAATATTATCCTTTCAAGATTACCCAAGGTGTTTTAGTTTAAAGGTTTTAAAAATACATTGATATGGTCCTACTCTATTATTATAATTGTCCTAAACTAGATTTTCGCAACGGATTTGGATGTATTCAAGGCTTTACGTTTTACAAACAATTAAATTGTTCGTGTTGTTTACATTTTTTGAAAGGTTATTTCAAGCCTTTTGTGAAGATTTACTTCTCGACTCGACGCTACCTGGATGAAATATTTAACACATGTAGTTTTCAACATGGACGACGGTTGCTAGGAGATACAAACATTTTTTACGCTAGCATCAGTTGATACGGTCTATCATTATAATCAATTTAAATCTAGTATATTAATACAAACATGTATGACAGAACTATTCATTGGTATATAAATGCAGCAAATGTGAATGTTTGTATTTGACAATTCACCCTACCTGCCGCGCAAAAGGAAATGCACAGAATTAGTTTTAAACGTCTCGGAATAGTTAATTTGCAGCTGCAACCATTCTAAGTGCATTCAACCATTAAAAGGTTTATATATAATCACTTTTAAGGTGATATTTAAAGAATTTGTTTTCATTCTACATTGACAACAGAAGATAGATGACAACACTGACATATCCCTTTAAACCCAATGACACTCCGACACATATGTAATGCACAATAACAAATACAAGTTTATAATGTTAATACGGTAATTTTAAACAACTGCAATCTATCCAGTGACTCAATGATTTAAGTATCATCTGTATGTGCATTTATATTCATTAAAGAATTAGTTTTCTAACAATGACATAGTATTGTTTGAAAATAAACCGATCTATGTGTCAGTAATAATCACCTTACAATTTCATAAATAAGTGAGTTTTCACCACTAGAAAAGATCATGATTTTATTTGATGACTTGCCATATTTCATAGCAATTATAGTCCATAAAACTCAATATACGTAATACATGTATTTGCAAGATAGATATGAATCAAGACACAAGATTCAATCGAAAGGCGGATTAAATAATTAATCTATAGAGAGTAACGTCTCAAGACGAAACACAAAATTCTAAAGGTATAAAGTCTAATATATATATATATATATATATATATATATATATATATATATATATATATATATATATATATATATATATATATATATCAGATTCATGAAGTGATTCAAACTAGTAACTGATATTATAATATTTTGGCAAATATAACAAAATCCTTAAACATTGTTAAAGCACCGCATTGGATCATATTAAATTGGATTTAAACGTTGTAATAATCAGGAAGTGCTGCAAGCAACAGAAAACGATGAGTCTTTATGGTCATGGAAACTCACGCAATGAAATGGTGGGTATTGGAGAAACATCCTAATAATAATTTACTTGTTTTATATAATGAAAGCAATGAGCGTGAACTATGCATGTTTTAATTTGTATGTTACCTAATATATACCTTCTATGGTTTATATGCTTGTAGTGCTAATGAAACGAAACTAAATCACTGGAAATACAAAAATGTTTCACTCGTCCAAATAGCTGCTGCAGAAACGATTTGCTCAATTTCAAACATTATCCATGCTATACTAGAATGAATAGTATTTTCTAAAATCGAGTCGTACATTTAGAAGCCTTTATAAACTTGGAAAATACCAGTTATTTATAAATCTGTAAATCGTCAAATGAATGCAAAGATAGCTCCCGTCTTACAGAAGTATTGGTTCAACATAACAATATATAGTTATGTTAAATCCATTGCATGGTAGAAGGAAAGAAGACAGTTCTGAAATTCATTGTACGGTTTTAAAGAAATTACACATACTAAAAAGAACGAATTTAAATTTATAAAATTGTTATGCCTGCAATTGATAGAATGCTTTGAACTGAGATGGAAGTAAAACGTTCCTTGCAAAATACCAACCCATGTTTGCAAATCTTGTCCCATCCACTTGGAAAATAATAAATGCTACCAATCAAATGATTTCTTTAAATAAGACGTTTCGTAAACAAATGACACAGTTACTCATTCTAAACCATAGTAACAACAGGTATTGAATAATGTGAAGGTTTGAATAATCAGAAAGCTACGTTAGTGAAGTGATTCCTCTTTGCTACCCATGGTGACCCATCTCAATGAAATGGTGGGCATATGGGAAACATTTATGTAACTACTGTGTTTCATATAATGCAAACAATTTCAACAGATATGTGTGTTCCTCTTAAATATGATTCGACGGGGCAAGTTTAATCGTTTATGATGCTCAGAATTTGACAAATTGCGACCTCATAAGATGCTTTTTGAAAATGAATATATTCGTCCTGGTTATGTCATATTAGATCTCACTAGGACATCAAACGTGTCATTCATATATATATATATATATATATATATATATATATATATATATATATTAATGATAGCTGTTTTAAATGTTTGATAAATGGACTTAGTTTTGTGCTTTTTATAAGACTCGACATCTTTATTGAAAGCTTTGCAAAGCTTTACATTTTGCAAATACTGATTAAACATCTATAACGTGCGTTTTCATTGGCAAAACAGAACCGGATATTGTGATCTGCATGTGTATTTTCCACAATTAGTGCAACTTACAATGCAAACGTAAATGAAAATAAATAGTTTTAGCTAGAAATGTTTACGGACAATTAAATGCAGGACCGAACTTGAATGTACAATTAGGGTCGGAAAATATGTTCCTATCAATATTACTATATTAAATGTTCATTTCTAAGGATTGTTCTGATACGATATGATTCACCAAAGAATATATCTGATATACGATTAGGAGTTTATGAAACTTGCCAGCCGATGTGACGCTAATAATTAAACTGAAGTTAATAATGATGGATAGTGCTGTACATCTTTCATACGAAACAAAGATCTTAATAACTAAAATAAATATCTTATATAAAGTATGCAGAATGGTTGTAAACATTCCACTATTACAAAGCTGCTATATAATAATATGAATATATTCGTCGTTTGTATTACATCTAATTTGATAGATGTTCAAATATTAGTATAACGCACCTTGATAGAGCTAACGGCGTAGAACTTTGCATCAAGTACATTCACCGAAAGGGGACCAATCTTAATTATTCTGGAATATTTTTTTCAGGGAATGCTATCTTGCATTCTACTTTGGTTAAATCAAGTTACATTCTCCTATATGGCATTTACGACAAGTATGGATTACCAAAATATATATATATATATATATATATATATATATATATATATATATATATATATATATATATATATTGAATTTTCATTGCTTAATCATTTATTGATTTATTATCTATTGATCTTCCAGATTGTAATTAGTTGTATTAACGCTGTTGTTCTTGTTTATGTTCTTGTTGTTGTATTCTATATCTACTTTCTGATAAATAGAAACATCACATATATATATATATATATATATATATATATATATATATAGCATTTTAGTTTTCAGACATATAACAGTTGCATAATCTGAATATTTATATGGAAAGTTTCTTTATCAGAAGAAGTGAATCAAAAAAATGTTTTACTTCATTAACTGCCTAATTTGATTACATTTTTAGGAATAATTTCTTCAATTGTATTCATTAAAAATACTTTTGATATATGCCTAGTTAACAAGATGGCTGTACACACAGTCTCCAGAGTGGTAACTTTTTTCGGTCATTCGCATGCAAGCTAATCCCATTAATATGTGTAGATTCCTCGCATTAGTCATATCCTGGAATATATTGATCATAAAAGATCATATTTGGAGTTTGGTCAAAGGCAACCTACGAGTTATTTGATACATACATATCAAAGGAGGTAACTCGAATATAGTAAGTCAGAGAATATCCTGGATAATCTTGTTTAAATGAATTCCCTAAATTGAAAACAACTCACATAGGCAGTCACTTGATTGTCAACGCAATCAAACAAAATATCGGGGCCATATGATATCCACTATATAAATGAAAGCATTGTATGAAGACAAGTCAGATTAATTCATGAATATGGACGCGTTAAGGTTAAAGCAGAAAGGGTAAACCACCAAAATGAATTATACTGTAACAAGCCACCGAAAGCAATGAAACTGAAAAAGATAAAATGTTTTACGTCAGTTCTTTTGTGACATTTATAAACATGGTGTGATAAATATAACCTTGATGTACCAATATCGAGTATCAATTATGTGAATAAACATTATAAAATAATATAATATAATTTCATTATAAACGCCTCCAAGGAACATCATTTAAGATGTCACGGGATGATTGTATTAATTGGAACTCGTAAATAAATTGTTTAACGATAAATACTTTATCGCCAATATCGTAGCAACGAATACGTTTGCCTTAAATTGTAGATATGTAAATCCGTTTTATATCTTTTAAAGTTGTATTCTTCTTTACTAATATTACATATATCATTTAAAAGTTAACAAGCTTTTTACGCAGTTCACGTTCCGCCTTATCGATAAGGAATGGGATCAATAAAATTGAATTTACTGAAATACATTTATCTTCAGTATAAATTAATATTTATTTTAAGTACACAATCTATCAGAAGAAACCAACCAGGCACACATTTTCAGTGCCTTAATTATTTAGTAGACTCCACCTCTTCTCAGATTATTAAATATAAAATACATGGACATACCTAACAGGTTTTCGAAAAGACATTTGCAAATTGACAAACAATTCTAAACGTATATAAACATATTCTATTAAAAGATACATAGAAACATCTATACATTCTTGCATGCTCCGAGATACCGAAGTTTGCAAGGAATGACCGCTGTTTACCTTATACTGCAAACATGTTAAGGGTGCTATGTTTTTATATTCATATAACCAAAATAGTATCCTCTATAAGAATAAAGAAAAAGAATAACTTTACAATGCAAACACACTGCATTTAAATCAAGTAACGTATATTTAGTACAAGAAAGGACTTCTGAAACCTAACATAAAAATGTCGTTATCTTTTTTAAAATAATATGCCAAGTCCTTCAGTTAAAATTAGCAAGGATATGGACTGACGAATAAATAAAATAAATCAGCAAACCAAACCAATGTAACACAGATTCGAAAACGACTATACAAAATATATACAAAATAAATATGTAAATTGGAAAACATTAAAGGATTTAATCATTCTAGTTGTTAGTGATTTAGGTACCTTTAAAACAAAGAAACAAATCATTGTAATAATCAATACGTTGAGTAAAGCATAACTCGATCTGATAAACACAGATAACAATGGCTGTATTTTCAGAATAATTCAATAAAACCGGAACACCAAATATACGACTAATATTAATGCATTATAGCAAATATGTGCTAGTCCACTACAGACCATATTTGTAAGATTAAGCTATTGTAGTTGATTAATCCATAAAACAAACTAGTCAATATATATAAATTACATATTGAATTTCATTGTTCTTACTTCTAAATTACAACTTCTATATACATATTTTCATATCCCCAGCATTAAAACAGTAGGTAGGTCTATGAGTGAGTTTCGCTCATCTAAGCATCTCTTTAATCTGGCATTTAAACAATTAAAATAAAAGCTGCTGACAGTTCGTAAGAAGAAGAAGAAGAAGAAGAAGAAGAAGAAGAAGAAGAAGAAGAAGAAGAAGAAGAAAAACAAGAAAAACAAGAACAAAAAGAGGAAGAAGCAGCAGAAGAACGTGAAGAAGAAGAACGTGAAGAAGAAGAAGAAGAAGAAGAAGAAGAAGAAGAAGAAGAAGAAGAAGAAGAAACCAATCAATGTAGTCAAATATATTAAAACAAAATATATTATTCAAAAGGTAAACACCAAACGAATAAAACATACATCCATCCATCCATCCATCCAACCATATATATATCCATCCATCCATCCATCCATCCATACATACATACATATATCCATCCATCCATCCATCCATCCAAACATACATGCATGCATGCATGCATGCATGCATGCATGCATACATACATACATACATACATACATACATACATACATACATACATACATACATACATACATACATACATACATACATACATACATACAGCATGCATGAATGCATGCATGCATGCATGCATACATACATACATACATACATACATACATACATACATACATACATACATACATACATACATACATACATACATACATACATACATACATACATACATACATACATACATACGTACATATTTACATACATACAAACATATATTTTTAATAATAGCTATCTTCGGTGATAAATCGGAATAAAATTCAATTAAAACGATGGGTGAAAGGTAAACTACCAAAATAATTATTTCCTAACAAACCATCGAATGAACAAATGTTAATGATAAAACTTTTAAGATCAATTTTTTTGAGAAATGTATAAACAACGTGTGACACATACAAAACTTGCGTGTATGTCATCAACAATGCACTGTTAAGTCTTAAGCCCTTTGAATAAATATATATATACATATATATATATATATATATATATATATATATATATATATATATATATATATATATATATATACACACACACATCGTACCTAAATATGTAATAAACTATACCTATATGATATATCAAACGTATTCAACACATCAAGGGGAAGTAATTCAGATATATCAAAACAACAAATCATTTTTGGATGCCCCGAGTTACTTCACTTTACAGGGATTGATATCATTTACCGCTCAGTGCCGTGAATTGGAGTCAAGACGAATAACAGAGCCAACGATTCTGTCCATATGAAAAAAGAAAAGCTAAACTTCGCACAATAAAGAGTTTGATTTTGCTACAAATAATGATCAGCAAATGGCAATGACCAAAAAGAGAAATATCTCAAATTATACTAAATAAGAAATGATCACAAAGCTCGCAACCTCTCGACCCACGCATACAAAGTTTAAATGGCAAGAGAAGATAATTTGCATACGTTAAAAGAGCTGTTTATTCTAAGTTCAGTGGGGTAACGTACCTTCTCAAAAACAATCATACTGACAATCTGTTTCAAATGTTACTGCCATAATGTGGAATATGTGATTCATAACTCGATCTGATCCACATGGATAGGATTGACTGTAAATTAGGATAATCAATTACAATTGGGAAAGCTGAAGTGAGCAATGGTTGGTTTAGAAAACAATAAATGATGTAGGAGCCGTTGTAAACCAAAATATTACAGTACTTGTCACGACGAACGACATTCCTAAATGATTTTTTCCCGAAGCAAAAAATTTTTAAATTTTTCTCACATAAATGTCGTCGACAAATCCATTTATGTGGTCAAGATAGACCTGTATCAATTATACGTATTCTTATAATTATACTTGTCAATTTAACATCAAGTTTTATATGTTTGTTCAATATTCTACATAATTCAGATAATCAGGTCTCCTTTTTATATATCGCTTGTATCGACCAGAGGAGAGAGACAAATCAACGCATAACCTATCAGTTTATGATACAAATAACACAACCTGCTACATCGGAGTGAAATCAATAGACTCAACATCTAATATGTTCCGTTATATAAACTGTACATTCTCAATTTTAACCAAATAAAAAGCCACACACCTTGGAATCTAAGATCGATTAGAACATTCGTGCTAACAAAAATCTCAATGGTCTAGTTCTTCAAATACCTTTTATTGATGGACAATTACATCGATCGCTTTACAGGTAAGGAAGTCTTCCGCAGAAAACGAAATGAATAAAACGTACACACCCACACACACAAAAACACTAACCTCTTAATGCTGAGCGTCAAACGATGCAGCTGTTAGTACCATTTTTGTAAGTCTTTGGTATGACTCGACCGGGGATCGAACCTACGACCTCCCGCTTCCGGGGCGGACGCTCTAACCACTAGGCCACCGGAGCGGTGATATATATATATATAGCTCTAGTTCAAGCCTTAAGTGGACCATTCTCATTTTGCAGCATTAGGCAGACCAAAATGTATCTTCATAATTATTCGAAATATACAAATATCCATAACGTTTTTAAAACGTAAACATCATTTAAATGTTATGCATTGCATGGTTTCAATGCTCCAGGCAATAATAAAAAAAATATACAAAATACACGGTCTCCTTAAATTGCATATGTACATTATCAGCATTACGGAGACCAGTGCTTAAATTCAAGCATAAAGAAGACTATGATATATATATATATATATATATATATATATATATATATATATATATATATATATATATATATATATATATATATATATATATATATATATATATATATATATGTGTGTGTGTGTGTGTGTGTGTGTGTGTGTGTGTGTGTGTGTGTGTGTGTGTGTGTGCATGCATGCATGCCAAAATATATCATCTTTAGAATTTATCCTGACGATATATGCTATCAAATGGATATAAATGTTGATTACTTGAACATATCTTTAGATATTGTTTAATGCTTTGTATAATTATTGAGATACATTTTGGTCTTCCTAATGCTGCAAATTTAGAATATTCCTTGTGACATTTAATCCACTTACCATATGAGATAGGCCTAGTATCTTCATGTCACTGCAACGCCACTACGTTCTTCTAGCCGCCATTTCTGTTAGCATACCTGCGTATGCACGATGGGGATTCCGCCACTACCGTAGTCTGAACTGACTTTCGGCTGATGTTCAAATTGGGATGTTTATGGCATACATTTTTTTAAAACAAATTTTAATACACCAGCTCTCGTCGTATATATATATATATATATATATATATATATATATATATATATATATATATATATATATATATATATATATATATATATATATATATATATATATATATATACACACATACACACATTTATACATACATACATACATACATACATACATACATACATACATACATACATACATACATACATACATACATACATACATACATACATACCCAGGAGATGTCTCAAAAAGATTGAGAGGGCTAATAGTAGCGATTTTCATGTTCATATTTATTAATCAATCAATATAAAAAGTAGCTTGCTTGTCATTTGAATGAAACACTATGTTGTTTACATATTTTGACTTCAATTGTTAATAATAGCTCTGTTCGAAGATAAATCAGAATAATTCAGTTAGAACGATGGGTCAGTGGCAAACTACCAAACTAATTATTTTGTAACAAACCAACGAATGAAATTATATTAAAGATAAAACGTTTAACATCAATTATATTGAGAAATTTATAGACATTCTGTGACAGATGCAAACTTGCGTGTATGTGATAAACAATTATATATAGATATATATCGCACATAAGTATGTATCAAACAATATATAAAACGTATTCAACACATCAAGGGGAAGTAGATCCGATACATCAAAACAACAAATTACTTTTGGGTTCCCCGAGTTACTTAACTTTACATGGAATGATATTACTTACCCCTCACTATCGTTAAATTCAATCAAAGAGAATAAAAGAGCCAAACATTCTCGCTATATGAAAAAAAAAGCTGTACTTAGGACAAGAAGAGCTTTTATTTTTCTGCAGTTAATGATGAGCAAGTGTCAATGAGATAAACAAGAAAAGAAATATATCAAATTTTACGAAACATGTCATGATAAGATACTTTGCAAGCTATCTAGCCACACATTCAAAATTAAAATAGCTAGATAAGATAACTCGCATATGTTAAAGAAGCTATTTATTCAAAGTTCAGAGCGGTAACGTACCTTCTCAAAAACAATCATTTTGACAATCTGTTCAAAATGTTAATGCCATAATGTGGGATATCGGATTCATATCTATATTTCGTCCACATGAATAGGATTAATAATAATAATAATGATGACTTTGTATAGCGCCTAATCTTCCGAAGCTCTAAGCGCTTTACACCATTAATAATGATATGAGTACACTACAAAAAAACTAATGACAAAAACAATAAAATTGGAAAACATAAAAACATGCTGAAAACATATAAGATACAAAACACGATTAAATCTCTAAGTTTGTCCCTGCAGTCGAAACATGTGAGTTTTAAGAGCACTCTTAAAAGGGACCACTGTGTCTTTGCGTCTAATTTCAATGGGCAATTCGTTCCAGTCAATGGCCCTTTTATGCAAGCGAACGTTGTCCATATGACTGCAAATTAGGATAATGAATTACAAAAGAGGAATCAAAAGATAACAATGGTTGTTGTAGACAAATATAAAGGACGTAGGAGCCGTTGTCAACAAAATTATTACAGTACTTGTCACGACGAACGACTTCCCTAAATGATTTTTTCCCATAGTATAAATATTGTTAAATATTTCTCTCATAAATGTCGTCGAAAAGTACATTTAGGTGGTCAAGATATACCTGTATTAATTATACGTATTATTAAACTTATACTTGTCAATTTAACATGAACTTGTATCTGTTTGTTTAATATACTACATTATTCAGATAACCAGGTCTCCGTGTTAGGTTTCCCTTGTATCAACCAGAGGAGAGACGAAAAACAACGCATAACTTAACACTTTATGATAATATTCACACAACCTACTGTATCGGAAAAAAATGAATAGACTCAACATATATTATGTTATGTTATATACACTCAACATTCTCAATTGAAAAAAACAAAAATCCCCCTGGAGTGGAATAAAAAATCGATTAGAACATTCGTGCAACCAAAATTCTTAAGGGTCTAGTTCATCAGTACGCTATTACAGGTAAAAAAAAGTCTTCCGCAGGAACCGAAATGAATAAACCCTACACACACGCGCGCGCTCGCGCGCACACACACACAAACACCCCCATACATGTATACATACATACATACATACATACATACATACATACATACATACATACATACATACATACATACATACATACATACATGCATACATACTACATACATACTGTCACGGAATTGCATAAACCGTTTTAATTTATTAAATACATGTACTCGAGTTTTGTGTGCGGTATACAACTATACCCTGAGGGTGATTAATGCATACTGTGTTGTATTTCAAAATAGTGAGAAGCGAATGCTTCCAGTGCAAAGACGATATTTGTACATAAATACCCCACAGTAGGTAAAATTCTTTACATTAAGGATATTCTTGTCAACGGGTGGGCGTACTACACATACTTACACATCTTCAGATGAAGTGGTATGTATGTTTATTAATTTCTTGTATATACGATATAAATATTATATTAATATGTCTATGTTTTTTTTGTATGTTTGCTATGCAGCGTCGGTTTACGCAGTATAATGCACATATTTTTATTTTTGTTTGCGACTTAGGAAGGATTTATATTGGTAATAAAACGTCACAATTTCAAGAAAGGTTTAGTACGGTAGGATTTAAATAGAGCAAAACTTAGGTTTACATCTGAACTTGTTGTTTTGTAATTATTGTACTGGTAATGTAATCTGTGTAACTTACAATGTATAACGTTTTAAGTTTTCATGACCGTGTCATGTCTAGTACACGATGTTGGATATGCTTAAAGCTGTCAGGATAGCATAGACGTGTATTGTGTAGAGTTGTGTAGAGCTGTGTAGATCCGTCCAGAGTATCTGGAGCGTCAAGAAGATTTGGAGTGACACGAACGGTCATATTTATCGCAGTGATAGGGGTTTAAGTGGCGCAAGCTGTAAAGCCAACCATAGGAATTAACCGTAGCAGCTATGAAGCATAACGGTAGCAGCCTTGGAGTTGAAATAAAGTGTTTTCATGTATCTCATTACATATAATCCTGCAGCTGTGGTGTTCGTAAAATCCATTGTATCTTTCAGGACTGCAAACATGCCTACTAAAAGCTTAATAAGGACTACCGGTAACATCAAATTGGAGTTCGGTTTACAGTGTTTTAACAAGCTCAACCAATATGATTCAAGATTACTGAATTGATACATTTAAATCTTTCTGATAATCAAATTCAGCAACATCTTGTTAAATAATAACATAGTAACAAGATTTTTCCAAAATCGGGTTAAAGAAAATAGTTGCTAGGTTGATGAAAAAAATAGCCAATCGGATTCGATATCACATCATTGATATGCATGGATTTCAATCATAATCATTCTAAAACAAATAGGCGATATCAAATGAATATTTGGTAATCCTATCCCCCCAAAAACAAATACAGACTATAGAATGATAAAAAAATGACATTAGAAGATGACTGATAACCTTTAAAAATGTAAATGTCTCTCCAATGATATTAAAATAACATTGTTGCGATATTAACCTTTACAACGATACTGATTCAGATCGGATCAGAAATATAATCTATGAAGACTATCAAACGACAGAAAGCATGGAAAATCCCCTCTGCAAAATGTCACGATCATGCTCATCATAAATCACACTATATGTGTTTTGGGCATATTCACCAAGTGTTTATAAATAAACGATTTGTGATATATGATTCGAAATACAATCGCTACATTTGTGATTATCTCAACCTTTCAGATGTCAAGTAACTTCATTAATATATTGAATCATTCTCATTATTACAGGACGCAAGATCTTCCTGATTTAAGCATAGGTACCAGGTTGGATCAAACGTGATTCATAAATAGTCCCTATGGTGGTAATATGCTCAACCAATCAAATGCAAGATCTCCTCATTTATTTACGCAGATTCAGCCTATTATCGAATTCCTGCGGGAGCTTATCATATAAGCTTATATTTTTTTATATTTTTTTCGATTCAGATAAAATTTAAAAATTCTAATTCCAAAAATGGTGTCAAGTTGACCTAGTCATATGCATGATCATCTGGTGAATATGCACAAAAAGCGAAATCACGTTTGATCAGAACACCAGAAAAATTTAACGAAATCACGTTTGATCAGAACACCAGAAAAACTTAATGAAATCACGTTTGATCAGAACACCAGAAAAATTTAATGAAATCACGTTTGATCAGAACACCAGAAAAACTTAATGATATCACGTTTGATCAGAACACCAGAAAAATTTAATGAAATCACGTTTGATCAGAATCAGGAATCCAAAGACAAGAAATATCAGCTAAGCAACTGCGAAATCGAAACATCATTATGCGTGTATCAAATTAATTTATGATACAAACATATATGTTAAATTTGATCTTAATCAGATTAGAGGTGTTAACGGAAGAGCAGTAGCAAGCAAGTGTTAGTAAATATATGACAAAGAAAGCAGTTTAAGGATTGATGTAAAATCTTACGGTTTCCATTGAAAAATATCCATGTGATGATACCCAGAATTCTTCTTTCTAGCAAATTCCTTCCATCACAAATGAAGATGAATTTCAAAATAATCTTTCAACATGCACTTTCAACAACAACCACAGAGATGAATGACACATGTATTTCCTCCTGTCCGTAGTGATCTTACGTAGATCGAATTGAATGACACATATATTCCAACTTTGACGTAGTGATCTTACACTATTCGATTGAATGACACATATATTCCCCACTTTTTGAAGTGCCTTGGTGATCTTCCATCCACTGAGATAAATGACACATTCCATACTTGTCGTAGTTCCACCCGATACGTCCATTGTTTCAGCATACAAGCCTGGAATTGTTGATATTGTTAAAGCCTTCAACCCTCAACAACGTATACTTTCGTACGGTGCAGTATACGTTATATCGCTACCAAGCCTTAACAATGTTGTTGGCATATTTTCTCTGTTGCGCATGTGCGTAATTGTTAAAACTATAACATCCGGTTTGTAGTGACTCCATATTGGTTTAGGTAAGATACGCTAGAGCGTTGTGTTTTAGTCAATTAATGAGAGCAGGCGTGAATACAACTCTAAAAAAGAACTGTTTGGGCGTACCTATTCATCAATTTTATCTCTGTAGTAATTACTTTTATTTTTAGTGCACTTATTTGTCGTTTAATTCGTTTAACAGTAGATAAAAATGTGTTGTTTTTCATTACAGTAAGGAAAATGGTGTTTTCATGGGATAGAAAGCCAGCCAAGAGAGAATATATCTCTGTTCAAAACAAATCAATTAGGGTAAAGTATCAGCGAATCTCACCAGCTTCTAGTGGAGAACAAGACCCAGTGGTCGTAGATGCACCAAGTGGATCTATTCCAAAGGGAATATCAACAACTGGGTCAGAACAAGTAGATGAACAATCAAAAGGGGCCGTTTTTTTCTCTGGTAAATTAAATCTGTCGATACATAACGATACTATTGCAGAGTCCTCATAAAAAGAAAATGCTCTTATTTACAAAAATGCCTTCCTATCAAATATGATAGAATGTTTCTTGATATTTAATGTCTTTCTTTAATTTACATCTCAGTCAATGAGTCATTCAGTACATAAATAATAAATGCATAGTTGACAAATGTCTTTAACTGTGAAATACATGCACAAGGGAAAAAAACACTACAAAAGCAATTTGTTTCTTCTAGCATTTTAGTCCTTGTCATACAGGTATCTCTTATTTACATTGATTTTACATGTGACTGCAATATATGTTATGATGTATTATCTGTTATTTTTCTCATACTAATCAACAACAAATAAAGTGCTTACAAATCTTGCAGATGAAATAGATGACAATAAAGTCTCCTACAGAGAGAGGTTTTTGTTTCATGCGCAGCAGAGAGAGAGAGAGACAGAGAATGTGTGTATATGTGCGCATGAGTGAACACATTATGACACTTGTTGTATTTTAATAAATGCGTCTAATTAATTGATCTCGCTATAACGCCTGCAATCCTTAATCATAATCGGACCCTACTCAGACATTTCGCCCAGATTATTTCGCACACAACACGGAATATTTCGTCATTACTGCTACAGTCGTTTGTGAGAGAGACTAAATTCAAAAACAGTACACTTCGAAGTCTAATACTCTTTCTTAATTTAAATTTTTGCACTTTCTGATCACATGATCGTATTGAACTTACACTGATTGCGATGATTGACATATTTCCTCCTTGCTGTATTGATCTCCTTCACTAAAATAAAAAAAACACAAAAAAATGTAAAACTTCTGATTCAGTTACACACACACACACACACACATACACACACACAAACACATATCTATCTATCTATCTATCTATCTATCTATCTATCTATCTATCTATCTATCTATCCATTCATACATACGTGCAATCGTTCGTGCATGCGTACGCATAGACAAACATACATACATACATACATACATACATACATACATACATACATACATACATACATACATACATACATACATACATACATACATACATACATGCATACATACATGCGAGCGTGGGTGCGTACACAGACAGACAGACATATATACATACATACGTGCGTTCGTGCGAGCATGCGTGCGTACACACAGACAGACATACATACATGCATGCATGCATGCATGCATACATACATACATACATACATACATACATACATACATACATACATACATACATACATACATACATACATACTGTAGAAGGGGCTACGAGTGGCCGAGTGGTCTAAAGCGCTCTCCGTTACGGATCACTGCCGTCTCACCTCTGTCTGCGTGCGTTCGAATTTAAGACTCGGCAAAGGTGGTTATGTGAGAAAGCTTGCCATTAGCTTCTCGTGTGTCGGTGGTTCTTTCTGTGGGTTTTCCCGGGTTATTCCTCCACCAATAATACTAATCGCCATGTATAGCCTATCGTGTGCTGAAAAATGGCGTTAAACCCTAAAACAACAACAATAACAACTGAGCGGCAAGCAAGGCAGCTGTTAGTACCATTTTTGTAAATCTTTGGTATAACTTGGCCGGGGATCGAACCCACGACCTCCAGCTCCCACGTCGGACGCTCTAACCACTAGGCCACCGAATTGGTAGATATGTTGATGGTATGAGCCTATTTGCGAGGTTTAATAAATTTATTATTACAAAATAAAGAGACTCCTAATTGGCGACAAGCTCAACCAATCACATATAAATAATTTCGTTAACATACATTTATCTTAATCATAATTGTATTCTTAATTTTGAAAGTCAAGCTGCTAAGTTGAATCAAATCTGGATTTTTTTTTAAAGCCTCTTCTGTGGTAATATGTTAGGCGAATGACATGCAAGATCACTTCATTCATTTGTGTGGATCCTTAGCATTATGGAACTTCTTCTAGAGCTTCATCGCAAAAACGTATATTTGAAGCTGAAGAAAATCAAAATCATGACCTCCAGAACTGTATCGAATTTAGCCAGATGCAAAATCAAATGATTAATACGCGTGGATCCAGCAAGCCAACAAAATTATCCAAGGTCGTGATGATATAAACATTATGTTCCACTATGAATCGAATTCAGATCAAAACGATTGTGTCCCTGTCTGACAAAAGCTTAATCAATCAGCTATAAGACTGCCTCCTTTATATGCAAATGATGCAAACCGTTTGCAAAAGTAAATCAGATAATTCATTTGTCCAAGTTTGTGTAAGAAGAACAACATTAATTTGGAAAACATTTCATTTAACCCTTTGTTATTTAGTTTATTCACACTTTTTGTAAATAACGTTTGATAACAATAGAGAAGAACGCAAAATCTCCTTCTTCACCTGCCCTATTGAAATGAGCATTTTTTTTACAGGCACGGGATTTCGGTAACCACATCTTACATTGCAGCGTAAGTTTCAAGTGACCTGTCTTTTAGTGAACTTTGGTGACCTTTTGTTATTTATACCTTATTTCTTTGTAAAGTGTTGCTGGGTATTGACTACGATTGACTACATTCCACATTTGTTTCTGTGCTGATAAAGATCTCAACCTAGGACCATGATTATTGTGATTTTGCTTCAACAGATGTATCGCGACTTGTTTAGGATAATCATTTCTCACTCATGCGACAGAGAAATATAGCTGCTTTGCTAGCCTTGTCTTTTTTATATGTCTGGTTGTCTGAGTCATGGTGTCCGCAAACTAGAAACTACTTTTCACAGATTCAGTCCCTGTTTATACTGCTCATGCTGACGGATTTGTTATAAAATCAAACAACAACATATATATATATATATATACAACGCAGATAGCAACCTAAGGTCTCTCCAACTTTGAAAACACACCATCTAAAACACTTTCAGAGGGAGGTAGACACACATACACACGAAGTCGAGCTTTCTGGTATTAAGCTAGAAACATGTGTTCGTCGTTTGATACATCATGGTAAATTGTATCCTATCTGAGGGCCTAATTCAATGTACGTTCAGGTTAGCTCTACTAAATTTAGCTAATATTACAGAAGTAGTTTAAATATTCGTGTGAAACGAAGATTATGTTAGCTACATGTAATGATGCTGACCTGAAAATGTACTGAGCTACATGAATGAATCAATGAATGTTAAATTAAAGTGAACGGGCCACGAAGGGTCATTATTCACTGTTTTATCTTTGTAAAGAAAGTTATTTAATTTTTCCCGTGGGGTAAGGAATGGTGCCACATCCCCATGGGCGTTTATACACACATAGTGTGCTATTTAATTTGGTCGTCATGTCGCGCTCCTATTGTGGGACTATAGACATGAATGTAGGACCTGGGTGAGTGGGAATGGTTCAAATACGCACTCACCCCTATCAACCAATCGGAAGGAGTGTGCTAGAGGTGCAATGGCACCAGATAATGACTGGTGAAAAATGGTTTTCAAGTATCGTCATTATGAGGCTTTCTGGTCGCGAGAAAGGTGGAAAAGATCCGATAAGCCAGCCCATGTATGTCCACAGCCTTGAAACGCCCTATCCATACTTATATCAAATCAGGTCCAGTCTTACTAATGGATGGAAAATATATCAATAATGTGTAAGTCACCTGAGTAATTAAATCAAATTTTGTGTAGTTGAAGATTTTTTCTAACTCTTAACATACCAATGTTTCTAGTACCCAGTGTAAGTATTGTAAGTCCCTAACAATTTTAACTCTAGAATGTCTGTGCGACAAATGTAGGTTGGTCACTGTTAGGTTATATGGATTGTGAATTTTTACTGGCGGTGTTCGAAATTGATCAAGTTAGGTTTCTCAAATGAACTTGTCAAATAGAGCTTTCTTACCAAATGAGAGCTTATTAGTGGCTAAATGGCAGTAGCCCTCAGAAGGACTTTTTGATGGAGAGTTACGTAATGGTAACCAGTCTTCCCCCATCTGGTTTGTTTGCACCGGTTTCCTCCTGTCCTCTCTTGTTCCTTGGGCCTCCCTTCGTCTTCATTGTCAGCACCGGGGTCCTCCTCTCTTCTGAGTATCTAGATTTTCCCTATCAATTTGGAAATATTCTGTGCTGTTGTTACAAAAGTGTAGACAGTCCCATGTGACAGCCTATTAATGAGGATGTACTAGTCCCGCATTCCTTACGGTTCGAGGTTCGATACCACATTGTATATTTTATTTAGTGGTTAGCAGAATACTGACTAATTGGTATTTGGATGCAGCATTGTGTCACTGGGTCTGATGGTCTTGGTGGTTTATATATATGGAAAAAAGTTAGAAATAGATAGAGAGGAGTGTTAATTCCTAGATGATGGTATCCATAGTCCACCCTTTTGTTTTTGTACCTGATGTTATTTTCTTAAATGCTTCAATGTTTATTTATATATCTTTTGTTATCCTTGATGCTTCATCTAATTCTTTTTGGTTGTTTTAAGTGTGTAGCCCGTCAAATGATTGGTCAATGAACCCATGTGACCTCATTGTGGGGTTACCATTTACTTCTTAAGGTTGTTATAAATTTCAGAATTAGTTTGTTATTTAGCTGTTTTAGTAACCCGTCAAATGATTGGTCAATGAACCCATGTGACCTCATTGTGAGGCTACCATTTACTTCTTAAGGTTGTTATAAATTTCAAAATTAGTTTGTTATTTAGGTGTTTTAGTAGCCCGACGAATGATTGGTCAATGAACCCATGTGACCTCATTGTGGGGCTACATATTGCTCCTTAAGGTTGTTATACATGTTAGAATATTTTTATTTATTTAGGTGAATAGGCGATATTTCTATACTTTTTCAATTAGCCCAGTTGTTTTAAGCAGTTCAATTATATTTTTGAATGTTCCTTGAGGGTTGGTGTTAGTTAATTGGATTAATTCTGGGTATGCACTTTCATTGTTGGTAATTATTGTGAGAAATCATTAACGTGATCTGAGTCTTCACATTATTAATAATGTATAAGGCAAACTAAGCACATTTGTTATTTCAGAAGAGTGTATCAAACTGGTAGCCCTTCGTATGACTCAGTACCCATGAAGTAGCTCTCAGTATCAAAAAGGTTGGTGACCCCTGGTCTAATATAACACATTTCTAGTTGTTGCGGTCTTAGTCTAATATAACGCATTTCTAGTTGTTGCGGTCTTAGTCTAATACAACACATTTCTAGTTGTTGCGGTCTTAGTCTAATATAACGCATTTCTAGTTGTTGCGGTCTTAGTCCAATATAACGAATTTCTAGTTGTTGCGGTCTTAGTCTAATATAACGCATTTCTAGTTGTTGCGGTCTTAGTCTAATTATTAGACTAAGACCGCAACAACAAGATGTGTCTTATATTAGACTATGACCGGAACAACAAGATGTGTCTTATATTAGACTAAGACCGCAACAAGTAGAAATGTGTTATATTAGACCAAGACCGCAACAACTAGAATGTGTTATATTAGACTAAGACCGCAACACTAGCAATGCGTTATACTAGACCTGCCTTAATCAAACTTTGTTAACAACATATAAAAACAAGCAGTGCCAGTTGAATCAAAATTTGTAATCAAAATAAAATAACTGCTCTTGCCTGTCAGGGTGGTTTATTTGTATGTTATTCCACAAGAAAATGAACATGTAGGGTATAATTACACTGGTATAATACTTGCAATATTTCCACGCAAGGAAATATTATTTTCCAAGACTACAGCGTATTAGAAATCTCCCCCCTTACTACACATTTAGTTAGAACTGTATGGTAGTCTGTACCCATTATTGTCATGCGCATTGCCGTAGCCATGGGTCTTGGGGTAAGAAACACTCGAGCCTTTCCAAAATCTTGTTCCAAAAACTTGATTGATTTTATAAAATTAAAAAGTATTGTTCAGCCAAGATCCCTTAAGGGCCCTGTTCCTGGGATATATCCCTGTTTGCCCCCTCCCACTTATTATCGGCCGTAGTAATTTATCTTACTGTTGCCTGCCATATAACTGCAACCGGTGGCAAGTGAGTTTCAGCAAACAATTGTCACAGTTACTAGTGTACGCTACGGATACACGCCTTTTCTCGTCAGCAGTTCGGTTGGACTGTACCTGCGAGTGATTGCAAAGTTCTCCGCCGCTATATTATTCAATAGCTTGCCCAAGAACGAATTCCAAATGTGTAGGGAACAATAAAGTGTAATTATCCTTGGTTGTATTAAATAAACATTATTCGTGATTTTATTTAATATCCACTGCTTGCATCATAGAGTGATCATCATGGCCACGTCGGTTATGAAGTATGACAGGTTTTTTATGTTTGGGTAAATCCGCAACGGTAGAATGCATTGTCTGTGTGCGACTCCTCTGTATGCACAGTTGATGTGACAATGATTATGGTAGATTTTCTTTGCCAAAGTAAAAGCTTCTTCACAGATCCAGCAGTGAATGGCTCTATAACAGACACAAATATTATTGCGGGTCATAATCATGTCTGCTGGTGAATAGAGCTGTTTTCAAATCCATTTCATTGTAACTTCAACTGGTTTAAGAAACACCTTCAGTTGAATCCCGGCGATAATATGACATTGGTGGCTTAGTTAGCCCGTAAATCTAACTGCTGTATCACAAAACCCACAAGGGACTTGATCAGCAACTTGTGTTGTTTGGTCTCTGGGTCTTCAATTGAAACATTTAGACTTTGAAAGTTGAGAAGTTAAGAATATTTTACCTGGTTCTGGCATCATTGTCTGCTTCAGCTTTTCCTTAATACCAACTTAGTAAAAGTCATGGTCGGAAAGCAGTTGTTTGGTGTCAAATACGTGCATGCGATTTCTGCATGGAAAGCTCTTATATGTGTGCTTGCCGTATTGGTTAAGGAATCAGGCAACCGTTACCTGTTCTGATTCTTTCTTATCACTCAGCAACAATAAGTCTTGACTTGTCCATGGTTTCCATATGATGTTAGTGCCAGCGAATAAAAGTGTTTCTCCCACGTTAACACATTAACAGTGATACCTGAGTTAACTATTTAAAATTGTTTCAGTGTGGCCTTAGTAACCTGCACGGAAAATGTGATACTTCCAAGATTAAGTACACCCAGATGCTGCTGATATTTTCGATGCAAGTTGTTTTTATCACCAGCAGGATATAACTTTAACATAGCCTATTCATTCGAAACATCTGTCAGAACTTTTTACATGTATGACTAACTTTGGTAGAACCCAAACTGCTGTTGATGTGTAACTGGATTCATATTTGTTAACAGTTGTCGAGCGTCTGTGCCTGATTTTAAGCGTATTATACATTGTCACGTGATTTTCAAATCCATAACAATGCCTATATTATTTAAATTCAGGTACATGTGATTGCTGTGTTATGCATATTTAATTTAATTTATATTTGATTTAATTGTTTGTTTGTTTTTTTGTTTAAAATGTTCTATTGAATTAAAAGAATGTAATGTATTTGACTTTGTCCAGAAATTCATGTCAGTTTGCCCTGATTGTTTCTCGTAAACAAATAATGATAGCAACTTTGAATCTATAGCTCATCTAGTTCCTGATCTTGATTCATAAATTTAGTGAGAGTTAAAGTAAACAACTTTTTTATTCTTTCTCAGAGTAAGATTCATAAAGTGAAATCAATACCATACTTCGAATACGTGAACAATCTTTCGGGGCTAATTTTTTTTGCTTCTTAAAATTATTTTAATTCCAACAGATTATTGTTTTCTGCAAATACTTGTGTTCTTAATTAATTCTTGGACAAAGACATATAATGTAATACACACAGAATGGATACACTGGCATAGTATTTAATGCGACTTAACAAAGAACTGTTTACATATCAGTACGACGCTGACAACAGCAGACGTCATTGCCTTCCCTTTTGGCTTTCATCGGGATTCGAACGTAGTTTCATTCGGACTTTTATTATTAGGACTTCTATATTTTAATTATACATTTGGATTATTCTTTGATTATATCTGGATTTGATTCATACAACAGTACGTACTTTAACTTACTTTTATCTCGTTTTTCTAGGGAAATAAATTTCAAGACCCTAAACGTAACACTGTGCTTTTCAGGAACATTCTCTGCAGACTCAGTAGCATTAGTGGATGCATTACGTCTTTGTTCATCCTCAAACACAGCAGCAGGGAGGGTGAACAGACCTTGTTCTCAAACAAAAATAAGGCTTCTACGACGGGGTGAACAGATCAGGCTTTTAAATATTAATAAGGCTTCTACGAAAACCGAACTATTTCACAAAAAAAGGCTGCTATAGAGTCTCCTTATAGAGAAGGAGAACATATCAGGCTTTCAAACAATAATAAGGCTTCTACGGAAACCGAACTATTTCACAAAAAAGGCTGCTACAGAGTCTCCTTCAGACCAACTTTTGCTAGCAATTCATCAAAAAAACCGACGCTAATGTCGTTGTCGCGCCCTCTCTGCTGCTACCGGGTTAACAATCCTTGTTTGTGAAGTCTTAAAGACTTTATGCTAGTAATGTATATGATGAATTAGAGATATAATTTTTATATAAATGGCAAACATCGGAGAAGCACAAATAACTAGATTAACTAGAGAACGGTTGGCTGCAATTAAGAAATTTCTTCCGGTGAGAGATTCTTTCAGAGATAATTTGCAAGCTCGATAACAAGCAAAATTAGATTTTACCGCCGATACTGAACAGTTATTTAAGCCGATAAATACGGCAACTGGAGAAGTTGTAACCGCGACAAAAGAGAGTAATCCAGAGATAGAACCAGAGGTAGAACCAGAGGAAAAACATCCAAAGAAAATTGATAGTAGAAATCTAGAACTACGAGATAAATTCACTGAAGACTTTTTAGCATATATCGATAAAAGTTATCCAGAAGAATTGATAAAATTTACAGCTTCTGGTTTTGTTGATAGATATAAATATTTAAAACCAGGAGTAAAGAAAAGTTTTATAGGTGATTTTACCAAATGGATTGATGTAGTTTATAAGATTCAAGCAGGGTTAAACCAACTTAGCAAAGTCGACGATAGGTATGGTGTATTTAATGCTACAGTTAGACTACAAAACTCTAAAAATAAAGAAATAAGAGAAGCTCAGCAAAATCCTATACCACCAACTCCCACAAAACGAGAATGAAAAAAATAACAACAACTATTAAGACAAGAACAAAAACGTGTACAAGCAAGTCCACGAAGACAAGAAGACTCTGTTATGGAAGATCCTCAACGAGAAGAACCTGAAGAGGATGTATTTAAAAAATTAGGTCTGGGATATCACGGTGGTAATATACCATGTTCAAGAAGTATCTTCGATGATATATCACGGTTTGAAGTTCTCATTAGAGGAAAACGAGCTGGAAATATTCTCCGGAGATAATTAACGAAGCGGCTGAAATCTGTCAACGGTTATTTCAAGTTCGTGTAATGGATATTGGACTATATCTTAGTTTCATCGATGAACTTAATGATGATTATTATAGTGATTAATCACCACGATTGATTACCACATTAGATATATAGCATTTAAATAAAATGATAGTACATCGTAGTATGAGCAGAGCAAGACCTGTTTATGTCGTAAATTCACGATTGCCAGTGTACAAGGTGACATATGGAAATGGACTCGGTGATGTTGTCACTGGATTATTTACTCGAGTTGCTCCAAAACTGCTACCGATCGGTAAAAAAAAATAGCGTCAAAAGCTATTGGGGTTCTCGGTGATAAAATTGGTACAGAAGTTGGTAACAAGGCTGTTGATGCGTTTGATGCCGCCAAAGAAAAGCTTATGTCGTTGGCAAAAGGTTTTACCTCAAAGAGAAAACCAGTGCATCAAAAGGATTTTCAATTACAATCTACGAATTAAATGCCACCTAAGATAGGTAACGCAATTAATAAAATAGCAAAAGTGCGATTGAGATCAATTGCTGGTTCCGTTCTGAAACGATTAATGATTTAGATCAACGACTATGTAATAAAATATTTAAACATGAAATCGATGATGCTTTTGATGTATATGCTCCTGTACGAAAAATTGATTCTATACGCGATTATCAATTTTTTTTCGTATAATGCTCAGAATCCAAATACAAGGTCACGAATTGAACTTAGATTTGATGACACATCTAAATATTTCTTGCCGTGTGAAGCGTACATCGAGGTAGAGGGGCGACTAGTAAAGCGTGATAATACTGGATTTGTCGAAGGTGATCACCTCGAAAATATCCCGATTGGGTTTGTCAACAATGGTATAATGGCATTATTTTGCAGCGCGCGGTATATAATTAATTCTACTAGAATAGAATCCATCGATAACGATGTTGATGTTGCAACAACAATAATAGGTTTAGCTAGATATTCTGATGATTTTATTAAATCTGCGGGTCATTCAATGAAGTTTGCGAAGGATACTACCAACAGCGCTGGTCATAATCCGTTTACACTAAGATCACCACAAAATAATGCTAAAAGCGCTGACGCTGAAGTTGACCCTGTCGTTTTCGGTAATAATCCTAATTACAACGCAGGATTTGCAGCACGAAAAAAGAATATAGACAACCATGGTAGATTTTCATGTGTGATTCCATTGTCTCATATATTTGGATTTTGTAGAGATGTTAGAAGAGTTATCTTTGGTGCTAGTCATACTGTAGTGCTCACGCGAAGATCAACTGATGATTATGTTCTTTGGCGTGGTGCTGCTCCTGCTACTGATGGTAATGTAGAATTAACAAAAGTAGCGCTATGGATGCCAATTATGACTCCCTCGTTTACGGTTGAGACGCGGTTGCTATCTTTTATGGATCACGGAGAAAAGTCATTGCTGAGTTCGTCTGATATTACAACAGCTACGTTAACCAGTAACGTTGTTGGGGTTTTTACTTGGCAACTTGCACTTACAAAAAATGTTTCCGCGCCGAGACATGTTTTTATTGCGCTGCAAAATGTTAATAGAACTCAAAAGCGAGTTGGGGTTGCAGATGATAGTCTACAATTGCGGTCTCATATGATATTTGATCAATGTGGTGTCAGTGAAGTATCATTGCGAATAACCAATCAGCAAGACCCCGCAGAACAACTTATCCTCAATTACAATAACAATCAAATAGGACGAGTATATCATCGATTGTGGTCTTATATGGGTCGTGATCAAAACGTCGATACTGGACTTCAAATATCACAATGGGATTTTAGAAATTTATACCCGATTTATTACTTTTCATTGCAGTATCTTGATCTATCTAAACACTCGACCGTTGATGTAAATTTTCAGGCTCGTATCGGTGATGCCCTTCGAGGATTTAGAGCAATTGCTGTTATTCTCAGTGATAAATCTATGACACTTGAAGGTGGTGGTGGAAAAATGCGAGTCATTGATGCACCAATAGAAAATATGTAGTATTTTCAAAAACATGTAACACGATAATCAGATTATCACTATCTAAATAAAATGTCGTACAATCATGTTAATGTCACCCTGACACCTGGTCAGGTAAAGAAACTTCAATCGAAAAATTTTACTGCGTGTGGCACAACGATAATGCTTAAAAAAACAACAAATAACAGGTGGATCAAATAAATTATCGCTGACGAAAACTCAGATTAATCATTTTAATAAAGCATTAAAATCTGGTACAGGAATCAAATGGACCTTTTCACAAGCTGCGATCGGCGACATGATTAAAACCGGTGGTATATTCCCGTTGTTAGCTGCAATTGATTGCAGCAGCGGCCCCAGCGGTGGCTAAAGTAGCGGCGCTAGAAGCTATTGGTACTGCGGCAGGGCTTGCAGTAAAGAAAGCAACGGTTGGATCAGTTCGCGGATCTAAATACAAAAAAAAGGGAAAAGGATTCAGATTACCGGGAAGTCGGTTCACACAACACTACGGACCAAGATAAATTCTGACGTTGTAGAGTCCTTGATTGAAAATCCTATGGATTTTCCATATGAGTTCTATTAACATTTTCCTATGGATTTTCCAATGTCTAATTTTGACCTCGCTGACGCACTAAAAAAAACTCCCAATAAAACATTTCAGAGGTGTATTCATGAAAGATCAATTATCAGCACAACCACAAATACCAGAAACCGGTATAAAATCTAGATGACAACACTGGAGCTGGAACTCATTGGGTGTGTTACGTAATATATCCAGCGTTGATTATTTATTTTGACTCGATGGAATTTCTTAGTTATGTATCTAAGTTGTTTACAACTCAAACTAAAGTTTTGTCAAACAAAATCCCAATTTGGTATTCAACGCTACCCACGCAAACACTAACAGATCCTCCAACATGTGGACGAAAGGTTCTTAACGCGTTGACAGCTATCTCGACGAGTTCTAAATTACCTCACACAGCTATCCACGAATACACGATGATGAAATTCGTAAAATTTCCAAAAATCACTTAAAGAGAAATATGTTATATAACATGGCAGATATTTTTGGGAGATCAGTACCACGTCCTTCCGAAGAAGGAATTACTATCGGACAAGTAAAAAAGGTATGCAGCGACGATACATTTTTCACAGGGATTAACTATATCAGATATAATTGTTTGGATAATAGATAATCGCATCGAGAGGTCAAATTTAGTTTATCTTGCAGTTTCCAGAGTGAGGAGAATACATCAATTTCGAAGAGTTGTTTTAGATAATAATGATACTACAATAAGTGATATTGTCAACGATGATATAATTAGAAAAAACTATCTGGTTATAAACAACAGGATAAAAAAAATGATAGAGAAATTGACATTGATGCTGAATTAATAACCACGTTGAAACAACAACAAAATAATCACTGCGCGAGTTGCAATTTTATAATGAGTTGGAGTTGGTCGGATAAAGACTCTCGACAATTTACCGTAGACAGAAAAAAATAGAAGCATTGGTCATACCAGAGATAATGTGATGCTGACTTGTCTTGAGTGTAACAGACGAAGAGGTGCTAGTTAAGACCACGCGGTGGTAATTGAGTGTCCTCGGGTATCACTTGCAGTTGTTCACGAGTAAATCCTCGCTGAGGAGCGGTCAAATCCAGTCTATAGACTGCTGGTCTACCGGTAGATCGTGTTATACTAGATATTTTATGCGCGGTGACACTCCAAATAGTAGCTCTTTTTTTACCACCTTCGAGCTCTCCTGGTTCATATAAATATCTTACAGTGACATTACCAAGTATTGGTTGTTTTGAAAAATCTTTTTGTGGGGTTTTAGGTATATACTTCTTTTTAATCGCGTTGTTAGGTTTCATATGAATCGTTCGAGTAGCCTCATTATTCAGCGCGGTAATCACAGCTGGTAATCTCTTGCCCATTCACGAGATCGTTTATCCTGGATGAATTCCTTCGCGTATTGATATCCAAATAACCGTTCACCAAGTGTCCTATTAAATCGTTCAACAATTGCCTGATCGCGATGTAGTGCAGTATGTCCTCGTCTGATAGTGACATTATGATCCTTCATTGTTGATAACACCGCACCCTGAAATTCCTTGCCAGGATCAACTTGTAATAGATTCGGCCAGCGCAGAGGACCGTCGATAAATCCTTTCAAATGCAGAAGCCACTTCAGTTGATGATTTTGTATTTAGCGGTTCTGCTTGTTTGTATCGACTCGCAACATCAACTACAGTTAACGCGTATTTGTAACCACCATCATGTGGCAGAAATAATATATCAGCCTGATGAACCTCATTAGGAACAGTCACATCAAAATGCGAGTAGTTCATTTGTTAAGGCGGTGGTAGATAAATTTGCCATATCGCCTGTTTAGATAACCAATCTGCTGCAGTGGTATTTTTCACCTTCGCGGCGCTAGCGAGTTTACCGATTGCTGCTTTGCCCCTCCAGTATCCTTTTGGAGAATAATAAATAGATTCCATGTTATTATTAATTACCAGCACCCATCATTAATTTACCTTTCATGGCGGATTTTATTAACCATGAAGCCAATTTTTTTTAAGGATTTATCAGTGATAGAATTCAACGCATGAATTAATTTCACATCTGCGAGATAACGTTGTTGTAAATCACCGTTTCGGTAAACTATATCATGTACCCGACACGCCTCATCAATTGCATTTATCGGATTTTCTCCTGGGTTAGAATTATCCTGACTATCAAGTCTAATATCTAATCGTGTTCCCGGTCCCAAATAACTATATCCTGGAAGGTGTTTTTCACCTGGATACTTCGCCGTTGGTAACCCTGGTAGTTTAGCTAGCTTGGTGGCGATATCACCACCGCTTTTTATTTTACAAATCGATATTTTTTTAACCCATATACATCGCACATATCCATAATATATTTATGTTATATCTAATGAAAGTAATTGATTTCTCAGCGTTAAAGAAAAAACAACAAATAAAACATCACGCGTTGTTACCAAACTCTATCAGGATGATTATCATCGGACCTTCCGGGAGTGGTAAAACTCAATTGTTGCTCACAATGATAATGACCTGGGACAAATTGTATTTAGTTGCCCAGAGCGTAGATGATCAGCATTGTTATCAAGTGTTACAAGATTATAATGAAACCGTTTCAGAAGCTTACGGCGGAAACGTTATTGAGTTTATCACAGATATTGACGAAGCACCATCCGTGGAAGACTTGGATGTATGTGTTAATCTCGTTGTGTACGATGATGTAATGTTAGGCAAACAAAACAAAACAGCCATGATATTTTCCCGAGGGCGCCATAAAAACACCGACGTGATATATGTCACTCAACGGTACACACAGATCCCGAAGGTCATCAGAGATAATTGTAATCTATTGTGTGTATTTAACGGAGTTGATACTCATAAGTTACGAAATATCTGGCAGACTTGGTGTGCCGATATGGATTATAATCTATTTCAAAATTTCTTTAACGGCGCCAGAGCCACCCCACATGGATTTGTAACGATAAGTATACACGATCCTCAAACACGATATCGCGTCGGATTAGACCGTATTTATGGCTAATTTTGTTAACACGGTAGCAGCAGAGAGGGCGCGACAACGACATTGGCGTCGGTTTTTTTGATGAATTGCTAGCAAAAGATGGTCTGAAGGAGACTCTGTAGCAGCCTTTTTTGTGAAATAGTTCGGTTTCCGTAGAAGCCTTATTATTGTTTGAAAGCCTGATATGCTCTCCTTCTCTATAAGGAGACTCTATAGCAGCCTTTTTTTGTGAAATAGTTCGGTTTTCGTATAAGCCTTATTAATATTTAAAAGCCTGATCTGTTCACCCCGTCATAGAAGCCTTATTTTTGTTTGAAAACTTGGTCTGTTCACCCTCCCTGCTGCTAACACATATAATATCGCAAGTATATCTGCTTTTCATGCACCTCTTGGAATTCGTACATTACGCCTCACGTGCAAAAAGTGTTTCAGTTTTAATAACATTGCAGTTGTATTGACAGCCGGTGGTTGATTAACAACCGATGGTGGAGAAGACTGATCGAGTACAACAATAAGTATTAATAATTCAACTATTTCAGCTTTTCACATATCGGTTGTTATTTGCATTGCGGCTATTAGCTGAAGCAAGGTCGGCATTCTTATATAAGGGGAATGCTTTCCCTAATTAAGTCAATTATTAACTTGTTCAATTTTTATATTAGATCAAATTCTGAAACTACAATTGCTTGAAACCTAGCTATTGTTTATTTATTTTTGTTTGATTTATTTCTGTATCGGTTTCATTTATCTTTATATCTGTTTTGTTGATTTTTGTATCTGGTTGTTCAGCCATGGGTCTCTGTACAATCACATTTATTTGTTCTAGCACAAGTATCTGTGCTAAGATGTCGATGAGCGCGCGATAATACGCACGAACAGATCCACATGGCCGGTAAAGTTGATTATGTGATTTGACCAGATTGAGTATAGATACCACTCGCCGCTATTTGATCTTCTCTTCATCAACTGATACATAGGTCTTGAGACTAAGGAGGATAGAGAACATTACATACTCCGTTACGTATGGAAATCCGAATTAAATCGGGCTTTCTCCATTACAAAGGCGTATTCTTTTCAGTATCAACATACAATTGCAAATCCATTTCCAAAAGCGGATCAAATAAATTCCAACTTGCTGTCAGCCCAAAGTAACTCAATGATCGATGAACATTACGCCAACTCGAATACGATCAGACACATTATGTTTGTATGCAATATATATATATATATATATATATATATATATATATATATATATATATATATATATATATATATATATATATATATATATATATATATATATATATATATACTGAAGATTGGCGAATTTAGATTCCATACTTATATTGCTTTGCTAAAACATCTGTTTAAATGATTTGTTCTAGGATATCAATTTAATTGAGATATAACAGTCTGAGCTTTGTTTTGAATTAATTCTTTGAAAACAAACATGTTTTCCCGAAACATGGACTCGAACCAGCACTGCTGTATGGGATAGCGCGACCGTTTTTTCCCTCTCTATTTGTGTCAATACAGTAAATGAAAATTCTTATATTGCAGGTTAAGAAGTTTTTAGAACAAATGGTGACCACACCCTATAAAAAGATCATATCAAACTATACAACAAATTGAATTACTACTTCGCTTCATTAGTATGAATATCCACAGACCCGTGTAACTGCAATCAGCATAGTCATGAAATAATTTTAGATCTACTAGATATTGACAGCGTGTTTAAAAGAAATATTCAAGGTACTTTTCAATATTTTCAAAACAGATTTTGTTTTTGTAACACCTGCATATTGAATCTTGTATTTAAATCAAAATAGCTTATTCTCTCTGAATTGTCTGTAGCTAAATAAACTATTTTGATCATACTCCGCACTGGTTACCACTGGCTCATGCAATTATGCAGCTTGATTGTATATCCTTAATAATCAATCGATCCGATTGCTTAGAAATGATGTCGTATACAACCTCAGGAACATATATACGTTTGGTTACTTTCGTGAATTGTTATTAATCAATGGTTGCACATGGTATGTGGCTTGCTTGCCAGAACGTCTGCAAGTCATGAGGAATATAGACTTTGACATAAATCATAAATACAAAAGTATCAAAGACAAAAAAACGGCATAATGACACTACTCATACAGTTAGGAATTGTTAAAAAAAATCACATCACAATAAGGCTTTAAAATATAGCAGTTGTATAGTTCATCTGCAGAATTCAATTTAAGACTGTTTCCTTACAGCTTTAACACACTGGGCATCATCTTTACTAACTCCTGATCCTTTGAGGCTTAACGTTTTGTTTGAAATTACTGGCTTAATATGTTTGCAATACCAAAGTGATCGGTCTTCTCTCTGGGTCTAGTGGATTTCTATGCTTAATTACCTAACTCAAATTATGTAAGTTTAATTATTGTATGTCGGATTTCCCACGTCTAATTGACATTGGCCACAATCTATGTACCCTTCTCCATATAAGGCATTTATTTCCCAAGAATATTCTTTGAAAATGTAAAACAAAATAACAGTATTGTGAATTAAATTCCAAATAGTCCTTAAGATTTTATTTCAAGTCCAAGCGTATGAAAATCCAATTGAATTCCAGTGGCATTTCAAATAGGTTCCAATATTAAATATATTGATTTGCCCGTAGTCTCAAATATGTTAACTTGCAAGTGGACTTGATTGCGTTGATGTGCTTACAGCCTATTAATATATCCCAATTATATAATCCAAAGATGTCCTTGTCTGAATTCACTATAATTACAAATTAATGTTCCAGTCCAAAAATATTGAGCACTTTACAATTCAATTCAAAATCAATTTCAATAAAATAACTCCACCCAAATGAAATACTTAACACAACAATGAGATTCTGCCTCAGATGTTGAATTCAAGAATGAGTAATTTTCCAACTAAACAAAATCATAGAAGAGACTAAGACACAGTACCAGAAATAGAATGTAGTTCAGTATTCTTTATCAAACATTTCGACCAGACCTAAATAAAATTGTTTACCTCTAGTGATAATCATCTTAATATTTAAAACACATTGACAGAGAAATTTTTGCTATGTATTATGTTGTTTACCAAATAAATGTCACTGGTGAGATAGAACATGAACTTGATTTTGAACAACTTCGGGGACAAAATACACATGTACTAATATACAAACATTGAGAAAAGCCAACAGGTAATACAAACGAAATATACACAACACCTTTAATCCAACACATTTATGAGACCCTAACACATACTTTGATGCTATTTAGGATATGAATTGCCTATTGCATGTAGATGTGCCTTTCGAAGCAGTCATTCCAGGTCCAGTTTAGACGGTGTTATTTGCCCATTTGATCACTTCTAAGTTTCACTACAATAATCCGTATAACAGCATAGCTCAGGAACATGGACTCACACACCGAGAGGCAAAATAAGTTTGGAAACTTACACCCATACCTACCCCCCGATTTTACTTTTAAACATGTTTTAGCCTGCATCTGTATAATTTAATTGCTGACCACTATATGTTACCCCACCCCACCCCCTGCCGAAACAATTGCTGTGACCGCTTTTGCTCAGGAGCAATTTATAAGTCTCTTAACGGGTTCAGTTTTTGCAAGTTTAAAGTGAAGAGAGGGAATCGAGTTATGGACCTGTACAGTTAACTTTCTAATTTGAAATGTGAATCAGATAGTAGGCAGCATGCTATATGCAATTTGATCATAATATTTTGTTTAACTAAGGTAGATGGGGGAGCATACTTTACTTTACAAAGGCATCTACTCAATAAGACCATATCAATTTCCATTTCTAATGGAGAAATTTACAAAGACGAGTAATAAGGGATTGCTAACCAGTTTTGTACCTCTCTCAAAGAATGGCAAGTAACTTTTTCCAAAGGATCTGGATAAACTCAAACCAAATATTGTGTTTGCCAGCCATTGTTTAAGGATCGAAATTGATAAATAACAAACATTAAAACGACTATAACTTATGAATGTGGAGTAATAAAGCCTGGAATTTTGCATCTAATATAATCTGAATGCTTAAAATACACTGAACATACCATAATTTAGCTATGTTCAATATATCAGGGTGAAACTGTAATGAAGAACACTTCCTCAGAAACTGACTATTGCAATAAAATTAGACATGCATATTGCTGATTCAGAATATTTTTTTTCTTTTCTAACTATCTGCAGGTTCATTGAAGTTAACTTACAAAACAAACTTTCCATTTGTATGCAAAGGTCCAAGACCAGTACTACCAATGCAAAATCACAGTAGGTTACACATTATTTCAACGGCAACTGTTCTCCACTATGGATTTGTTTTACACACGCGAACATCAACTTTTGTGACCTGCTTAGTCATATAAGCCAATTTCCTCATTCCGATCAATACAGCTACTGTGAGCTGGTTGTATCACAGTATACTGAATGAGTCAAGAAAAAAAAAGATTATGCGTATCTTTAATACTCAAAGAGGAACCACACATTATTTAACATATACAATTGTTGGAAGTGTTAATTATTACTTTAAGACATATAATTACCCTTTTAAAAGATGTCAGCTATAATAAAAGATGACTATGTAATGAATATAAAGAGATATATACAATATCAAAAAAATACCAGATAGAATGGTAATTCTGTAATTGCTAAGTGTTCTCAACAAATTGTTCTTTTTTTATATAGTACTTTTAAGTTTAAATATGATCTCATTTTTTTTTTACTGTAAAGGGTTCATGGGCCCTGATCGGTTAGCCTGTCACACTCTTCATCGAAACATTTCCGGTGTGAATAATACTTTTTCTTTAATATTTTAGGAAATCTAGAGCTTAAGTTGGGTTGCACACAAATCAGAAGTAAAATCTGATGATGTTCTAGTTCTTTTCTATTATAACTACGAGTGAAATAATTGTTTGTGACGTAGTCAATAATGAAACATCCTCTGGGCCTTCTAGGTTGTTGTTTCGCACTAAAAGGGCTCAAACAGGGTCCTAAATGCCAACCTCAGTAATTAAAATTGACAACAATATATATGCTAACTGTAATAAATTAAAGTCCAACACCTAGAAACATAACATGTCTATAATTCTCCAATAAATATTGTTATCAAGCACAAACCTGACACAAACTGTCTCCTTTTGCATGAGAATATTATATTAGAGAACTTCAGCTAGTGTGTATATATATATATATATATATATATATATATATATATATATATATATATATATATATATATATATATATATATATATGAAAAGGATTCATGTGTATAGCTACTGTAGGAAATAAACTGCCCTAGCAGTATTGTCTTCGTACCATCAGGAAAAAGATTTGATCACTATTAAGCCTAAATGATTCGACCCGTTTCGTCATCGAGGCCTAAAACATGCCTAAATTTTTTTTTCAAATGCATGTTCAGAGTTCCTTAATAACATAATCAAGTTAGGACTCGTAATGTAACAAGCAGGACATAATCTTGGTGAAACATATAAAAAAGAGTATGAAACGTTATTATATGATATTGTGCAAGAAAACGTTTATGTCCAAACAGATAAAATACTCCGGGGCACAAGCAGCTAGACATAGCTTAGTGTTGCTAGGGCACCGTAGTAGTGTTGCTGATAAGTGTCTTGGGGCTGGGGCTCCAGATATGGTTCAAATATTCAATTGAAATTACTGATACAAAATGCTTTCCATCAACCGATGAATATACTCCGACAGTTAATACAATTAAGCATCTGCGTAAACACATACCCACATTTGAAAAAAACGCATGAATGCTTTGTATATTCATATATACTTTCAAATATAAATTCTTCTATTAACTACATAAAAAAGTTAATAACACATCAAAGATACGCATGTTTACGCGTGGCCATGCATGCGTTAGTAAGAGATACATACCAAATCATACTTTTCAAATATTTGACAGTATATAGTAGATATCATTTCACGCGTTTTTTTATTTATATAGTTTACTTTGGTTTAAATAATTGTGAAGAACTAATATTTATTATAATGTTTCGAACTAAAATACACGCTATGACTTTATTTTAGAATATAATGTAAAATGCCAGTGCAAGATTTATAAAATATTTTTTTGAAAAAAAGGCATCTACTTTTTTGATAAAAGAAAACTATTACCGTGTTCAAAGAAGATTTTGATTACAAAGTAATTACCACCTTAATCAAAATCGTATAAAAAAAAAGAGTCTCAAGAGTGGTGAAGAAACTCCCCAAAGTAGTTGCATGAGCAAATATTAAATATGCAAAGGTGATTCTCCCAGTAAAACCAATTTAATATCCAGACAATATTATGCTATACACAAAGTCTAATGAAAATCGCGTCAGTAATATATTTTATAACGTTGTACTATGCTTGGGCATTCATATGGAACATTACCTAATTAATACGTATAAGCTCTGCTCATAACAGGTCACGCTCTATTTGTTCCTATTTACCATGTTTTTATAAATATATGACTTAAAATAGACAACCTAAATTGGTAAAAATCGTACAAAATGTAAACCAACGTGATTAATATACAAAGAACTTGCTTGTACTTGTCATCCTCTAAGAACTTAATGATTTAAGTCCATAAAACAATTTTGATGAAAACCAGATCTTATGTACAATCTCTCGAGTGATAACATAACCGATCACATGCAAGATAACCTCATAACTAATCTTGAATATCCCGAGATGATCAAACTCCAGCGAAATTTTGTCCATCTGAGCATTTATCTAGCGTTTTGATGGAAATCAGGCCAAAATCAAAGTACAAAAGGGGTTTCATCTTCAGTCAGTCTGATGCAAGATCATGTGATTAATTACCGAGCTCCCCAACGGAATTGTCGAAGAGCTTTAAATCATAAACATATTATAAGTGTACTCAAAATCGGAACGTGCTCACGTTTTACAATGGTTTACTCTGACAGCACTTCAATTACTGCAAGGCATCATTCACATTCCACACCAAACGTAACGCGTTTTAGACCGAAACAAATTATCCTTGACGCAACTGGCCGATCCTCGCATCGACAATTAAACCAATAAGCAAATCATTTTGAAACATCGAGGTAGAAGTTCAGTATGAGATGTCATCATTCGTTCTCTTTTAAAATGAGATCCCAATGCTCCCAAAGATCACCCCAAGAAAAAGTCACTCCCAACTAAATCAAACGAACCCAAAAGGAAAAGAACAATGGTGTCAAGACCAGATCACAGAAAAAGAAAAGTCCACAGAAAAGAGCTGCCACCCGCAAAAAGGCACTTCGGCTAGGACGCAACCTTACATTTGTTAACCAAAACCATTAGGGCCAGTAACAACGTTTCCAGTTGTCTCAGGTTCTTCCACTTCTCGTGTGATAGTGATGCCAGCCATATCCAATTTGGCACAAGTTCTTCCTAATTTGATTACACATTGGAAACCTGCGTCTCCTAAAACTTCTTCCCCAGCGGTGACACTCTCATCCTCTTACTCATTAGTGGAGTGGCAACTGCTCACAACGTACCTGCCCCCAAAGTCAAAGTCCAAGAAGAATCCGTCATGTTACAGAGTTTACTGGTTTGTCCAAACAGGAACTGTCCCGATTTAGTCCATTGCGAACCCCTTCACGACCTGTCTTACCTGTCATGAAGTTGATACGACGCAAAGATAATCAACTGCGTCGCATTCCACTATACAAATGACTTGAGGTCAACGACGTGAATCAGTATTTTCTGTGCTATTTCTGAGCACCCAATGATGCTTTCTCAAACCACAACCATCGTTGTTCTTCTGTTCAAAAAGGAACGGAAAATGACAAATTTGTCATACACAAAACGCTTAGTCAAACATCGACGTCATCACAAAAAAGACGCAGTCGTGCAAAGACAAAATGAAATTCAACAAATGGGAGGATTGGTAATTAGTTTGTTTATAAATATGAACAAACTAGGTGACATGATTCAGAACCGAACTGGTGTCTTTAGCAATTTTTTTCAAAGTAAGATCATCATCTTTTTGACGAAGGGCTAATTCCAAACAGAAGATGAAAGGGTATGTGTACCAAGTGATTGACGTCAATATTGTGGAACGAACAAGCAAAGATGTCACCCCGCAGAAAACATTCTTATTCACCCCACAAAAGAGAGAAAAGGAAAGGACCACCTCATCGTTTAGCCAAACATGGTGACATGTTGTCCGTTGTGTCCAAAGCCTCTCCGCCCATGCGAAAACAAATCATTTAACACTGCCTCCAAAGATGTCATCGACACAGTGTGCGAATGTTTTATGAATATCTTGACAGGCACCATACATTTGTCTCCACATCAGACAAAAATGCTTAGGCAAACATTGACACATTCTTCGTCAAATACCCATCCGTCAAAAGAAAAAGATATTGGTGCAACCCGGAGGAATTTTACCCATTTTTTTGGTTCTTTGTTATCAGGATTAGCGCAAAATATGCTTAGCGGCATGTTGCAGCGGATTATACCAGGGATGTGTTGAAATATATATGATCATTCCAGAAGATAAAAGGGACCTTTGGAGCACAACGATCTCAGACGTAAGTTTTGGAAGCAAATGGAAGGAGGAAAACTGACTTTTGTACCTTATAAATGATAGATGGAATACCATCGTTTGCAAGACCAATAAACCCCACATTTACCACCTAATACTCATGTGACCGATATGTTCCAATTACAACACGAATTGCAATAATTGATGGATCACAACGGAGGAGTTCAGCAATTGTATCGTGCTAATAAAACTCGGCTGAAAAAGTTCCGTTTACCTGAAATGCAACGATGATTACAAGAACAAGGCAAATACACTTTACACAAAACCACTCGAATAAAATTTTGCAAACGTCGCACTCAAATGGAAGGCATCGATCGTCAGTGGCAAGCCAATTTAGCCGATGTCTCTCACTTAGACACCGAAAATTGCGGCCACAAATATTTGTTTTCTGTCATCGACATCTTTTCCGAATTTGCCTGGGTCGTGCAATTGACTCTCCAATCAAGCCCTCCAACTGTTGCCTAAACAATGTGGTCGTCACCCTCTTCAATGGCAAACCGACAAAGGCACCGAATTTCTTAACCAAGCTTTCCATCAAGAATTAAAAAAAACGTGACATTCATTTTTGTTTACCACATACAATCCTGAAACCAAAGCTAGCATCGTGGAATATTTTCAACGCACCTTGAAAGAACGCATGTGTAAATATTTTACGCTTCAACACACTCTCAAGTACATCGACGTCTTACCGCACTTAGTCCAAGCGTACAACCAATCTTATCATAGAAGTATCGGACGCGCCTCACAAGATGTAACACCCGACAACGAAGTGACTGTTTTGAGTGTCTGTTTGGTACTTCCCGGACGATAACTGTCCCCAAAAAAGGTGGAGTGTTAACAACTGGAGATTAGGTTCGCATTGGCCAAACCATACGAACTTTCGACAAAGGATACTTACCCAACTAGACCACCGAATTGTTTCTTGTTACTGGACGAGTACATGATCGTCATCCTACCATCTAAAAATTGGAAGACATTAACGGAGACGTAATAAAAGGAATATTTTACTTGCCTGAGCTACAACGAGTAACTAAAAACGAAATCAAAGTGTACGACATTGAAATCATTCTCGAACAAAGAACCCGTAAAGTAGGAAAACGTCGTGTCAAAGAAGTCAAAGTACGTTGGAAAGGAAATCTTCCCAGCTTTGATTCTTTGACGCTTCACAAGTCATCGACTATAAAAAGGAATGACCATCTTGCCCTTTAACACAGCCTCAGCTACCACAGTGACTACTCCCTACACCCAGTTCTTCTCTGCAAGATTTAAAAAAGCAACCTTTGTGGGTGGTTGTGGAGAACGTGTACCTGAAACGCACGTCGTCTTTTTCTGTCAAATCATTGTGACGCATTGTGCCATCGGTGCAGCCGTTGCCAATTTGAATATGCAACAAGGTGAAAAATAATTGTGGACAATTTTAATCAGCAGTTGCAACGGTTATCTTCTTTCCAATCCTTCCCTGACATAATCTTACAACGGGAACAACAGCAATCACGGGAGCCTTGTGTCCAACGTCAGTCATTCTCCAAACAGTCACCCCTCCAATCACAATCCTCTTTAAAACACACCTCTGACCTCGCGTGACTCCTTGGACAGAAGAACTTAGGAATTATGAACAATATTATTAACCAATTTTACTTAACGTTACCCAGTGACAGTTCCTTGGATGTGTTTCCTAACAACACGATGTGGTCTGTCTGCTAAACTACCTCAAGCCATTCATTTGGATCAAGATTGCCCATTGGGAAATGGCTTTAGTGGAAATGATACACCCTACACAAATCAAAAACATCGTTGAAAATCAAACCACTTTAAAGTAGAAGTTTATGACGACCAATTGCAACAAAACTTAGACGAACGCACCACTGTCAGTGACCCTATGAAAAAACAGGACCCCAAAACTAAACGGTCTACCTATCTGTTAACCGTTCCTACACGCTATTATTTTAGGGGTCAACATTTATTGACTACGCTTGCTACCAAGTTCAATACTGTGTTTGGTAATGTCATGGATAAAGCCAAACAATGTGTTACCTTTGAGTACTATAAAGTAGCTCGTCGCCTGATGATCAAATTTTCAGATGATAAAATTATGGCCATTACCTTTTGTCCTGAATTGTATAATATTTTGGATGGAGACTTCAGGTTGGTGAAGAAAAAACAAATTACAGCCAATACCAGATTCGGAATATGTTCGATTCCCTGTAGAAAGGAACCGAGGACTCAACTAGATATGTGTGTACTCCAATGTGGCAGAGTACAACGCGGTGAGACACACCTCTGTACCGTTACTACGTGTCATTCCTTAGAAAGTGGATTCTGTTGCGGCCTCTGACGAGGATGGTGGAAATAACTTTCATGTTTACCGCGAATTGTGCATCGTCATTATTTGCCCGTCAGTAAGTTGTATTTTGACAGTGTCAACATTAGTATAAAAGGAGATCTGGGACAAAATATTTCATTTAACAACGTGAAGGTCACATTTTCAAAAACCATTTTCTAACAACTGAAAAGATATGTATCACGTGTACCGAGGAATCGCTCGACAACGAGGACATGGTTTGGGAATATGTTCAAATCGGCCTTTTGTTCAGTGGTCCCTGTTTTGAAACCGATGGTGACACGAGGATTTCACGCCTTAAAAAGATGCTGCTTTGGCTCACGGCAAAGAATTTCTTCAAAATGTCCTCATTGACAATAACAAGTATGATTAAAATAGCTAAAAAGTCGTATTATCAGTCATTGCTTGACAACAAAAAGAGCAACACAATCTCCATTTGGAAAGTCTTCAATGAACTCACTGGAGGAACACACAACAATCAGACAAGTAAAATTAACTCACTTCTGGTAAATGACATCAGAGTCACTGATGAAACTGACATTGCATTTGTTTTCAATGATTTTTTTCACCAGTATCTCCACAAAGTTAAAAGAACAAGTGATAGAAAACAACTTTAGTGAACTGAAAAGTTCTGCAGCAGCAAAATCTCTAAGGAAGTATGTTTCTCTATCCCACCAGTATCAAAATACTTTGTTAAAAATGTCTCAGTGAACTTGATACCAAAAAAGCTACAGGACTTGATCAGATTGGTCCAAGACTCATTAAATATTCTGCCTCTGCTATTTTAGATAGCATAACATTCATAATCAATTTACGTATTGCAACCTCATCTGTCCCCAAAATATGGAAAACTGCAAAAGTAACTCCTATTTATAAATCTGGATCTAAGAATGATGCTGATAACTACCGACCAATCTCAATACTTCCAAACTTGTCAAAATTTATTGAAAAACATGTCCATGACTCATTCATGTCATATTTAACCAAACACTTGTTGTTACACCCTAATCAATCAGGCTTTAGACAGAAACATTCATGTGAGACTGCTTTGATCTCCCTAACTGATAAATGGCTTCAAGTACTTGACCAAGGTAAAATAATAGGATCTGTATTTTGTAGATTTCAGGAAAGCGTTTGACATGGTGGATCATGAAATCCTTTTGAAGAAACTAAAAATCTACCAATGCGATGAAAAAACAGTTAGATGGTTTACTTCATACCTAAGTGAGAGATCACAACATGTTTATATAAATAACGTTCTGTCCGAACCTGAAACAATTAGATATGGAGTGCCACAAGGCTCACTTATAGGTCCATTACTATATTTTTGTATTTATTAACGACCTACCACTTTTACTAAGAGACTCGATATCATCTACAGATCTCTATGCAGATGACACAACATTATCAGACATCCAAAACACAAAGCATGAACTCGAAATTTCTTTACAGAATGCATTCAACAAACTGGAAAACTGGTAGTAAATACTGGTAAAACTAAACTATTACTTTTCTCAACAAGGAAAAAAAGGAAAATTCTTGATAGCAATGAACTATGACATGGAAGGATACAAATTTGCAAATGGTCTGTCACGACAGACTACTTGGTGTTTTGGTAGATAATAATCTATCATGGACTGATCATATCAAACATATCAGTAGAAAGGTCAATTCAAGTTTATGGCTTCTCAGTAGGATAAGACATTTTCTCCCTGAAAGGCACAGAAAATTATTTTATAACAGTTAAATTCTTTGAAAACAAACATGTTTTCCCGAAACATGGACTCGAACCAGCAATGCTGTATGGGATAGCGCGACCGTTTTTTCCCTCTCTATTTGTGTCAATACAGTAAATGAAAATTCTTATATTGCAGGTTAAGAAGTTTTTAGAACAAATGGTGACCACACCCTATAAAAGATCATATCAAACTATACAACAAATTGAATTACTACTTCGCTTCATTAGTATGAATATCCACAGACCCGTGTAACTGCAATCAGCATAGTCATGAAATAATTTTAGATCTACTAGATATTGACAGCGTGTTTAAAAGAAATATTCAAGGTACTTTTCAATATTTTCAAAACAGATTTTGTTTTTGTAACACCTGCATATTGAATCTTGTATTTAAATCAAAATAGCTTATTCTCTCTGAATTGTCTGTAGCTAAATAAACTATTTTGATCATACTCCGCACTGGTTACCACTGGCTCATGCAATTATGCAGCTTGATTGTATATCCTTAATAATCAATCGATCCGATTGCTTAGAAATGATGCCGTATACAACCTCAGGAACATATATACGTTTGGTTACTTTCGTGAATTGTTATTAATCAGTGGTTGCACATGGTATGTGGCTTGCTTGCCAGAACGTCTGCAAGTCATGAGGAATATAGACTTTGACATAAATCATAAATACAAAAGTATCAAAGACAAAAAAACGGCATAATGACACTACTCATACAGTTAGGAATTGTTAAAAAAATATCACATCACAATAAGGCTTTAAAATATAGCAGTTGTATAGTTCATCTGCAGAATTCAATTTAAGACTGTTTCCTTACAGCTTTAACACACTGGGCATCATCTTTACTAACTCCTGATCCTTTGAGGCTTAACGTTTTGTTTGAAATTACTGGCTTAATATGTTTGCAATACCAAAGTGATCGGTCTTCTCTCTGGGTCTAGTGGATTTCTATGCTTAATTACCTAACTCAAATTATGTAAGTTTAATTATTGTATGTCGGATTTCCCACGTCTAATTGACATTGGCCACAATCTATGTACCCTTCTCCATATAAGGCATTTATTTCCCAAGAATATTCTTTGAAAATGTAAAACAAAATAACAGTATTGTGAATTAAATTCCAAATAGTCCTTAAGATTTTATTTCAAGTCCAAGCGTATGAAAATCCAATTGAATTCCAGTGGCATTTCAAATAGGTTCCAATATTAAATATATTGATTTGCCCGTAGTCTCAAATATGTTAACTTGCAAGTGGACTTGATTGCGTTGATGTGCTTACAGCCTATTAATATATCCCAATTATATAATCCAAAGATGTCCTTGTCTGAATTCACTATAATTACAAATTAATGTTCCAGTCCAAAAATATTGAGCACTTTACAATTCAATTCAAAATCAATTTCAATAAAATAACTCCACCCAAATGAAATACTTAACACAACAATGAGATTCTGCCTCAGATGTTGAATTCAAGAATGAGTAATTTTCCAACTAAACAAAATCATAGAAGAGACTAAGACACAGTACCAGAAATAGAATGTAGTTCAGTATTCTTTATCAAACATTTCGACCAGACCTAAATAAAATTGTTTACCTCTAGTGATAATCATCTTAATATTTAAAACACATTGACAGAGAAATTTTTGCTATGTATTATGTTGTTTACCAAATAAATGTCACTGGTGAGATAGAACATGAACTTGATTTTGAACAACTTCGGGGACAAAATACACATGTACTAATATACAAACATTAAGAAAAGCCAACAGGTAATACAAACGAAATATACACAACACCTTTAATCCAACACATTTATGAGACCCTAACACATACGTTGATGCTATTTAGGATATGAATTGCCTATTGCATGTAGATGTGCCTTTCGAAGCAGTCATTCCAGGTCCAGTTTAGACGGTGTTATTTGCCCATTTGATCACTTCTAAGTTTCACTACAATAATCCGTATAACAGCATAGCTCAGGAACATGGACGCCCACACCGAGAGGCAAAATAAGTTTGGAAACTTACACCCATACCTACCCCCCGATTTTACTTTTAAACATGTTTTAGCCTGCATCTGTATAATTTAATTGCTGACCACTATATGTTACCCCACCCCACCCCCTGCCGAAACAATTGCTGTGACCGCTTTTGCTCAGGAGCAATTTATAAGTCTCTTAACGGGTTCAGTTTTTGCAAGTTTAAAGTGAAGAGAGGGAATCGAGTTATGGACCTGTACAGTTAACTTTCTAATTTGAAATGTGAATCAGATAGTAGGCAGCATGCTATATGCAATTTGATCATAATATTTTGTTTAACTAAGGTAGATGGGGGAGCATACTTTACTTTACAAAGGCATCTACTCAATAAGACCATATCAATTTCCATTTCTAATGGAGAAATTTACAAAGACGAGTAATAAGGGATTGCTAACCAGTTTTGTACCTCTCTCAAAGAATGGCAAGTAACTTTTTCCAAAGGATCTGGATAAACTCAAACCAAATATTGTGTTTGCCAGCCATTGTTTAAGGATCGAAATTGATAAATAACAAACATTAAAACGACTATAACTTATGAATGTGGAGTAATAAAGCCTGGAATTTTGCATCTAATATAATCTGAATGCTTAAAATACACTGAACATACCATAATTTAGCTATGTTCAATATATCAGGGTGAAACTGTAATGAAGAACACTTCCTCAGAAACTGACTATTGCAATAAAATTAGACATGCATATTGCTGATTCAGAATATTTTTTTCTTTTCTAACTATCTGCAGGTTCATTGAAGTTAACTTACAAAACAAACTTTCCATTTGTATGCAAAGGTCCAAGACCAGTACTACCAATGCAAAATCACAGTAGGTTACACATTATTTCAACGGCAACTGTTCTCCACTATGGATTTGTTTTACACACGCGAACATCAACTTTTGTGACCTGCTTAGTCATATAAGCCAATTTCCTCATTCCGATCAATACAGCTACTGTGAGCTGGTTGTATCACAGTATACTGAATGAGTCAAGAAAAAAAAAGATTATGCGTATCTTTAATACTCAAAGAGGAACCACACATTATTTAACATATACAATTGTTGGAAGTGTTAATTATTACTTTAAGACATATAATTACCCTTTTAAAAGATGTCAGCTATAATAAAAGATGACTATGTAATGAATATAAAGAGATATATACAATATCAAAAAAATACCAGATAGAATGGTAATTCTGTAATTGCTAAGTGTTCTCAACAAATTGTTCTTTTTTTATATAGTACTTTTAAGTTTAAATATGATCTCATTTTTTTTTTACTGTAAAGGGTTCATGGGCCCTGATCGGTTAGCCTGTCACACTCTTCATCGAAACATTTCCGGTGTGAATAACACTTTTTCTTTAATATTTTAGGAAATCTAGAGCTTAAGTTGGGTTGCACACAAATCAGAAGTAAAATCTGATGATGTTCTAGTTCATTTCCATTATAACTACGAGTGAAATAATTGTTTGTGACGTAGTCAATAATGAAACATCCTCTGGGCCTTCTAGGTTGTTGTTTCGCACTAAAAGGGCTCAAACAGGGTCCTAAATGCCAACCTCAGTAATTAAAATTGACAACAATATATATGCTAACTGTAATAAATTAAAGTCCAACACCTAGAAACATAACATGTCTATAATTCTCCAATAAATATTGTTATCAAGCACAAACCTGACACAGTCTCCTTTTGCATGAGAATATTATATTAGAGAACTTCAGCTAGTGTGTGTGTATATATATATATATATATATATATATATATATATATATATATATATATATATATATATATATATATGAAAAGGATTCATGTGTATAGCTACTGTAGGAAATAAACTGCCCTAGCAGTATTGTCTTCGTACCATCAGGAAAAAGATTTGATCACTATTTAGCCTAAATGATTCGACCCGTTTCGTCATCGAGGCCTAAAACATTCCTAAATTTTTTTTTCAAATGCATGTTCAGAGTTCCTTAATAACATAATCAAGTTAGGACTCGTAATGTAACAAGCAGGACATAATCTTGGTGAAACATATAAAAAAGAGTATGAAACGTTATTATATGATATTGTGCAAGAAAACGTTTATGTCCAAACAGATAAAATACTCCGGGGCACAAGCAGCTAGACATAGCTTAGTGTTGCTAGGGCACCGTAGTAGTGTTGCTGATAAGTGTCTTGGGGCTGGGGCTCCAGATATGGTTCAAATATTCAATTGAAATTACTGATACAAAATGCTTTCCATCAACCGATGAATATACTCCGACAGTTAATACAATTAAGCATCTGCGTAAACACATACCCACATTTGAAAAAAACGCATGAATGCTTTGTATATTCATATATACTTTCAAATATAAATTCTTCTATTAACTACATAAAAAAGTTAATAACACATCAAAGATACGCATGTTTACGCGTGGCCATGCATGCGTTAGTAAGAGATACATACCAAATCATACTTTTCAAATATTTGACAGTATATAGTAGATATCATTTCACGCGTTTTTTTATTTATATAGTTTACTTTGGTTTAAATAATTGTGAAGAACTAATATTTATTATAATGTTTCGAACTAAAATACACGCTATGACTTTATTTTAGAATATAATGTAAAATGCCAGTGCAAGATTTATAAAATATTTTTTTGAAAAAAAGGCATCTACTTTTTTGATAAAAGAAAACTATTACCGTGTTCAAAGAAGATTTTGATTACAAAGTAATTACCACCTTAATCAAAATCGTATAAAAAAAAGAGTCTCAAGAGTGGTGAAGAAACTCCCCAAAGTAGTTGCATGAGCAAATATTAAATATGCAAAGGTGATTCTCCCAGTAAAACCAATTTAATATCCAGACAATATTATGCTATACACAAAGTCTAATGAAAATCGCGTCAGTAATATATTTTATAACGTTGTACTATGCTTGGGCATTCATATGGAACATTACCTAATTAATACGTATAAGCTCTGCTCATAACAGGTCACGCTCTATTTGTTCCTATTTACCATGTTTTTATAAATATATGACTTAAAATAGACAACCTAAATTGGTAAAAATCGTACAAAATGTAAACCAACGTGATTAATATACATAGAACTTGCTTGTACTTGTCATCCTCTAAGAACTTAATGATTTAAGTCCATAAAACAATTTTGATGAAAACTTGTTCTTATGTACAATCTCTCGAGTGATAACATAACCGATCAAATGCAAATTAACCTCATAACTAATCTTGAATATCCCGAGATGATCAAACTCCAGCGAAATTTTGTCCATCTGAGCATTTATCTAGCGTTTTGATGGAAATCAGGCCAAAATCAAAGTACAAAAGGGGTTTCATCTTCAGTCAGTCTGATGCAAGATCATGTGATTAATTACCGAGCTCCCCAACGGAATTGTCGAAGAGCTTTAAATCATAAACATATTATAAGTGTACTCAAAATCGAAACGTGCTCACGTTTTACAATGGTTTACTCTGACAGCACTTCAATTACTGCAAGGCATCATTCACATTCCACACCAAACGTAACGCGTTTTAGACCGAAACAAAGTATCCGTGACGCAACTGGCCGATCCTCGCATCGACAATTAAACCAATAAGCAAATCATTTTGAAACATCGAGGTAGAAGTTCAGTATGAGATGTCATCATTCGTTCTCTTTTAAAATGAGATCCCAATGCTCCCAAAGATCACCCCAAGAAAAAGTCACTCCCAACTAAATCAAACGAACCCAAAAGGAAAAGAACAATGGTGTCAAGACCAGATCACAGAAAAAGAAAAGTCCACAGAAAAGAGCTGCCACCCGCAAAAAGGCACTTCGGCTAGGACGCAACCTTACATTTGTTAACCAAAACCATTAGGGCCAGTAACAACGTTTCCAGTTGTCTCAGGTTCTTCCACTTCTCGTGTGATAGTGATGCCAGCCATATCCAATTTGGCACAAGTTCTTCCTAATTTGATTACACATTGAAAACCTGCGTCTCCTAAAACTTCTTCCCCAGCGGTGACACTCTCATCCTCTTACTCATTAGTGGAGTGGCAACTGCTCTTAACGTACCTGTCCCAAAGTCAAAGTCCAAGAAGAATCCGTCATGTTACAGAGTTTACTGGTTTGTCCAAACAGGAACTGTCCCGATTTAGTCCATTGCGAACCCCTTCACGACCTGTCTTACCTGTCATGAAGTTGATACGACGCAAAGATAATCAGCTGCGTCGCATTCCACTATACAAATGACTTGAGGTCAACGACGTGAATCAGTATTTTCTGTGCTATTTCTGAGCACCCAATGATGCTTTCTCAAACCACAACCATCGTTGTTCTTCTGTTCAAAAAGGAACGGAAAATGACAAATTTGTCATACACAAAACGCTTAGTCAAACATCGACGTCATCACAAAAAAGACGCAGTCGTGCAAAGACAAAATGAAATTCAACAAATGGGAGGATTGGTAATTAGTTTGTTTATAAATATGAACAAACTAGGTGACATGATTCAGAACCGAACTGGTGTCTTTAGCAATTTTTTTCAAAGCAAGATCATCATCTTTTTGACGAAGGGCTAATTCCAAAAAGAAGATGAAAGGGTATGTGTACCAAGTGATTGACGTCAATATTGTGGAACGAACAAGCAAAGATGTCACCCCGCAGAAAACATTCTTATTCACCCCAAAAAAGAGAGAAAAGGAAAGGACCACCTCATCGTTTAGCCAAACATGGTGACATGTTGTCCGTTGTGTCCAAAGCCTCTCCGCCCATGCGAAAACAAATCATTTAACACTGCCTCCAAAGATGTCATCGACACAGTGTGCGAATGTTTTATGAATATCTTGACAGGCACCATACATTTGTCTCCACATCAGACAAAAATGCTTAGCCAAACATTGACACATTCTTCGTCAAATACCCATCCGTCAAAAGAAAAAGAAAGTGGTGCAACCCGGAGGAATTTTACCCATTTTTTGGTTCTTTGTTATCAGGATTAGCGCAAAATATGCTTGGCGGCATGTTGCAGCGGATTATACCAGGGATGTGTTGAAATATATATGATCATTCCAGAAGATAAAAGGGACCTTTGGAGCACAACGATCTCAGACGTAAGTTTTGGAAGCAAATGGAAGGAGGAAAACTGACTTTTGTACCTTATAAATGATAGATGGAATACCATGGTTTGCAAGACCAATAAACCCCACATTTACCACCTAATACTCATGTGACCGATATGTTCCAATTACAACACGAATTGCAATAATTGATGGATCACAACGGAGGAGTTCAGCAATTGTATCGTGCTAATAAAACTCGGCTGAAAAAGTTCCGTTTACCTGAAATGCAACGATGATTACAAGAACAAGGCAAATACACTTTACACAAAACCACTCGAATAAAATTTTGCAAACGTCGCACTCAAATGGAAGGCATCGATCGTCAGTGGCAAGCCAATTTAGCCGATGTCTCTCACTTAGACACCGAAAATTGCGGCCACAAATATTTGTTTTCTGTCATCGACATCTTTTCCGAATTTGCCTGGGTCGTGCAATTGACTCTCCAATCAAGCCCTCCAACTGTTGCCTAAACAATGTGGTCGTCACCCTCTTCAATGGCAAACCGACAAAGGCACCGAATTTCTTAACCAAGCTTTCCATCAAGAATTAAAAAAAACGTGACATTCATTTTTGTTTACCACATACAATCCTGAAACCAAAGCTAGCATCGTGGAATATTTTCAACGCACCTTGAAAGAACGCATGTGTAAATATTTTACGCTTCAACACACTCTCAAGTACATCGACGTCTTACCGTACTTAGTCCAAGCGTACAACCAATCTTATCATAGAAGTATCGGACGCGCCTCACAAGATGTAACACCCGACAACGAAGTGACTGTTTTGAGTGTCTGTTTGGTACTTCCCGGACGATAACTGTCCCCAAAAAAGGTGGAGTGTTAACAACTGGAGATTAGGTTCGCATTGGCCAAACCATACGAACTTTCGACAAAGGATACTTACTAGACCACCGAATTGTTTCTTGTTACTGGACGAGTACATGATCGTCATCCTACCATCTAAAAATTGGAAGACATTAACGGAGACGTAATAAAAGGAATATTTTACTTGCCTGAGCTACAACGAGTAACTAAAAACGAAATCAAAGTGTACGACATTGAAATCATTCTCGAACAAAGAACCCGTAAAGTAGGAAAACGTCGTGTCAAAGAAGTCAAAGTACGTTGGAAAGGAAATCTTCCCAGCTTTGATTCTTTGACGCTTCACAAGTCATCGACTATAAAAAGGAATGACCATCTTGCCCTTTAACACAGCCTCAGCTACCACAGTGACTACTCCCTACACCCAGTTCTTCTCTGCAAGATTTAAAAAAGCAACCTTTGTGGGTGGTTGTGGAGAACGTGTACCTGAAACGCACGTCGTCTTTTTCTGTCAAATCATTGTGACGCATTGTGCCATCGGTGCAGCCGTTGCCAATTTGAATATGCAACAAGGTGAAAAATAATTGTGGACAATTTTAATCAGCAGTTGCAACGGTTATCTTCTTTCCAATCCTTCCCTGACATAATCTTACAACGGGAACAACAGCAATCACGGGAGCCTTGTGTCCAACGTCAGTCATTCTCCAAACAGTCACCCCTCCAATCACAATCCTCTTTAAGACACACCTCTGACCTCGCGTGACTCCTTGGACAGAAGAACTTAGGAATTATGAACAATATTATTAACCAATTTTACTTAACGTTACCCAGTGACAGTTCCTTGGATGTGTTTCCTAACAACACGATGTGGTCTGTCTGCTAAACTACCTCAAGCCATTCATTTGGATCAAGATGCCCATTGGGAAATGGCTTTAGTGGAAATGATACACCCTACACAAATCAAAAACATCGTTGAAAATCAAACCACTTTAAAGTAGAAGTTTATGACGACCAATTGCAACAAAACTTAGACGAACGCACCACTGTCAGTGACCCTATGAAAAAACAGGACCCCAAAACTAAACGGTCTACCTATCTGTTAACCGTTCCTACACGCTATTATTTTAGGGGTCAACATTTATTGACTACGCTTGCTACCAAGTTCAATACTGTGTTTGGTAATGTCATGGATAAAGCCAAACAATGTGTTACCTTTGAGTACTATAAAGTAGCTCGTCGCCTGATGATCAAATTTTCAGATGATAAAATTATGGCCATTACCTTTTGTCCTGAATTGTATAATATTTTGCATGGAGACTTCAGGTTGGTGAAGAAAAAACAAATTACAGCCAATACCAGATTCGGAATATGTTCGATTCCCTGTAGAAAGGAACCGAGGACTCAACTAGATATGTGTGTACTCCAATGTGGCAGAGTACAACGCGGTGAGACACACCTCTGTACCGTTACTACGTGTCATTCCTTAGAAAGTGGATTCTGTTGCGGCCTCTAACGAGGATGGTGGAAATAACTTTCATGTTTACCACGAATTGTGCATCGTCATTATTTGCCCGTCAGTAAGTTGTATTTTGACAGTGTCAACATTAGTATAAAAGGAGATCTGGGACAAAATATTTCATTTAACAACGTGAAGGTCACATTTTCAAAAACCATTTTCTAACAACTGAAAAGATATGTATCACGTGTACCGAGGAATCGCTCGACAACGAGGACATGGTTTGGGAATATGTTCAAATCGGCCTTTTGTTCAGTGGTCCCTGTTTTGAAACCGATGGTGACACGAGGATTTCACGCCTTAAAAAGATGCTGCTTTGGCTCACGGCAAAGAATTTCTTCAAAATGTCCTCATTGACAATAACAAGTATGATTAAAATAGCTAAAAAGTCGTATTATCAGTCATTGCTTGAAAACAAAAAGAGCAACACAATCTCCATTTGGAAAGTCTTCAATGAACTCACTGGAGGAACACACAACAATCAGACAAGTAAAATTAACTCACTTCTGGTAAATGACATCAGAGTCACTGATGAAACTGACATTGCATTTGTTTTCAATGATTTTTTTCACCAGTATCTCCACAAAGTTAAAAGAACAAGTGATAGAAAACAACTTTAGTGAACTGAAAAGTTCTGCAGCAGCAAAATCTCTAAGGAAGTATGTTTCTCTATCCCACCAGTATCAAAATACTTTGTTAAAAATGTCTCAGTGAACTTGATACCAAAAAAGCTACAGGACTTGATCAGATTGGTCCAAGACTCATTAAATATTCTGTCTCTGCTATTTTAGATAGCATAACATTCATAATCAATTTACGTATTGCAACCTCATCTGTCCCCAAAATATGGAAAACTGCAAAAGTAACTCCTATTTATAAATCTGGATCTAAGAATGATGCTGATAACTACCGACCAATCTCAATACTTCCAAACTTGTCAAAATTTATTAAAAAACATGTCCATGACTCATTCATGTCATATTTAACCAAACACTTGTTGTTACACCCTAATCAATCAGGCTTTAGACAGAAACATTCATGTGAGACTGCTTTGATCTCCCTAACTGATAAATGGCTTCAAGTACTTGACCAAGGTAAAATAATAGGATCTGTATTTGTAGATTTCAGGAAAGCGTTTGACATGGTGGATCATGAAATCCTTTTGAAGAAACTAAAAATCTACCAATGCGATGAAAAAAGTTAGATGGTTTACTTCATACTTAAGTGAGAGAACACAACATGTTTATATAAATAACGTTCTGTCCGAACCTGAAACAATTAGATATGGAGTGCCACAAGGCTCACTTATAGGTCCATTACTATATTTTTGTATTTATTAACGACCTACCATTTTTACTAAGAGACTCGATATCATCTACAGATCTCTATGCAGATGACACAACATTATCAGACATCCAAAACACAAAGCATGAACTCGAAATTTCTTTACAGAATGCATTCAACAAGCTGGAAAACTGGTAGTAAATACTGGTAAAACTAAACTATTACTTTTCTCAACAAGGAAAAAAAGGAAAATTCTTGATAGCAATGAACTATGACATGGAAGGATACAAATTTGCAAATGGTC